>QRFJ01002182.1:12500-49492 GCA_006176705.1 Cocos nucifera | reverse complement strand
TATTTCATTATTTTTATCGATGATGTGTCTAGATATGGGTATGTGTATCTTATGAGACACAAGTCTGAAGCTTTTGAAAAATTTAAAGAATTCAGACATGAAGTAAAAAAACAAACTGAAAAACCCATTAAGATTCTTCAATCAGATCGAGGAGGTGAATACCTTAGCCAGGAATTCCTAGACTATCTTAAGAAAAATGGCATAATCTCTCAATGGACTCCATCAGGAACACCTCAACTCAACAAAATTTCAGAATGAAGAAATCGGACTCTAATAGATATGGTCCGATCCATGATAAACTTCACAGACCTTCTTGATTTTCTTTGGGGACACTCATTATTAACTTCAATTTATCTACTAAATAGGATTTCCTCTAAAACCATTCCTACCACACCGTATGAGATATGGCACGGTAAGAAACTAAATTTGAGTCATCTCAGAATTTGGGATTATTCGGCTCATGTCAAAAGACAACAAGCGGACAAGTTAGAGTTTAGATCCTTCAGAGCTCGATTCATAGGATATCCTAAAGAGTCATTAGGATACTATTTCTACATTCCAAAAGACCACAATGCGATTGTGAGTCGACATGCCATCTTTCTTGAAAAATAGTTTATTCAAGATAGCGGCATTAGAAGTAGATTAAGTTTGATGAGAAAGTCTCACAAGAACAATGAGCTAAGGACCAATTGGAACCAAATCAAGTTCAACCAATAAGAACACTACCTCCTCCACCTCGTAGATCGGAAAGAGTTTTCCGTCCCCTTGAAAGATACTTAGGTATTATTTCAGTCTCTAATAAGTACCTGTACTCTATCTCTGGTGTCTCCACACCGTAGACTTAAGACTCATCTATTAAAAAGAAGCGATTGTACATCAACCTTCTGGATCAATCACCATCCTCGTGATGATCTTATGGTCGAAAGCATTTTATGAGTTAATAATGATTATTCATGTCTTAAATTTTCACTTTGAAAAATGAATTATCATATATTAACTCAAAGGATGTATCACCACAAATACACATTATAAAATTCTTTATTTAAAGTCAAATTAATTTTGTAGAAGGTATACAGTGTACCAATTCTGGCTTCGTCAAAACTAACCAAACAACTAGAATAGTCCAAATGATAGGTATCTATGGCACCTGAGATTAGGTCATATAGCAGAAGATAGGATCAACAAATTGGAGAAAAATGGGCTATTGAGTCCATTGACTTTTGAGTCATATCCAACTTGTGAATCTTGTCTTCAAGGCAAAATGACTAAACTCCCTTTTGTTGGACATGGGGAGAGGGCCACAGATCTCCTTGCCCTAGTACATACTGATGTGTGCGGCCCATTTGATGTGCCGGCTAGAGGCAATTTTGTCTACTTCATTACCTTTACCGATGATCTGTCTAGGTATGGGTATGTGTATCTTATGAGACACAAGTCTGAAGCTTTTGAAAAGTTCAAAGAATTCAGACATGAAGTAGAAAAACAAACTGGAAAAACCCATTAAGGTTCTTCGATCAGATCGAGGAGGTGAATACCTTAGCCGGGAATTCCTAGACTATCTTAAGGAAAATGGCATAGTCTCTCAATGGACTCCACCAGGAACACCTCAACTCAACGGGGTTTCAGAATGGAGAAATCGGACTCTATTGGATATGGTTCGATCCATGATGAGCTTCACAGACCTCCCTGATTTTCTTTGGGGACACTTCATTGTTAACTTCAATCTATCTACTGAATAGGGTTCCCTCTAAAACCGTTCCTACCACACCGTATGAGATATGGCACGGTAAGAAACCAAGTCTGAGTCATCTCAGAATTTGGGGTTGTCCGGCTCATGTCAAAAGACAACAAGCGGACAAGTTAGAGTTTAGGTCCTTTAGAGCTCGATTCATAGGATATCCTAAAGAGTCATTAGGATACTATTTCTACATTCCAGAAGACCACAATGTGATTGTGAGTCGACATGCCATCTTTCTTGAAAAATAGTTTATTCAAGATAGCGGCATTGGAAAGCAGATTAAGCTTGATGAGAAAGTCTCACAAGTACAACGAGCTAAGGACCAATTGGAACCAAATCAGGTTGAGCCAATAAGAACACTACCTCCTCCACCTCGTAGATCGGAAAGAGTTTTCCCGTCCCCCTGAAAGATACTTAGGTATTATTTCAGAGGAAGTAGAGGAAAATGTTCCTCATAGGTAATGGTGCTCATGGTGATGATCCCAAAACCTACAACGAGGCGATATCAGATATCGACTCCGAGAAATGGCTAGAGGCAATGCAAGTCAGAAATTGACTCGATGCACTCAAACCAAGTCTGGACCTTGGTAGATCCACCAGAAGGTATAGTACCTATTGGGTGTAAATGGATCTTCAAGAGAAAGATTGGTGCAGATGGGAATGTGGAGACATTCAAGGCTAGACTAGTGGCAAAAGGTTATAGTCAACGCGAAGGCATTGACTATCAGGATACCTTTTCCCCAGTGGCTATGCTAAAATCCATCCGCACATTGCTTGCTGTTGCAGCCTATTTCGATTATGAAATATGGCAAATGGACGTGAAAACGGCATTCTTAAATGGATATCTTGAGGAAGATATCTATATGGAACAGCCGCTAGGTTTCACATCCAGTGATACTGATCACAAGGTTTGCAAGCTGCAAAGGTCCATATATGGACTTAAGCAAGCATCTCGGAGCTGGAACACTCGTTTCAATGATGTGATCAAAAAGTTTGGTTTCATCAAAAATGAAGAGGAACCATGTGTTTTCAAAAAGGTCAGTGGGAGCGCTGTTGTCTTCCTCGTATTGTACGTGGATGACATCCTCCTTATTGGGAATGATATTCCCATGTTGACAACAGTCAAAATATGGTTGTCCAAGGAATTCTCCATGAAAGACCTAGGTGAAGCATCCTTTATTCTAGGAATTAAGGTCTATAGGGATAGACCGAATAGGATGCTAGGACTTTCACAGAAGATGTACATAGAGGAAGTACTAAAGAGGTTTAGTATGGAAAACTCTAAGAGGGGATTAATACCCTTCAGACATGGTCTTCATCTTTCCAAGAAGATGTGCCCCAGCACACCTGAGGAAATAGAACGCATGAGCAAGATCCCTTATGCTTCTGCAATAGGGAGCCTCATGTATGCCATGCTATGTACACGACCTGATATAGCCCATGCTGTGAGTGTCACAAGCAGATATCAGTCAAATCCAGGTGAAGAACACTGGACTTCTGTGAAATGTATCCTTAAGTACTTGAGAAGAACTAAGGATATGATGTTGGTCTTTGGTAATGGAGAACTCCAAGTCCAGGGATACACAGACTCGGATTTCATGTCCGATATAGATGATCGAAAGTCGACATCTGGAAGTCTGTTTGTGTGCAATGGTGGTGCTGTCAGCTGGAAGAGTTCCAAGCAAACTGTGATAGCAGATTCCACCATGGAAGCAGAATATATCGCTGCATCAGAGGCTGCGAAAGGAAGCATTCTGGTACAAGAAGTTTGCTGCAGAAATTGGAGTAATGCCATCAGATGCCATTCCTCTATACTGCGACAACAATGGCGCCATAGCCCTTGCTAAGGAGCCGAGGTCTCACCAGAAATCCAAGCACATTGAGCGGCGATACCACCTCATCCGCGATTACCTCGAGAAAGGTTACGTCGAGGTCAAGAGAGTCAACTCCATAGATAATGTGGCAGACCCACTTACAAAGCCGTTGGGCCAGCAGAAGATCGAAGCCCACCTTGAGAAGATGGGACTTAGACTTGTAGCCAATTGGCTTTAGGACAAGTGGGAGATTGTTAGATATATGTGCCCTAGAAGCCAGAATTGGCTGACACTTGTAATACACTTCTAGGGGCAAAATTATAATTTTGACTATAATCAATAAAATGGGTTATTTTCTATCACATATGTGTATTTAGTGTCTGTGATACATCCTTTGAGTTAATGGTAATGATAATTCATATTTTCAAGAGTTGAAAATTTAAGACATGAATAATCATTATTAACTCATAAAATGCTCCCGACCATAGGATCATCACGAGGATGGTGATTGATCCGGAAGGTTGGTGTACAATCGCTTCTCTTTAGTAGATGAGTCTTGAGTCTACGGTGTGGAGACACCGGAGCGAGAGTACAGGTACTCGTTAGAGAACGAGGGCACTGAGCGTGACCACCTCGAGTAGTCATTAGGAAGTCTACCTTCTCGTCAATGACTGACTCGATGCTGCAGTGGTGTGTCTGGTTCTTTGACCTGAGGTGCATCGGCAGTTCACCTTGAGGGTGTTATAGTTTGACTACACCATTACTCGGTCTCCTAGCCATATGGAATCCCTGAGGTGTATGTTGGCTATAGCATGTTCATTGTAGGAACTGGATTGCATCAAGATGGAATCTATCTACCTCGGTGGTAGAGGAGCAGCCCTATGATGATCATGAGAATCAAGTCCAGAAGCCCATGGCCATGGCAGAGTGAAATAATAGAAAGAGTTTCTATTTAGATTTTCACATTGGACTTGAATCGAATGATTACATCATATGACAGAGAACTAGGGTTTGACGAGTTCACCTTAACCCTAATCTGATCGGGGCTCAAGATAGAAGAACTTAATCACACAGGTAGCTGCACCAAGAGGTTCGCATTCAGCTCTGATGGGTTGCCACCATATACTGCTAGGTGTCACTGGTGGATTTTGGGAGCAATTAGAATGATTTAGATGATCGATCATTCTAGCTGTTCGAATCAGAAGAGTTCTGATCCATCGAAAGGAGTTTCGATGATGTCGATGATAGAGATCATGACATATCCCATTACCATACAGAACTGAACCTAACTGGGTCACACAAACAAGGGTTTGAATCTGGTGATCATCAATTGAACTGATCTAGTTCAATTGATCTGAATGAGATTCAATTAGGTTCAAGAAAATCGTGCTAGCACTCGATTGAACCTAACGTTCTTCTTTTACTATCATAAATAGTTGTCCTGACTGAGCCAAAGGAGTTTGTGCTCAATCAGAGGCCTTCACTATGGTCTGACTGGAGGTTGTCCAAGTCAGAAAAGGTTGTCTTATTTTGTAAGACAATTACCTGCCATTTTTGGTCACCTGCCATTTCTCGTCCTTTGACTTTGGTCAAAAGTCTGACCTTTGACTGGTCAAATGTTGACCATTGACACTTTGACTTTTGTCCACATGTCATCACACCTATTGGAGAGCTGGTGGGGGCTTGTCCCCCTGCCAGAACCTGGCAAGGAGGAGGGCGCACGCCACCCTTGGCGTGTGCCCAAGCTGGAGGCGCCCAGGAGTCCCTGTTGGATAGGGACTCCATCTCCTTTTTGGATTCCAATTAGAGTTCTCCTAAGAACCAACTTTGACTGGTCTTAGGCACCATCTAAGGAGGAATCCAAGGGACTCTATTCCCACCAATCAGATTTAGATCTGATTTCACAAAGGGTTGTGATTGGTTGGGAAGAAGAGGAGTTGGATCATGCATAGTCTATAAATAAGACCCTGCGCCCAACTCAAAGAGATGAAAAAAGATTGAAAAATCCCATGCCCCAAGGCTGCCTCTCTCTCCTCCTCCATGCCAAGCCCATCTTCTCCCTCTCCTCTCCATGCCCAAAGTAGTTTGGGATCTTGGTTGGTGCAATCCAGATGAGAGAAAGGCGACAGAAAGCTAGAAGGCTGCGCTGCTGCAAAGGACAACTGCTGATCTTCAAAAGGTATTTTGAAGATCCTCCAAATCAGATCTAGATCTAATTTTTGGAGACATGATAGAGAAGAAGAGGATCTCCAGATCTAGCCTGAGTGAATACCGATAGAGGCCAAACTCCTGCGTGACTAGATTCAGAGCCTTCCGCTGCTTACAGAATCATCAACGGATAATAGGATTACCCTATGTCAAGGTAAATTTAATTTAATTTAATTTATCTAAATTTATTTTAATTATTAAAATAATAAAAATTGGATCTAAAATATTTTAGATTTAATCTAGATTATAAAAAAAATTTAAAATATATCTCTTGATCCAATCAGATCTGAACGAACTTGGTTCGAGAAATCAAGATTTTTCTTCAGTTCGATCGATGAGAGCTTGGTTGGCAGTTGTCATGGGTGGACAACTATGATACTCTTGCGAAAGAGGAATTGCAAGGCTTACCTTACAATTGTGAAGTCTGGTGCAAATAATGCACCAAAAGATATGTATGAGATACATACTATATTATCATTAAATTCTTTCATTTCAAATTCTTGGGTATTAGATACCTGCTGTGGTTTTCATATCTGCAAATCTTTGTAGAGGCTACAAAAAATTAAGAGTTTGAAGAAAGATGACTTCAAGCTCTATGGTGCTGGAGGAGAGTCTATCCAAGCAGAAGCTGTAGGAACAAATATATTGAAGTTACCTTATGGGAAGATCTTAGAGCTTACAAATTATTATTATATGCCTAAGATCATTAGAAATATTATATATATATCCTTGTTATTAAAATAAGGTTATAGTCTTAGTGTAATGAGCGAAGGTTGCTCGATCAAATATTCTAATGAAAATATTTGTTTTGGCATATTTAGCAATGGTTTGTTGACTCTATGTTTGGATGACAATATATTTCATATTGATGAAAATAGAAAACGTAAGAGAGATGACATAAATAATACTTTACTTTGGCATTATCGATTAGGTCATATTAGTGAGGCTAGGATTAACAAGTTATACAAAGAAAAGTTCTTTGATCCTTTTGATTATGAATCATTGGGAACTTGTGAATCATGCCTCATGGGTAAAATGACCAAGATTCCATTTAGTGGACATAGAGAAAGGACAAATGAGTTATTAGGACTTGTACATATGGATGTATGTGGTCCTATGACAACTCAAGCCAGAGGAGGATACTCTTATTTTATTACATTCACTGATGATTTATCTAGGTTTGGATATGTGTATCTTATGAAACACAAATCAGAAGCCTTTGATAAATTTAAAGAGTATCAAAGTATGGTCGAAAAATAAATCGGACAATGTATAAAAATCCTTCGATCTGATCGGGGAGGAGAATACTTATCTAGTGAGTTTCTAGACTATCTTAAAGTTAAAGGGATTCTCTCTTGAATGGACACCTCCTTATACACCATAATTAAATGGTGTAGCTGAAAGAAAAAATCATACCTTATTAGATATGGTACGGTCCATGATGTGCTTCACTGATTTACCTATTTTCTTCTGGGGTCATGCTCTGGAGACTGCAATTTACATCTTGAATAGAGTACCTTCTAAATCTGTATCTAGTACTCCATATGACATATGGAGAAGTAAGAAACCTAATCTTAAGTATCTTAAGATATGGGGTTGTCCAGCATTATGTCAAAAGAAAATTTTGGACATAAACTTGATGCTAGATCAGACAGATGTCTATTTATAGGATATCCTAGAAATAGTATAGGATATATTATTCTACCATCCTACTGAACAAAAGGTATTTGTAAGTAGGCATGCCATTTTCATGGAAAAAGAATTTATCCTAGAAAAGGGCAGTGGCAGAAATATTGAACTTAGTGAAGTTCAAGAAAAATAAATAGAAATTTCTCAACCAAATAATCACATAAAAGAACCAGAACACATAACTCCTATCCATAGGTCTAAAAGAGTACGAAATACACCTATGAGGTATGGTTTCATTATTGAGAACAATGAAGCCCAAGTCATTGAAAATGATGAACCTCTGACCTATACGGAAGCAGTCAAAAGTAAGGACTCTTACAAATGGCTGGCTGCCATGCAATCCAAAATGGAATCCATGCACACCAACAAAGTATGGACTTTGGTGGATGCACCAGAGGATATAAATCCTATTGGATGCAAATGGATTTTTAAGAAAAAGATTGGAGCTGATGGTCAAATTGAAACCTATAAGGCCAGATTGGTGGCTAAGGATTTTAGGCAAAAATAGGGGATTGATTATGATGAAACATTTTCACCTATTGCCATGCTCAAATCTATTCGGATTATGCTTGCTATAGCAGCATACCACGATTATGAAATATGGCAAATGGATGTAAAGACTGCCTTCCTTAATGGTTTCCTTGAGGAGGAGGTCTATATGTCACAGCCAGAGGGATTTGAGTCAAATGAGAAACCAAATCAGGTATGCAAGCTTAAGAGATCCATTTATGGATTAAAGCAAGCATCAAGGAGTTGGAACATCCATTTTGATGAAACAGTAAAAGAGTTTGGTTTTATCAAGAATGTTGATGAACCATGTGTGTACAAGAAAACTAGTGGGAGAACCATAGTCTTCTTGGTTCTGTATGTAGATGACATACTACCTCATTGGGAATGATATCCCAATGTTACAATCAGTCAAATTATGGCTATCAAATAAGTTTTTCATGAAAGATTTGGGAGAAGCATCCTATATACTAGGAATAAAGATCTATAGAGATAGATCTAAGAGGATGCTAGGCTTGTCCCAATCAAGGTACATTGACTTAATACTGAAAAGATTCAGTATGGATGGGAGTAAAAGAGGTTATTTACCCATGAGTCAAGGCATACATCTCTCTAAAAAGATGTCTCCTAAGACACCTGAAGAGAGAAATAGAATGAGTTCTATTCCTTATGCTTCGGCTGTTGGATCAATAATGTATGCCATGTTATGTACAAGGCCTGATGTTGCTTATGCTTTAGGCATTGCAAGTATATTTTAAGCTAATCAAGGAGAGGATCATTGAAAAGCTGTAAAAAATATTCTTAAGTACTTAAGAAGGACTAAAGATATTTTTCTTGTATATGGAGGTTTTGATCTTAAATTAGAAGCATATTCTGATTCTAGTTTTCAATCAGACCCAAATGATAGCAAATCCATTTCAAGATATGTATTTACTCTGAATAGTGGAGCAGTGAGTTGGAAAAATACTAAACAACCAATTGTAGCTGACTCAACTACTGAAGTAGAATACATAGCTATAAGTGAAGCCGCGAAGGAAGCTGTTTGGATGAAGAAGTTCACCACTGAATTGAAAGTTATTCCTGAAATTGAGAATCCAGTACCACTTTACTGTGATAATATTGGAGCTATAGCTCAAGCAAAGGAACTAAGGTCTCATCATAAATCCAAATATATTCTGAGACGCTTCCATCTCGTTCGAAAAATTATTGAAAGACAAGATGTAGTCATAGAACGAGTGGACACAAAGAACAACATAACAGACCCATTCACTAAGGCTTTACCACTGCAACTATTTGATCGCCACCTTGATTGTATGGGATTAAAATATAAGGGCGATTGGCTTTAGTGTAAGTGGGAGATTGAAAGGAATATGCCCTCAAGCCAATTTTTTTTTGGGATGTTCTTTGTCTTTCAGACTCATGTAATGACATTTTTAATAAATAAAGATATTTATTTCATCATATGCAGTGTCTTATTATTTATTTAAGATTATGATGAACCCTATAAATTAGGACTATGATTTTAGGATTATGATGAGATCATACTAGTGAGATCTAAAGTCTTAAAATCCTAATTTAAATATTCCTAATCGATGGGATATTAAGTTAGGGATCAATGTTTTCTGGTAAGACTAGCACATTATTTGTATGCTCGATTGAGAGGGTGATTGATCTCATAATAACTTGTGTATGATACTAATACAAGAATATAGGTGCTCATTAGAGAATGAGTTCATTGAATTGATCCAAATTGAGAATATCTAATGGAGTCTTATCTACATGTCAATAGATGGTTCTCATAGTGAAATTTGTGTATGTAATCCTTTGACCTGAATCTACCATAGAATCTTATATATATAAATCCATATTTTGGTTCATACTCATTCATGACTCAGTTATATATGAGATGATCTAGATATGGTAGATTATATATATGAAGGTTGTGAGTAGGTTAACATGAAATCGATCTCTCCTGGTAAGAGGAAATTGCATCCTACTTGCTTCAAACAAATGATAATTCAAGAAAACTTTGATCAAAGCATGATGAAAAATTAGAAATATTTTTTAATATTTTATTAAATGAATCATCATCATAAGATTGAAAGAGAAATGAATATGATATTGGGATTGATATATTTCTATACCCAAAGTCATATTCAGGATGCAGGGAGATCGAAGGATCTAGTTGCATGATAATTTTTACTAAAGGATATTTTTGCTATTTTCATCAAAATTTTACATCTTTCGGATAGTCATGATACATTGCTAGATGTCAAACATGTCTTGTGGGTTTGATTAAATCAAAATTTTTAATTTAATTATTAAATTAGAAAGTATTCTAAATTAAGTCAAATTGGGTTGGCTGGTTTTGACCTAAATTGGTTTGGTTGAGTTCTAACTAGATTAGGTCAAATCACACCCAGACTCACTGCTGGTTAGATGTGAAACCCAATGGGTCACACATAAAGAGAATTGATTAAGGGTCTAATTGGATTAGACCATGTTTGCAAGATGAACATGCTAGTACATGTTGCAAACCCTAGCACCTGGTTTCGAATTGGATTTGAATCAGCTTTCGATTTGGGCTAATTAAGATCCGATTTGAGCCAAATAGAATTTGATCTTGAGTTGGATTAACCTAGATTGATTGGGCTTCAGATTGGATGCCATATACCTGCATCCCATATGCCAGAGAGTCTCTCTCTTATGCATGGAAAGTCTTTCATGTGCAAAGGACTCTTTGGCAAATGAAATAAGTTGGCGCCTACCTTCTTTGACTTTTTCAATATTGTTATGCCATATAAACTTTTATATTGGCATGGACATCAAAATGGGGCGCAAAAGAGTCCTTCTGTAGATGAAATTCTTTTTTTTCTTTTCACCCATGATGTTTTGTCGCCCAAGAGTCCTTGCCGCTTTGGACTCCTTGCCGCCCACTTCTTCTTTACGCCTCTTGGGACTTTGACTATTCAAAGTACATCTCCATGCCTTCTTGATGAATGGGCATCCCTTTAAGAGCCATTAGATGGCCATCTAATCCGATCCAAACCTTTGAATTATAGTGCCATATATTTATGCATTGCGACTCTTCATAGAAAAACTACGTAGAATTAGTCCGAAGAGTCCTTCTATTTTAAGGCACCTCTTGGACTAAGTCTACAAAATTTTAAATGATGCAAAATTTAGATGGGTGTGAGATTTGATGATGGGGTGTGAGATATTGATATGGAAAGGGTGTGAGTTTTTAAGAGGGCACCCCTACGTCCATTATAAATAAGGGTGCGCATCAAGAGTCCATGGGTGTGTGAAAATTATCTTTCTTTCTTACAAGGATTTCTTTTTATCCAATTTTCTTTCTTCCTTTTTCTTGTCTAGATCTTGTCATTATAAGGACAAGAAGTCATCTTAAGACTAAGAGATTAGGAAGGAAAATTAAGAAGACAAAAGAAAAAAAAAGATGGATAAGGAGAGGCAAGGAAGGTGACAAAAAGGCTAAAGAAGGTCTGACCCTTTTAATTAAAGTTCTTATTATTAGAACTCTAATTATATAAATCAGAGGTGCTGGTGTCTTGATCAAGTCTCTGTGTAGATCAACATTGGAGGGTGAACACGTGGACACCTAATGAAAATCCTGACGAACTGCTACTGGTGATCAAGGTCAATTTAGGGTTTAGCGATATGAGGTATGTTCTAATACTTTCTTTTATGTTATAAATGCATGTTATATGATTTAATTACTAATGAGGTTGTCCTAGGGTTCAGGTTTGGTTTATATGATTTCATATTTTTGCTTTGAAATCCATGCTTCCGTCCTGTACACCAAATCCAACACTTAGTTAGGGTTGAAAGGCAACAAAGCTTCCCCAACCTTGCCCTCGATACTATGGGAATGCAGAAAGAAGAGATTGATCATTCATCAGAAGATACTGATGAAATCTCTAATGAAAAACTTCTAACAAAAAAGAGGTATATTTATCAAGAAAACACTAATGAACTCCCTCTTGAACCTGCTTCTCCTACTACAAATCCTCATGAGCTAGATCTAGGAGCCAAATTAGGATCTCTTATTAGGTATATATTCTAAGAGTTAGATAAATTAGGATATAAGTCCTTAGAGTCAGTCCCCGTAGCACCTTTAGAGTTTGGTCTGGACACTATAGATCATGTGTTCAATAAAATCCTTAGAAAAAATGAAGCTAAAGTTTTGCATTCTAAGGCTAAACCAAAATCATCTTTAGCTTTATGAAGGTTAGCTTTATCTTTAAAAAAATCTATAAAAATCAAAAATATATATATATAAGTTTAAAGGTTCTAAGCCTTCTAAACTATCGGAACCCTATAGGAAACCCTATATCCCTATATATAAAGAAAGCTATTCATCAGAGAAGTCTGATAAAGTTTTACTAGAAAAATCTAATGAAGAAGGTAATAAAACTTTAGTTATAGATAACCTTGTAATTAATAGAACTAGCCGAATCTATAGGTATAATCTAATGGTACAGACTCCCAACTTAGAAAACCATTATCCTAGCCTTATCTAGGTGGATCTACAATTAAAAGAATTAACTCATTATATTATATCCACCATTGAGTTCAATCAGAATTATGAGAAACTTGCTAAAAATCAAATAATATTAAATTCAAATTCTGACAGGATTCATGATAAGCCAAAAGAAGCAATGGAGACAGCATCATTTCTTTGGAGACAATTGAGGAGTTGGTGGGATTACCACCTCACTGACTATCAAAAGAATAAGATACTAGATGATTTCAAAAGAAAATCTAATAAAAACCATTACTTAGATTATCCTTTAGATTTTATAATTATTGTAAATAACATAAAAACTTGAAGAATTAATATTAGGATTAATCCCAATATTTGCATCGTTAGAATATCTTCAAATCCAAATCAAGAGTTATTAAAGGAGCTTGTTTGTGGACTACCCCCTTTATTCTTAGATATAATCAAACCTAGCATAAGGAATGAAGGAATTGGTAGCACTAGCCTTAGTTGTAAAATAGCTCAAAAAATTTGGGTTGTTGGATCTGAACTTTTTGGTGATTATCTAAGTCAGCAGAGAATACTTAGAAGAATAAAGCCAAATAAACTATGCTATTTAGATACACCACAATCAAATAAACCTTATCCTAAGACTCATAGAAAATCCAAAAAAAAGTATTTTGATAAAAGATCTAGAAAGATTCCTAAAGAAATAAGAGATATAGCTCTTTCAAAGACATATTCGAGAACTCACCCTAGAAAGGGTAAAGAAGAAATCCAATATCTTATGGCAAATCAATGCCATTTTGGGGAAAAGGTTAGTATGACCCTAATAAAACCTTTTACTGTTACAGGCAAAGGTATTGCTACAAAGAAAAATGGTGAAAAGGTAATATTAAAATTTATCTCATTCTTGAAGAGTCTTTCTCCAACTAGCTAAGAAAAGCAGTTGAAGTAAACTATTTAAACGAATTATCCCTTAAAACTAAAGACTCTAAGCTAGAGAAAAATATGTTCAAAATTAAAATAAGAAGGAAAAAATTAAAGTTTTTAATCGATCATAAGGCCTTAGATGAGTTACACTTATGGTTAAAATACCAGACCCCATGTACACGAAAGATAGTGAGAAAAATTAGAGAGGCTCGATGTTATTCCAAAAGTAGTATAATAGTAGATTACAGAATAATTTAAATCTTTCTACCTTAGTCTCACTATTCAATAATATGTCTATATGACAAAGAACATTGGAGATTTCTATAATGTTTCTTTAGAACAATAATTAGAAGTGGACTTATAATACCTAAGATAAATTTAAAATTGCTTCAAGTAAATATCTAGATAGAAGATAAAATCTTTCCCTTAGAGCAAGCTCTAGAACTAGCTAAAATAGTTTTAAGTGAAAAACTATTATATGAATTTTGGAAGTATCTTGATAATATTGCAAATCTTTATAAAGATGTTACTAAAACTCTTCTCCGGCAAAACTTCTATATGACAATAATTTTTAAGCCCGGACAATCTTATTTGAATGATGATAAAATCTTATCACCAACTAGTTTATTTAAAAGGGATTTAGATATGGATCTAAAGTCTAAACAAGAACTAATTCCACATTCTTACATCTTTGACAATGATATCATTTTCTATACTAAACAAGATTGTCCTTTTAATTACATAGAAGACCTTATACAAGCACATCCAGGTTTGCATCTAGGCCCAAGAGAAACCCCTCTAAATGCTATAAAAGTAACATTTCCAAGAAGTTATCTGACTTCATTTCTTCTTGATAGGAAATCTGAAGACAAAAGGAGAATGACTAAGGAAAAATAGCCCTTGGATGAGAAATAGGATAAGTATCTAATTTCTCCTCCATTCTACAATCCAGACCTTTTCTTTGAAACATACTCTATAATCTATGAAGCTTGAGAAGCACATCTTTTTGACAAAAAATGGAGTACCGAAAAACCATGATAGCTTTGGTAAAACATTTGGTAGAAAAGAAGCATTCTTTGAAAACCATTAAAGAATATGTTCAACTAGTAGGCGAATAGATAAGCCAACCTACTCCCAAACTTTTATCTCTTTATGATCTTTGTGGATTAAGTGAGACGCCAACAATGGTCAAGTTAAAAAGGCTTGACTATTGGAAAATGGTACAATAGGTCTTAACTCATGAACTTCTTGAAGACATCCTTCAAAGGGTAATCCAATCCAATGAAGAGCAGACTCTCCTTGAAGAATCGAAAACCTTCATTATCTATGACTGGTCACATCCTAAGCTTTTCTTACCCCTATTTAATGCATTCAACAAGCCAAAAGAAGTCAGAGCTTTATTCAAAGGACTTGTGAAAGTGATATCAGTAGATTGCTCATCAGCCTTTGATATGTTTCCTGCTATTATGGCTTCTCTTCTACATGACCTAAGAAAAAAGCATGAGTTTCTTGATATCAAAATATATAGTGGAATAGAAGAAAGAAAAATTAGAAGTATTGAATATCCATTTCAAATTTATCATGTCACTAATTTAGACAAAAATGATCCAGTTGGATTTGTGACAGTGCCGGACTATAACAATAACAAAGAAATATCATCAAGCAGCTTCAACCTCAAAGTATACAAGATAATATCATATTTAGAGGTTTATTGGGCAGCAAGAAAATTTCAACAATAAAAATATTAGACAGATGGCAGAATTTGGGTGACCACTAATCTTCCAACTGGACTACCATCTTAAGAAGATCCTGAAGACCTATATTAGAAATTCATACTTAGAATGGAAAGATATTCTCAACCTCAAAAGCTACCCTTAGAAAATAAGAGAAGAAGCATTATTACAAAAAGGGGTTGAAGCATGTTTAGACTTGGAAAATCAATTGGGAGAAAGAGGTAGAAGAATTCAGATTCGCATCATAACCAATCCAAAAAATTTTGAAATTAATCATGCTGAAACTTGAAGAAAGCTTATCTTCGACACATTAAAAAAAAATGAGAGAGAAAAATGTTTTCTTTACTAACTCTTCACCAAAATCATGGTAGAATATTTTCTTGTAGGTATAATTTTATCTATATCAAGGGCCATTCAGATCATTATTGTCTAGCCAAATAAATGATCAGTGGCAGACAAAAGCCATCAATGAACCTATAAAAGATTAGAGAAATGACATACAATGGCTTACAGTACTCTTGATGTGACACACAACAATCTATATAGGAAGATTCTTGATGGGACAACTACAGAAAAAAATTGCTAATGGAAAAACTCAAAAAAGATCTAGACTTCAATAGATTTCAAATCTACGGTCTCCAAATGAGTGAAGTCCACATAGCTCCCTCATCTATAAATAGAAGGGAAGGGTTTTAGTTGGAAACAACGGTTAAGTGGTTGAGTAAGCAGTCGAGAGCTTTTACGACTGAGTATGGGAAGGCTCAATTGGGAGAGTTTGAGAGTTCCTTTTCTTCTCTCTTGCCACTTTCCTTAGCTAAGGCAGAGATTCTTTCTCCTCTCTTTCCCTTCTCTTCGTCTCACATCATCTCATCTTCTATTCTTTTCTCCTCCACTTCATCCAATCCTCCATAATCCTCCACTTCATCAATAAATACTTCATCTGAGAGAGGTCACCAAAAAATTCTCTCTTTCACCTCTTCATTCCTCTTTCATCTCTTCATTCCTCCTTCGCTCTTCCTCCTCACATTTCATTTTCCTATTCCATCTTCTTCCTTCCACAAAACTTCATTCTGCCAAAGCTCCCTATAAATATGTAAGTAAGAGTGTTTAGTGTGTGATTAGCATTTATTAGCTTGTATTAAATGTGTCTATGGTGATTAGTATGTAAATAAGTATGATTAAGCTCGTATGGTATGCTTTTAAGCTTTCTCAGCATTAATGCAAGTATCTTTATATGAATAAAGTATGTTTTCTTGGTAATTAGTGCTTGATTACTATTCATAATTACTATTCATAATTATTGTTTATAGTTACTATTTAGTACTATAGCATAGTATTATAGTAGAAACCCTATGTAGCACTATAGAAAAGATGCTATAGTACTATAGCAAAAACTACTACATAGTACTATAAACAGGATATTGTAGCACGAGGGTAAACCACCCGAATGCTACACAGGATTGTATTGTGTAAACCACGGTCAATCTTGAGGGTAAACCAACCCTAAGGTTGGTAGAAATTATACTATAAATAACAATGTAGTTAGGATAAACAATCCAAATACCACCTCCAAGTACCTTTAGTATCATGATTGCATTGTAACCAACCATACAATCACTATTATGTCTTTTTATTTATTAGAGTTAGAGATTGGAATAAAGTCTAATTCAAAATCTTTTTAAATTGAATCTTCACCAAACCCTAATCCTATCCAAAGAGTGGGCGGCAAAGGGGGCTGGACGTCTTGATCTCACATGCACAAACCCTTTATGTATGGAGAATGATAGGTGGCATCTAGGGTTAGGCACAAGAGAGGTAAAGTCTAATGTTTTGACTCTTTGATTCTCATCCTTTTGGCTCAAATCAAACATCTTTTAATTAGATCCAAATATGAGTTGACCTAATGTAATTGAGCTCTTAATTCCTTGATCAAATCAAGGATTAATTGAGTCCAAGATCTGATCAAATCAGAATTTAATTTTCTTTAGCAATTAGGTCATCCAATAACCTAATCGGGTTAGACCTAATTGAATCCAATTTAATTAGTCTTGATCTAATCCTCATAACTCAATCATATTAAGTCAATTAACAATCCAATTGTTAATTAGTCTTTCTTTAATTAATTATATTAGATTAATTATTAATTACATTGATAATTAATTTGTTTAATGATTCATAATCATTGATTAGCCACCTAATCGGATTAAAACTTTTGTATGTGTAATCCTATAGATTCGAACACTCAGTCAGTAGCATAGAAACAAGCTTTCTGTACCAATGAAAGTGACCATCTAGCCATGGTATCCGATAGCTAGATAGAATCGAATATAGCAAAGCAACATTCATAACCTACTGAAACATGGGTACCATATAATTCATCCCCTTGATCAATAATGCTTAAAAAAATATCAGAATTTATTATTAGTAATTCTTATAGTGTCTTAACCTAATTAATCTGATGTCTCTCATAAGGACTATCCTAACCATGGTTTTGCTAAATTGAAATACATTGAGATATTCTCTTCAGTTTTACTTGAAGTGGTTAATTTTTATTTTGACTCATGCACCAACTTAAACAAGTAATTGACTATACCTAGAAATCTTCCACCACTGAATTAGAAATTTAGGTAGTCAGGTACCAAAGTACATTGAGTTGCTTATAAATTATCATGGTGATCTCAGATCAAAGGGATACTTATATCCATATTTTCTTGAATAACATTCTCGACAGTAGAGTGCTTCGGAATGATCATGTTTAGTGCAAATCATATTCCATTTGTATGCTATACCAGTGTCAATATACTCCTTGGTTAAGAGGACAACTAACTCATATGAAATACAATGATCTACACTAAATACAATTATTATCCTTATTAATAATGTATTATTTCATCGTGATCAAGTTTAAGAACTACAAGATAAATCCTCCTTTATCGCTTTAGATGTAGTTCTATGGACTTTCATCATAACAATGGAGTTCGATTAAAAAGATGTACGACCTTATAATAAAATATGCCAAATAACTTTTATTATTGAATGATTTATATACATTTATATAAATAATCTCAATTATCTATAGGCTAGATAATTGGATTTGGGACATAATTTTCAACAATACAAATAAAGGATTTGGTCTAGAATTAATCAATTAGGCTTGTGAAGTCCCAATTAGGTTTGGATTTAGTAAAATTCTTTTAGTTTTAGAAAACTATGCTAGCACATGGTTAAACCCAATTCCTCTTCAGACTTGGACTCTATATTTGATAGAATTTTGATCAAGTCAAAATGCATGCAAATTTGGATAAGGATGAGGAGTCATCCTTGACTTATTAGGCGAGGAATACATGGAAACAAGAGGGCTAGTTGGCGAAGATTTCTTAAAGAGAAGGGGCACCAATTATTAGCACCCCTTACATTGTTTTTATGTGAAATAAAGAGAAGGCATGCGCCTCTTTTCTAGATGAGATCCAGGGGCGCACATTTGGAAGGATAATGCATGTGAGTTGGCACAAGTCCTTGGCACCAAGGTTTCCATGGGATGGGACTTTAGGTGGTGCAAGTCTCCTTTTTGGCATGAAAAATCATGAATGAGAGACCACACTCCATATGGTATAAAATCCCATGATAGGTGGCACCTCGATTAAAAAGTATAGTCCTGCTCTAAGGATTTGATTGGTCAAACCTTAAAGCCCTAGGACTCCTCTTCTATTTAAAAATCCCTAGAGATAAGATATTGAGTTTAATTGCTCATGCGATAAGGACTCTCTCACGCCTAGGGAGGAATATCATGCACCAAAAGAGTTTGGTGCACCCCCTTTTTCTCACGCAAATCCCTTCTCTATGCCCTCTCTCTCTCTCTCTCTCTCTCTCTCTCTCTCTCTCTCTCTCTCTCTCTCGCTCTCGCTCTTTCTTTCTTACATGCCTAAGTGGTTGGGTGTCTTGGTTCTCACACCCAAGTAGTTGGGCATCCAATTTTTCATGTCCAAACAGTTTGGGGCTAATCTATAACTTGACGTAGATCTACATCAATAGAAGAAGAGATCCAGATTTAAGAAAGAAGAAGAGAAAAAAATTCAGATCTAGGATCAAGCGTTGATCCAAAGATCTAGAGTTGATCCTGATCGAAGATGCATGCAAGATCCGGCATGACAATGAAGGATCCAAAACAAAGAGGACAATCCTAGAGCAATCCCAAGTGGATACTTATAGAGGTCAGATACTTGTATGACTCTGCGAGGAACCTCAAGATTACCATGATCATCAATCATGGTGAATAGCTACCTACGCAAGGTGAAGATATGATCTTCATCTATTTTATTATTTGCTATTTTATATTTTATCTTCTGATCTTAAAATCATGATCCTAACCTGAATGTATGAGATGCAATCTCATACACGTGCATGTCAGATCAGATCCCTTCTGCTTGCATCTCATACACATGCGTGTTGAATCAGATCCCTTCTGCTATGACAAAAATTTTAATCAAGATCCGGCGTGCACGGTGGATCAAGTTCCTTCAGGAGTGACGAATCTAGTTTGTATGAACTTCGTCTCTGAGAGAGGAGCATACGGAGTAAGTATTCACTTATTTGAAGAGTTTCAAAGAATTTATTAATGAAGATGGATACCTATCATTGGGAGACATGCTATTTTTTTCTCCTAGGGTCGTGGAGGTGCACCTAGTCATTAGGGGATAACGGCTTGCATGTTTTGAGTTTGTTGAGGTTGCAAGGTGAAGGGATAGAGCTGGAAGAGTGGCTAGCAGTTTGCCGCCTAGTAGATGGAAGACTCTAGAATTTCCTCAATATTATCATGGGGGTCTATGTGGCAGTGATCTATTGGCTATCCTGGCACTCCTTAATAAGGACATGCATAAGGCCGCCACTGGAGTGTCGTGCCATAGTGGATGGAATATTTTGGACATATCAATAACCATACAAATCCAATATTAACACACAATTAGGTTCCACTTTTTTTGTTAGTTGTAATCATTAGGACTATACTCCTTCACTCGCCATGTCTTATTAACCATCAAGTCCCGTGCTACTTCCATTAACTATCTGCTCAGTCTCATGCTACGTCGCAACCCTTCAAGTTAGATAAATGGGTAGCAACCCTTTTATTTAACATGACAATCAAGCCAATTCAATCTCATCCAGCATGTCAACTACTTGGTTGGATTATTGTCTAACTCAACCTATTAAGTGCCATGTTCGTGCAGCTTCTTGATTACAACTCCTTGGTAAGATAAAATAGCACTCAAGCTTTCTATCTTATCGAGCTTTGGTTGACTCAAGCCATCAACATGAAATTCTCCCTCGAGTCTCATTCCAAAATTGCCATATGTACAGTGATCCTCAGGTGTTAGGATACGGTGTAAACAAACTCAATCTAAGTTGACCCAATTTTGAACCCAAGCTCAAAAAACTAAGGTCATAGGAACTTGGTTTAGGCTGGATGTTGTGAACAATAAAAACTTAAGCTGTTGGTGGAAGAATGACCCAAGCTCCCTTTTATTAGCCAATATGGGGCTATGACAATGTCCCCAACCTAACCTCATGACACTGTCATCATAAATTACCTTCTCCTCAAAAGGTGGGACCACCTATGGACCAAGTCCTATGCAAACCTACCAAGTGTTACTTGATCCTAATATCGGCTAGTGAGGGTTCTGCATGATTGATAAGGATTGTGACACATATTAAACCTGACTTTGATACCACCTATCATGGACCCGAATCTGAAAAGCTTTTAGCTATTAGGTGAAGAATTGACCAAAGCTAATAAACCCATATGGTACCTCTTCTATTAGTTGATACATTAGGCTAGCCTCCATCCCATCCATACCCACCCTAATTCCACACCTATGTCCAAGTTTGTAGCTCTTGCTTGCCACAGTGTCCATGAGTATCTGTTTGCTAGTGCAATTGATTTAAATAACATGCGGGACATACATCTGAGTTTATAAACTCTGTAACCTTGTTTTCTTAATTAATTCAGTGTAGGGTTCACACGCAGCAATTCCTGGCGCTAAACGTTTCATTTATGACGAGGCATGACAATGTTGTTTTCTTAATATTTTTATTTTCTTCCATACTTATTATAGTTTTTTGGGAGTTCTTGCACTATGTATGCATAATGGGATCCCAAGGAACCCCTTTTCAACTGTTATTTAATAGTTATTCCATCATAAGTCCTATATGATGGATTAATGGCTAACATGCTCGTCATAATAACATTCCTTTTTCCAAAAACATCATGAATGGAACAATAAAATATATTACAAGATTATGTTAACTATAAACACATCCTCGATCAGATTAACATCTTTACACACATGCAATGCATGTGTTATGCGGCTGGGAGACGACACAAATGTGAATTTGACTAAACAAAACTGAGGCTGACAAGGTAAGTACTGCAGATGGTTCACGGATAGGGTATGGTGAGCGACTTTGCATGCTCCCATCCTCTCATTGAGATAATTGAGAGAGAACGATCTGGATCACCAATATGGTACCGTCAACGTTGGTGCCTCTCATTGCCCAACATTAACAACAGATCTCCAAAACACAGCTGATTTGATTCAACATTTGCTGCTTCATGCTGTAATTAATATATCAAATATATGATCAATTGCTGGAACGCGGTGCACCCACTTTGACGATTGCCTCATGCCCGTTGCTCCAAAACAAGGCAAAAAAAAAAAGTTGACATGCCCCCAGCTGTCCCACAAGACTTCATCAAAAAAACCGATCTCCCTCAACCAAGAGTTTTTCATAGATATCTGTATAACCCAACAGATTATAGAAACTATATGCCCCTGCTGAGTTTCAGAATCAAGAAAACCAAGCCAGGAATAATGAATGGGAAATTCTTTGTGCACCGCAAGCGGGGGAAAAAAAAAAAATTTGGG
Organism: Cocos nucifera; assembly: GCA_006176705.1. Taxonomy (NCBI): domain Eukaryota; kingdom Viridiplantae; phylum Streptophyta; class Magnoliopsida; order Arecales; family Arecaceae; genus Cocos; species Cocos nucifera. Next base: position 27,452 of record QRFJ01002182.1, on the reverse strand, counting down.
CGCCGTGCACGTGAGCCAATCACAAGGTACTTCCCATAATGAATAACTACAATAACATATTACTGGCTTGCTAGCAGTGATCCAGAACGTAACATATTGTAACAAATTACTGTGTCAATAGAGTTCTGCATGTCCTCTATTAGAGAAATCTCCTGTTTTTAGAGACTGCATATCCTAGATTTTCACCTGGCTATCAAGAGCAACTCAGAGCACCGTACAGAGATCACATAATTCCCGTTACAGGGGCCTCAAGAGGGGGTAGTCTTCGAGCAGCTCCCGCTCTGAAAGTGTGTCATTTTCATTCTGAGGGGTCCACAGCACCTCGACAGCCTGCATTAAATGGTTCACAAACATTATATTTGAATCGCAGGATTAAGATAACATAATTCTGTTTCCTTCAGCACTTATAAAGCAAACTCCAATGAATAAGATCTTGGTAATACCAGAGTTTTGCGGGAAGGTATGGATGCCAGCTTTTGCAGTGCCTCCTTCAAGTCTGCACTCCCATTAATAACAGGTAGCTTATATACACCCTCAGCAGCAACCAGAATTGTAATCTAAACATAGAGTGAGGAATCAGAGGAAAAAAACATACAAAAATGTGACCAAGGAAAAACATTGCCATGGTCTAGGTATAAAGCTGCTAAAAGTACTATGACATCCTTCCCAATTGGTGCAAGTTTTGATTTTTATTCAATAAATCCTACACATGGCAGGACAACTTTGTAGAAATAGAAAATAGAAAGAAACTATCAGCATGCATGGATAAACACCAAGGTTTTGCCTCTGAATGAGAGAAGGTTGTGATGTGAATCTAAGCATGGACAATAACAGTAACGACAATAGATTTCAGAGTTCTCTCAAATCTGATTTTGGTCACAGTTGTTCATCATTCATATGAGTTGAGCCTATAATCTTGCCGCCTAATTTATGTGGGTATGTCATCAAGAAATTCTGCTCCACCATTTCATTGACCATGCTTTCTTTTGATTCATTCAGAAAGTAACATTTCCAATAGCTTGTTATGTTCCAAATGACAATTTAGACTGCATGTATATGTTCAAGAAAGCAAAGGAAAAAAAGATGACCTCGAAGAATGTTGCTAATGGAGCCAATGCCACCTTGCTCGGCCTGGTCTCATTTACATCCCTAAGGATTGCATGTTTGGTCACTTTGTCCTACTTTTACCTTTATGCATGTTCCAATTTACATCCCTAGTCTCATTTAACATTTTTTGGGTGATAAGCACTGATGCTCACATGGATGTACCAACTTTTGATATTTAGTTAAATCTGCAGTAGAAACTTTACATTCTTCAAAAACTAATAGTCACACAACAGCTCAAGAGTAGCTCCTTTTGTTCAATTAAATTAGCTACACATTTATGTCATTTTTAATTAATCAGAGCATAAATTATAATCACAATATACTCCTTATCCGCTATATATCATCAGAAAACAGAAAACTAGCACGTAGAGACAAGCTATAACATTTATTAAAATCTAGTGCAAATCCACATCCTCATTTCAATTTACAATTAATTACTTATAGAAAAATGTCAAATATAAATTAATAATCACCAATTTAATAGAGAACAACGTCTCTTTCTCAAATGTAAGATCACAGACTTGTGCAAGAAAAGATTTTAATAGCATGGCAAGGTGAAGATAATTTTTGAGGAGCTATACATACCACAATATACTCATTGCTGAAACCCTTTGATCTCTGGCTGGTTGTTTTTCGCCTCTTAATGTTGTTTACATTGACAAGTGTCTCTTCGTCAAATTTACCTCGCTCCTCAATTGAAAGCTTATTGAAACGTTTCTCCCCATCTTCTAGAGTCCGTTTTATATCCACCTTCCAAATTTCCAATCAGATAGGGCAATATTCAGGCTATTGCAATGGCTTTAAGAAGTAACATCAAAAAAGAGTTTAATGCCAGAGAATGAATTGTTCAAGAAATTTGGCACCATTGGGAGAAAAAGAATGATCTTGATGCGTAACAACAGTTAAATAGTGTTTCACTGGGACAAAAGAACTTGGTTATACTTCTAAGTTAGTAGGCAAGAAAAAGGTCTCTGACCAATTAAGAATATATCTTTACGTTATTTCTGCATGAAAAAAAAAAATCGCAGAAAATCAAAACCAAATGCTTAACTACAGGTGACTCTTTATTTGTAAGTGCACAATGAAAAACTTTACAACTTATCATGAATATCATTTTCTTGAGTCATAGAAATTACAATTACAAGCTTCAATGGCCTTTAAATTAATTTGGAAAATCATAGGAAATCTTACCTTGTATTCAAATTCTAAATCCTGCTCTATATTTCCATGACATGAGATTCAAATTTGCCAAACTCCAATATAGGAAAAAAATGCATTCACAATAGTAATGGTTCACCAAACCCGACCTTACCGGCCCAGTTCAGCCCCTACCGAACCGAACTAGCATGGAATTGGGTCAGTTCGGCCCTGAAAATCGAAATAGGGCCCGAACTAGCCCAAACCACAGTTCGGTACAGTTTGGTGTGGCCCTATTCCTTTTTTTTTTTTGTTGACCATAGCGGGGGATCTTTTAACTAAAAGACAGAAAAATCTCTAACTTTTCTTCCCATCTTGTTCATCCTTGAAGAAAACTCCCCCACTTTTACAAAATAAGCAAGGTGAAAACGAGAAAAACTCATCAGATAAAGATACGTGAGCTTATCTCCCACTTCCATTTCTCCTCTTCCTCCTTTTCTTTTTCTTTTTCTTTTTTTACAACTTCAAAATTTATGAAAATTGAAAAAACATGGGAAGATCATGCCAAATTTTTTTATTTTTTAGTATGATTTTGTTATACGTTGTAGATCTATAAATGATCTACACAATGACATTGAAATCATTAATTTCTTTTAAGATATAATTTTTTAAATTAAAAATATATTTTTAGAATAAAAATTTATTAAAAAATATAATTCAAAAATTAATTGTTAAATCAAAATATTGTTTAGGGGCTTGCAAGCTATTTTTGACATAATTTGGTATCCGTTTATCAAAATTTTGACGCATCATATGCATAATAGTCTAGACCTAAATTTGAATAAAATTAAAAAATAAGTAACATTTCATGCATGCCCACTATCTTAGAAAAATATACGTAAATCTATAGTAGGATTCTACATGGATCTAAGATCAAATTAATTTTTTTAATTTTTAAATTTTATAATATTTTTTAATTTAAAAATATTAAAAATATATAAAATTAATTTAGAAAAATAAAAAATAAAAAAAAATTTTACTATTTTTACATAATTACTGAACTATTGTGATTGTTCAACTTTCAAGAATATATCTATCAAGAAAGAAGTCGGAGAGCATGACATTTGTTGAGACTATGGACAGATGCTCTCAGATCGACACCATTGAAAATACAACTGGTGCAATACAAAGTTCAAAAACCAAAAGAATAACTAGGTTAAAGCAACACTTAGCTGACAGTTATCCCAATATAACTATATACCGAAAGTGCCCACAAGAGATTCTTCAACTGATGAAGTACTTCACTATTTCAAAGCAACGAAGAAAAGGACTTCGAAGAAGGTGAAGGTGGACCGCGGAACCACACAGCCATCTTCCTATCACTTTAAGAAGTCAGATGAAGCATCCGCTCTAGAAGATGGGGAGACAAATCTAAACTGCAATTTAATGCAAATCTGGAAGATCAGTGACAGCTTAAGAAATTGGCTAGGCATAAGGCTCGATTTGGACGGTCAGTTTATGAGTCGGAGTCGAACTTTGCAAGCACTTAGAAAAGTCAGAGTTTAGGAGGACTTCCTCAGTTAAAGAGCCCATCGATAAAGGCATGAGCCATATTGTTTTTATATTGGGAGCTTTTGGCAATATGAAGAAGTCCTCTAGAGAAATTCCAGCTAGAGCCACCATCCATGACTTGAGTCCATATGCTTTTGCTAGCAGGGATTCCAAGTAACAGAGGGTTGATAATATATGCAAGGACAAGAAAAAAAATGTGGCAAGCTATTGCATCCTGATTTTACTTCAGTCACATCCCAGCGCATGTGGCAGGCAATATATTATCCCTATGTATTACAGCCATACAGACTGTCGGTCCAGGTGTAGATCCTCGAAGACCGAAGGACATCAACAGTAAGCTTCTTGACAACAATAAAGAGCTATAGAAATGGATTGCATCATATTAGAATTAGTAGCCTGATCCTATCAACTGGAGTATCATTGACGCACCCTAGGCCACATTTTAATGGAAAAGGAAAAAAAGACATACGAAACAAGAATACAGCAAAAGGAAGAAGAAACTCTCTTCGAGAGTTTTTTAATTCAATAATAGAGAAAATAAACTGAGTACAACATTAGCCAATAGGACCATATTTATAAAAGAAAAAACTAACAGACTTAACTAGAACTCCAACATAAATTAGGATAAAGATTGAAAATTCCTATTCATCTCAGATTCTTCCGGGCTCCCGTTGACCTATCAAATGATAGATCTCGGCCCGAAATCTACGATGACGGCGAAGAGGTCAGACTCGTAGAGCTCAAAAAAAGCTTTTCGAATTGAGATCATAATAACGATTCTGACACCGGATGAGAAAATTACGTCCGTTCTAGCATGATAATGTCAAAATCAGCTAAATCAAGCGCAATCAGCCTGGTTCCTCGCCTATTCGAATCCAGTCTATCAAATCAAGATCTCTGCCCACTCTGACGTCTGCATCCTCCTTAGACTGGGAAGAACTCATCCTCGATTTGAAGCCTCCATTGCTTCCATCAAGCAGGCATGCTTCATCAGAAAGTTGATACTAGTCTCTAGCATATGTATATATGGTTCCTCCTTTTTCATCGATGCCAGACTAATCTTCTAACCATCCTTCCAGAATGTGCAAGTGTTCCAATGTCCATTATAAGTAATGTTGCGATCATACTGCCACAGCCTTCCTAAAAGTAGAAAAGGCATCCATGGTAACGACGTCACACCAAACTTTGTCAAAATACTTCTGTCCGATAGAGAACGACACAAGACAGTGACTATCGACAATCTCCTCGTTCCCTTTTCGGAACCATGACAGCTTACAAGGCCTAGGATGCTCTTTAATTGTCAGATTCAGCTTCGTAACGATCTATTGAGAGATAATGTTCTTGCAACTACTTCCATCGATGATGACTTTACAGACCTTTTTTTCAATGATGCAGCAAGTATAGAAGATATTGGTTCACCTCCAATCTTCTTTCTCCTTTTTGGGAGCAAGTAGGCTCTTTCGAACAACTAGAGCCTCTCCTCTATCCCCAAACATAAAGTCATCCTCCTCTTCGCCTCCATCATAGGATATTTTGTCTCCCTCAATCAGTAGTTGCTTCCTGGGCCATCCAACAAACTTCTTGCACTCACTCCACATGTACCCAATCTTGCCACGGTAGTAGCACTGTAGAGAAAAAAACCCAGCCGGGGCTAGTTTCAAGGACCTCACATCAACAGCACTACGAACAGGAGGGGTAGAAGCCATATTGCGCTGCATGTCCCTCTAATTTTCTGGCACTTATTTGCTTCACAAGGGAGGATCAAATCTGGGCATAGACATTCGTCACAACTGCTCCTCAACGACTACAACACGATGGTATGCCTCTTTGACCATCCATAGGGAATGGAATCTTAAGACATCTTGGATCTGCTACCGTAGACCACTAAGGTACCTCACAACCATTTGCTCTTCGCTCTCCACCAAGTCATTTCTAGTAACCAATTAGTAGCACTCTTCCATTTATTCATTAACGGATCTAGGACATTGTCTGAGGTTTTACAAGCATTGGTACAAGACTTGCCTTTGCGCTCCCTGATCTTCTTCAACTATTCCCACCAAGCAAAAGCCCGTCCAGTCAATTTCAAGGCAAAAAGCTTCATCTTCTTGTCATTGGGTACCATCTTGAAGATACACTCGATCTAATCCAACTAATCAAGGAATACCTCCATTTATAGACTATCCAAATATTTAGACATATATACCCTGATGGTATCATACCAGTAGATTGGTCGCTCGAACAAATCACCATGACAACAACGATAGGTGCGAACACCCTTGTGAAAAGGGTTCTCAAGATCTAAAGCATCTCCATCAAATCTATGATCTTACGGTTCCACCTCAAATCTCGCATCTCGAGTTTCCAACTGCGTAAAACGCATAGTCACTTCCATCACTTGTCTTCTCAAATCTTCGTACTTTATTATCAAATCCCATTCCTATTGCATGATTTCTTCATAAGTCATTGCTGCCTGCTTGTTTGGTTCTTTTTCCAGCTACCATCTGCCATCACAACTACAGGAAAGAATCGCCGCTCAAGGATTTGCTGGACTCTAATACCAACCGACACAACGTAAGCCACGTTTTGATGGGAAAGAGGAAGCACAAAACAAGAAAACAGCAAACAAAAGAAGAAACTCTCTTCTAGATTTTTTTAATTTAATAATAAAGAAAAAAACCTAAGTACAACATTGGCCAATATAACCATATTTATAAAAAAAAGATCTAACAGATTTAAATTAGGACTCCAACACAAATTAGGATAAACATTGAGAATACCTATTCATCTAAGATTCTTCCGAACTCCTGTCATCTACAGTGATGGCGAAGCGATCAGACTCATAGAGCTCGAAAACAACTTTCCGAATTGGAATCATAATAGCGACTCTTACACCGAATGAGAAAGTCACATCCGTTCTAGCGTAACATTATCAAAATCAGTTGGATCAAGCGCAATTAGCCTAGTTCCTTGTCCATTTGGATCCGATCCATCAAATCAAGATCTCTACCCGCTCTGACGTCTACATCAATCATCAACTTTCTGATATATTATAATGAAAAAATATTTTTTTAAAAGTCTATTAATACTTTAGATCAAGTGCAGGATACCGCATATATCCTTAAATTGATAGACGTGATTGATCAAATTGGAGATACCATGCGTTGCATATTGTATCGATCTAATGTTGATGGACACTGGGAAGCTTAGTAGGATATAGATGATGGTATACTCAGCACAAACTATTATTAATCACACATGAGTTCTATCATCAATGCGGCGTTATACAAAGGGAGATATTGAAATCAGATGTCACACAATTCGCTAGAAATTATATAGCACATGATAGCCTTATTGATAAAAAAGTACACCTATGTCAACTGTTTGTCAATCTAGAGTGAAAAGAGTAGATATGCCAAGATAAGTACTAAGGGAGGCAATGTGGACAACTTAGTGACAAGACAGAGACATTCTAATAACAGACCAAGAATATAGTGAAAGCTATTAAGTCTTTATGTGAGGTGCTTCAGACCGTGGACAGTGAAAAGTAACCCCAAATGGACCTTTTGTATCACATGATGGAGAGGGCAACTAATCAGATTAGATAGGCAGATCCAAAACAAGCCCATGGCTACATCCAAATCATTGAGCATCGATGTAACCAAGGCCTACGAAACTAGCACTGGGACCCATGCCAGCCAACCGACGATACAAGTCTGTATCGGACTGGACTAACACAAACCAACACAAAAGCGAAGAAAGGAACAAAGGAAAAGAGGGGTGGGAGAGGGGGAGGGATAAGCGGAAAGGGAGGAAGAGGGTGGCCAGAGGAGCTACAGCCACAAGCAAGCTGCGAGCGCGCTTAGAAGGCCGCCAAAGCCTCCGCTTCCTCCACCAAAAATCTCAACTTAGCGAGAGAGAAAACGGGGGAAGGGAAAGAAAATGTGGAAAAGCTGGTGGAAAGGCTACCGAAGAACCTCCGATTGGTCATAGTGGCTGCCAGATGGCGAAGTTGCAGCCTACGGCTGGTAATGGGTGTGCCGAATTCACTTAATTTTTTAAAAAAATCTCAACCCCAGCGAAGCCGGCAATGGGTGTGCTGGCTTCACTTTTGTAAAAAAAAATTCAGAAACAATGAAACCGGCAATGGATTTGTTGTCTTCATCCCATCGCCTTTTTACATAGTCGTGGCTCCATCCGTGCCTTTTCTACCATCTGGTGGCCACGGCAGCCACCCAGCGTTCTCTGACAGCCTCTCCGCTAACTATGCCTCCCTCTGATACCCTCACTCCCCTCTATCTCTCTCGATTAAACGTCCTATCAGACAACACAACATGGAAGCCTCCGCAACCCTCCAGCAGCCTTAACGGGCCACTGCCGACTCTCCGACAGCATCATCCCCTCTTTCCCTCCCCTCCTCTCTCTTCCTCTCTATCCCTCTCTTATTCAGTGTTCCAATTTGGCTGGCCGAATCATCCCAATTTATGGTCAGTATGGCTCGAAAAGCCCTGAACCATCCGGTTCGGCAAATACTGGGTGGGACTATCAAATAGGTATGGACTTATACCTAGCAAGTAGCAAATCAAGAACGCTCTGAAAATTTAATTGCTCTTGTATTTGTACAAACATGCTTAACCAATTTTGAAATTTATCTGCAACTTACTATCTAAACCCAAAATTCCAGTATACAGCACTTGCAATAGGCATGGATGACGAGCTTCTGACATTCCTACAAAATGTGATATATAAGATGGAGTCCGATCTAGAAATCACAACTATGTGCATAGAAGTTAGATTAAGTCAGTTTTTTTAACTTAGCATATCTTCAACAAGTAACACATTATAACAAATTTTTTACAGACATGTTTAGGGAGGGCACCGATAGCTTTGGAATCAATGTTGCGGTGATAAGCAAAAAGAAAAAATCCAGGTAGATTATATATAAATGACAACTCTTATTTGATATTATGTAGCTACTAATAAATCTAATGTAATATAATTTTATTTTTAATTTTGTTCAATTTTACTACTTTTGCAACTAAATGATGGGTCCATTTCAGATTGATGGCTCCTAATCTGAAGCAACATGCCATCCAGATCCTCTCCCAGACAGTCTCCTCGAGCAACTGTGAACACAATTGATCGACCTTCACCCTTATCCATAAGCAGAGAAACCGTCAGATAATGAAATGCCTCAACGAACTCATATATATTATATTTACCATAATCTAAGATTGAAACTAAAATGCATTCAAAAGGAAGTTAAACTGAAGTACTCAGATCTGATTGCAAATGACTTTGTTAATGATGAGGATCCAATGATCGGATGGATTGTAAGCCAAGAGCAGGCCCCAGAGCTTGATGAGCTAGGATCGTCTCTGCGACCAACCAGTTTCATAGCTAACGAGGTTGGCATGGATGTTGAGCAATAGACAACCAGTAACATTACATGCAAGCTTCTAGCTGATCAACCACAGCAAGCTTCCTCGCAAGGCACGATGAGAGGGCAGACAGCTGCTCAACAGAGAGAAAAAGGAAAGACAATTACAATCCCAATGGAGAGAAAGTAGTCAAGTGACCCAGTTCACTCAGATTCACAGACCAGACAAAGCGGTAATGGTAGTTCTTCTGATGGTTATGGATCTAGTAGTTAGAAAGGAAGACCACTATTTATGAGAGGCAGCCGTAAGATGGTCTTTAATTTACTAATAACTAGTTTACGCATGCACGAGCTCGTAGAGCCCGCAAGGATACAATTTCATAGAAGTGATGGCTCCTCGAGGTCATTCAGGATACTATGCAGCTACAGATGATCTCGCATATGGAGTTAGATCCATCGACGTATCAGATTCTTTATTATATTCTGGATCTTCTTATCCACAGCCACAAGCAACTTATGATCCATACAGATATGCGTATGGTGTGTCCGAGGCATCATCTTTTAACGGCTACTAATCCATGTAGTACGAAGCATCATACGGATCAGATTTTACTGTTGATATATTCGAATAGAACCCTCATCCGTACTATCAACCTCAGGACACCTCTTAAAGCTAGAGCTTCAGCAAGAGATCTAAAAAAGTTACAATCTAACATGCATACCTTATGGAATGAGTACAAAAAACTTTACTACTGCATGGTTAGAGGGACAACCTGTTGTTCCTTCAAATTACGTAAACGATCCAAATATTTATGAACAACATCGGCACTTAATGAAATTCTAGATCTTGGTATATATTGATTATTTATTTTTTATATTTTGTAATTGATTTGATTATTTTAGGGTTCAATAATATCTAGTCCTTATAAGGCTGTTCGACTATTTTTTTCTAATATAACATTGTTAGATTCAAATCCATATCGCACACTTAATCACGAACGTATCGAAGTGATACAAAGTCAAATAATATCAAAAAAAAATATCAATTTGGTCTTAAAATCATTCAAGAAATAATGACAAATTGATTAGGTATATTAGAAATCAAAAAAAGAATAAAAAAATGGTGCTGGTTTGACCGGCACGCCTCACCATATCGAGTGTTGGTACGGTACCAATCGATATCGTGCTGTACCAGCCGACGACCGATATAGGTACCAATACTGATTCGGCCTTGTTTCACACTCTTAATCTCTCATATGGGCAAATTAGCAAACATACATGTCCATCATACAAGCATATATGCGTAGCAATTGAGGGATGGGCATGTATGCAAGGCAGCATTAATTACTAGCTTAATAGATAAGGTGTCGAAAAGATACCAAATGAAATAAGTAAAAGAAAAATGCCACTGAACTATAGAAGTTAACGTTATGTACAAATCAAAAAGTAAAATATGACATTATATGTGGTCTTAACATCAATTTGATGGTTTCACATGTATTCCTAGTGATGTTCATTAAAACAACTGATGTGTTTTTGAGACATCATAGTTTATGCTTTTAAGATAAGTAAAATTAAAAGTCAAAGTATTCCAATTCATCACGAAGCAAAGCTCCTAATATCATTTAAATCAAGGGCAATTTTTATCAGAAATTTTCAATCACCTTTTAAGTTTAGCCAGTAAGTATATATTAGTGTGAGTTCCTGCAAGTAGTAATCAATAGGTACATTAGTAGTATGTAGAGATCTAAATTCATATCAATGTTAATAGATCAACTGATCAACACATGAAGGCTAATAACAATATGCAATGAACGGGGTAAAAATGTCTAGAAATGACTGAAGAAGATAAACCATTGCTTACAGATGAGTATGCAGAAATACAGCAATCTGGATGTCGAAGCAAAGCTAATGTTGTCTCTGAAAATAGATAAGAAAGTGTCAGGGTAATGTAAAGCATATTAATAGACATACTATCTCAACTGAAAGCAAAAACCATAATAAGTAACAGATTTCAATCAAGGTCAGCGAACTGGATTCCAATAATGGTTAGGTCCGTGGAGTTTTGGTTTTGGCAGTTTAAAGGTTTTGGAAGTTCAACTTCAAGTTTAAAAGTTTTGGTCAAAAAAATAAAAAATAAAAAATAATCAAAAATAAAAAGCTAGAAGAAAAGAAAAGAAGCCAAGAAAAGTTATTGAAGATTTTAGAGTATTTTGTATTATATAGGTTCTTCATCCATGTACTTTGGACCAATTTAGTCAAAGATAACATTGCATATAAGTAAAACTCATTAAGAAATTGGTATAACTTATTTAACATCAATTTATTGAAAATTCATAATATTTATCAATTTTTTTAATGCTTAGTATTGCAAACCTTTCCTCCATTTCTGAATAGAACTCACAGATATATCAGAGTTCGACATTTCTTTCTCAAATTTTGAAGGGTCAAGTAGCTATTATTGAACTTTATTTTGCAAAGTATTGTCATTGATGTAAAAGTTCTTGTACTTGGTTGTTCACATTAGTCTTTATTGCTGGAAGAACGGTCTTTTCAAAGGCCTCTATCAAGAGATATGTTTATTATCTATTCCCCCTTTAGCTTATGGAAGAAAGAAAAACTAATCAGATTGATACTGTACATTACAGCCCACATACGTAAATAGAAAAATCCAAAATGAAAATAAACAGCAATATGGAACTTGAAAAGCATCTACCACTAACTTTGGCACATCCAACTGAAACTAGCTGAAACTATTGAAAACTGGACAAAAATTGCTAAACCTAAACTGAACCCAAAAGAAGAGCTCCACTAACTTTGGCACATCCACAACTGAAACTAGCTGAAACTATTGAAACTGGTCAAAAATTACTAAACCTAAACTGAACCCAAAAGAGGAGCTCGATTTCATTTCAGGATCAACAAAAAGAAACTGATTTTAGACAAAGCTCCAAACCTTCATTTCAAACAATTGCATCATGTAAAGTATACTAAAACTTCTGATGGAGGCTTTGAAAGAAAAATCACAACATAAAAGTCATCTAGATTGCAATTCACAGATCAATGATCACAAGCAATGGAATTGCAAAATACAGTAAATAGTTTACTCAGTGTTACAAAGAATAAAAAATAACCAGATTCAAAGAATTTGGATGCACAAGAAAAAAAGGGCAATATCATGTTAAGAGCTGCGTGTTGGCTGGATAAACGACACAAGCAGCTCCAAATATTACCTAAGCTATCAGTCCCTGTGCTGCCCCATGGTTTGGTGGTCTCCAATGAAGGTATTACGCATTTCTACATCTTCTACTTAGGGAGGAAAAGACAGAAGAGGTGGGGCAAAGCAAGTAATTTGTGGGCACATTGGAAAGTAAAAATGTTTCTGGAGATTCACCAAATTTCATTCAAACTGAGGGTATGAAACCCGAATTTAGTGTTCATGTTTGTCTTAGAAAACAAGAAATCAAGTCAAAACTCTTCCATGCACTCATTTAAACAACAATTAACAGTAGGGAAGAATAACATAATAGGAGTGACAAAATCAGTACTTCATACATAGCTATAGGTTTTCTAGTTCCATATTTTTGTTACTGTTGACAAGAAGCCTGCTAAAGAGCCTATCCTTAATAGCAACCAGTAATAAAGGATGGCGCAGAAGCTTTAACAAGGACATTTTATTACATGATTAGGATTAAAGTCATCAAGCAAGTGTTAGATCAGATGTAATGGATTATCATGGAAGGTCAAACCACCCAGTTCGGGGCCTACCAAACAGTACACCCCCAAACCAGGACAAGACAACTGGTAAGGTCATTTCAGGATCCGAATTGGGATGAGACAACTATTGAGCTCAATTTAGGACTGGAACTGCTTTTTTAGACCGGCATGGAGCAATTTAGGTCTGAACCAAGCTGACCATCCTGGTTCAACTCAATTCAGAACAATTCGGCCCTCTCTCCTCCTTAAATGATTGAAAGGGAGGCAGAGTAGGCTTCCCGTGCCTTCTCCGCCTCACCCCTCCGATTTTTCTCAGCTGAAGAAAAAAAAATCAAGAAACAGGATAATTGTATTTTTGCGAGGAAAAACAACTTGAATACAACTATAGCTTCTGCTTAACACCACATTCCTGTTTAAATCCCACCACGTAGCATGAGTTGCTTATACATCATTAAACCTTGTTTTCCTTTTCTCCTTGCAACCAGCCTCATAGCAAGATCTAAGGAAGCTGCTAGCTTATAGGCTGCAAACCTACTTCTAGGAACTATCGTAACTTGAATAACCATGTCTTGTGAGCAATCAGACCTGACCATCCATCAAAATAAGCTGAAGCAGCCTTGAAGATGTTTAGGGCAAGGTTTAAAGCTTCAACTGAAATAGAACGGTTTTCACTGGAACCAAGTTGGAAATCCAGTTTACTGTAGCATATGGTTCTCCCTTTTTTGAATTAAAGTACGAAATTTTTATTTACTGATGATAGGTCTAAAATTCTAGAATATCTTTTAGATAAAACATAACTTTTATAGGCATTTTTTGGGAAAAATGGAAGCATTTTAAGAGTCTATTATATAAAAAATTCAAGTGAAAGGTCGCTTCCTGTTGATGCAAGACTCCGTTATGAATCTTTTAAAAGACTGTTGAGTAAAGAGGAGCAAAGATGTCTAGGTAGGAAAATGATACCCTTGAACAGCAGATTACAAGATTTAAGCTTGGACCCACCAGATCTTAGCTCTGATTTTATATGCATAAAGATATACATCATAATATCATTATCATATTTTATATAAGTTATATGTTGGCATTTGGTGTTTGATATGATGGTAAATTGGTAATCATTAATTTGCATTCTTATATAGTTTTATGTCAATACATCTTACTTTTATCGATATTCATATGGTTAAGCATCTCCTAGTTAGATTGTTACTAAGAAATAGAATTTAATATAATTCTTTAATATTTTCATTGCTACATAAGAAATCCCTGGAATTTTTAAGATTTTAAGCTTTCAACCTAAAACACCAGACCTATCCTAATCACTGTCTATCATACTGCCCCAACTGCATGGTTTGGGGCATATGAAACTATTCTAATGTAGAATCAAGAGGGTATGGCCATATGGATCGAAATAGGCCCAAAACCAACACAAACTAAGCAAAATTGCCCGATTCAACTCAGTTCAAGGCAGTTCGGGTGATTAGCTGCCTATCCCACGCCTAAGGGGAAAGATGCAAAGAAGGCCTCCAGTGCCTTCTCAGCCCTTACAACTTTTTTTTTGGTTTTTATCCAAAGAAAAACAACCCAAAGAAAGTAATTTCACCTTAGATTTCTCCTCCCCTTCAACAGATGATCACCTTTAATGGTTGTGAGTGTAGTTGGTCTACCTTCACGTTGATCCACATGAAATAGAGGAATCACCTCACACAGAAGTGCTTGAACAACCTAGCGTGTGTCCATTATAATTTGAGGCTTAATTTATTTGTATTGAGCTGAAGTACAATCGTCTACGTCATAATGATTTCATATATGATGAGGAGAATTTGATAATCAGTTGGCTTGAGGACCAGCAGTAGCAATCAGAGTTTTATGAGCCAGGATCGCCTCCTCAATGCCAATTTCATAGCAAGAGAGGTTGGAGTGGATGCAAAAAATGAGTAGAATGATACATGGCACGTTGGCATCAAGTCAAGCAATTATAGAGGTCAAGAGGAAGCCAATCATTACAAGGCTCCATGTCTAAGACATCCTTCCAAAGACTGGATGGA
>QRFJ01002182.1:0-7500 GCA_006176705.1 Cocos nucifera | reverse complement strand
CGAAGCTTTCTTAATGCCGAATGACATGAGGTGACTTGTTCTCTTTGAAAACTCACTCGGCGTGGAGCTCCATATATGGTGCAATACTACCTCATTAGTTGTATTGACCAGGACGCATGGCAGGTCAAGACTGGACGAAGAGGATCTGCAATCATGACCCTTTCTGATTTCCTTCGGCTATTTAAACTCCTCCCTGACCTCTCATTTTCGCTTGTGCCTCCTTCCTTTTCCTTCCGTTCTTCACTTCCTTCGAGCACCCTGTTCATCTTCCATCAGGATTTCTCCGACCATTGACGTCCTTCTCGACCATCTTCTGATCATCTTCCCAAGTTCCTCGATCGATATGGGTTTGTTTCTCATCCTTTTCTCTTCGTTTCTTTGCTTTTCTTTTCTTTTCCAAAGTTTGCAGGAGTTTGCTGGTCCTCAAGGATTTCATAACTCCTTTTCTTTCGATTTTCAGAGGGAATTTTCCTAACCATTTGATCCAAATGTCCTCTAACGCTTTTGGGTCTAATGGTTCTGGGAGTTCGTTTGAGCCAAACTCCGAAGATTCGGCTCCTAGGGTAGAGACCAAGATTAGGAAGGCACCTCGTCCAGTTTTCATCCCCGAAACCATTCTTTGCTCTTTGCATCCTGAAGACCTTTCTCTAATAAGGATTCAATATGGGATACCTTCAAAGTATGAGCTGGAGCTTCCAGGGCTAAGTGATCGAGCTTGCACTCCTCCAGGCCGCTTCTGCTTGTACACTGAAGCACTTCATGCTAAACTCCGGCTTCCAATTCCCCCTTTTACTCTTGCTCTCTTTAGGTTCCTTAATATTTCCTTCGCTTCCATGGCTCCAAACTCCTTCCAATTCATCGTAGGGTTCCTTTCACTCTACACTTTAACCAAGGTTCAGCCTACCATTTCTTTATTCTGAAATTATTTTACCTTCAAACACCATCCCACTGCTAAAGACTGGTAGTATCTTTTCCCTTAGTTCAACAAAAGAGGCTACTCAAAGGCGCTCCTTCCATCCATAATTAGAATGAAAAATTCTTTTTCATTTCCTACCCAACCCTAGAGTTAGGACTTCCTCCCTAGGGACATCTTAGAGATTCGGTCCGCCAAGCCCCAGAGTTAGAAAAAGAGGATCAAGACTCTGTCAGCAAACTTAGGAATTACGAGCTCCTCTCCTGCCCGAACTAACAAAGGATCAAACTTTGTTCAATCTCGACCCAAGCCCCTTCAACCCTACAAGTTACTTCTCTTGTTTTTCCCTCTGACTGTGACCTTTTCATGAATGCAGACATGGATGCGGACGAACTCGAGCAGCTTTCCAAGAAGCTCTGAGCTCACAAAAGAAAGAGGGGTGCATCTGACGAGACCTCTAAAAAAGCAAGGATTGATGTTCCGAGCTCCTCCGCACCTGCTGCTATTGAGGCCACCACTGCATCCGAGGCCGTTGTGCCTCTGATGTCTCCTAGTTCTCCCGCCAATGTCAAAATTCCAAAACCTCCCTTCGAGAAAGGAAAGGGAGTAGAAAAGAGGAGGGCGCAGTTGGCCACTAGGAAGGCCCGATGCAAGGCCAACTCTGACAGATCTAATAGCGATGATGAGGATTTCAGGGAAAATCCTTTTGAAAATTGCAAAATTATTAAGTCTTTGATCGACGGATGCATCCTACCCGAAGTTATGGATAGGATCGTCGATACCAACCTCGAACAGCGCACCTGGGACTCTCTTGGGACCATTCTCGAGGTAACCACTTCTTCTGTTTTCTTTGACTTGCCAGCGTGCTTCATTAGCATAACACAGTCTCTTACAGAATGAAGAAGGTATTATCTTCTTAATGTTCAGGCTCGGCTGGATCTGGAATGGTAAATTCCACAATGAAATCCACCAATATCTAAGATTTAATAAATGATCGAGGTTGGAAGTTAATGTCAAACTCGGTCAACTCGATGGCCCATTTTGCTATTCTTCCAAAGATATCAGGTCGGTGAAAAACTGCTTTAATAGACTAATCAGTGAGAAGCATGATCGTATGCCCCTGAAAACAAGGTCGGAGCTTCTTGGCTGCAATCAACAAGGCATAAGTTAGTTTTTCTAATTTTGTATACCTTGTTTTCATATTCCTTAGAACTCGGCTTATATAGTAAATCGATTTCTAAATTTTAGCCTCTTCTCTGATCAGGACTGCTCTAATAGCTACTGGAAACACCACCAAATACAGAAACAATTCTTCTCCGGGTTCAGGCTTGGCAAGGAGAAGTAAACCGAGGTAATTCTTCAATTCTTCAAAAGCCTGACACTCAGGAGCCCAACAGAAGTTCTTAGGCTGTTTGAGTACTTGGTAAAAAGGCACGCAACGCTCCATCGATTTCGAGACGAAACGATTCAAAGCTGCAACTTTGCCCGTAAGGCGTTGGACTTCTTTTATTATTTTTGGGGCAGTAATTTCTTGAATGGCTTGGATCTTCTCTAGGTTCACCTCGATACCATGTCTCGATAAACTTTTCCGAAGTTACTTCGAAAATATATTTTGTTGGATTCAGCTTTATCTTATACTTTCGGAGGATGCTGAAGGTCTCTTCAAGGTTGGTAATATAATTTGATGAAAATCGGCTTTTAACAAGCATGTCATCTACATAAACCTCCATATTGTGGTCGATCTACTCCTTGAAGATCTTATTCACTAGACGCAGATAGATGGCACCTGCATTCTTTAGTTCAAATGGCATGATTCTATAACAATAAAAACCACGGTCAATAATAAAAGCAGTTTTTTTTCTCATCTTCTGGTGCCATCTGGATTCATGAAAGTGAGGAGCTCATGGCCCAAAGTTGCATCCACCAGTTGATCAATTCTCGATAAGGGATAGCTGTCCTTTAGGCATGCTTTATTAAAATTCATGAAGTCTATGCATATCCTCCACTTACCATTTGCTTTTTTGACAAGGACGACATTAGCAATCCAGTTTGGATAGAATACTTCTCTGATGAATTTGGCTTTGAGGAGTTTGTCCACCTCGTCCGCAATGGCTTTTTGCCGCTCCGATACAAAGCTATGCTTCTTTTGCTTTATTGGCCAACATTTGAGGTCTACAACCAAATGATGTTCCATCACCTCTGCATCAACCCCAGGCATATCCACGGTACCCAGGCAAAAACATCAGCATTTTTTTGCAAGAATGTGATGAGCTATTTCCTGGCTCCTTTCCTCAGGTTAGAGCCAATTTGCACGTGTGGTCTTCATGTCCATCGTTTAAAGAAGCTTCAATTGGTTCTCCTCGTTCTTCCGTCAAATCATCACAGGCATCAAGCCCATCTATCGGATAAGATTCCATCTGCTTCCCTCCTTGTAAAGCAATGTGTAACAGTGCCACGCAAGAGCTAGATCTCCTTTGACTTCTCCAACCCCATAACTTGTTGGGAACTTCATTTTCAAATAATAAGTCAAGACCACCGCCCGAAGTGCATTCAAGCTAGGTCGGCCAAGAATAGCGTTGTAAGCTAAGGGAGTCTTCACAACCAAAAAATCCACTTAGGCCTTTGACTATCTTGGGTATCGACCTGCCATGATAGATAAGGTTATTATTCCCTCAACCGACACTGCATCGCCAGTGAATCCCACTAGTAGGAAACTTATTGGTCCCTTTCTATTGTCAGGTATAGACGTTTTAGAGAATGCATCATAAAATTATCAATCAAAACGCAGCGTACATCATAATCAACAATATTTAAAGTAACTACAACCACGTCATTTTACGGAAATTGAACTCCCTAGGCATCTTTTTTAGTGAAAACCACGGGCTCCTCAATCTTCAACCTCTTCGCTGGCTCTATGGACCTACCGGTCTCCTCCCGCCGATATCCTCCAATGATAGTATTAATGATTCCAAGTGGAGGCCGATCTCTCTGCGGCTCGTCTCTCCAAAGTGGTTCAGGCTGCGGCAAGACTCTTGACCGATCCTCTCTCCTTTCTGGCCAACGTCTTAAAAAACGGTCCAACCGTCCTCATCTAATGAGCTCCTCGATCTCGTCTTGGAGCTGGATACATTCTTCAGTATCGTGGCCGTGGTCACAATAATGAGGCAGTACTTATAGAGATTACGCTTGGCTGGATAGGACCACATCTTTTCTGGCCTTGGTAACTACTCCTTAATCTCCATCAACACCTGGATCTTCGAAGCATTCAAGGAAGCATAATTGTGAAATCTTCGAGGGGAGTTTCGCCATGCCCTTCGATCTGAGCTTCTTTGCCGACGAGCTCAGGGCGAAGTCCTGGCTTGTCTATGCTCAGGAGTTCTAGAGCACAGCCGAGCTTCACTCCATTTTTCAACAATTGCGGGCTTGCTTGATTCATCCGCTTGCCGTTCTCCTGCGGCCTCTTCATCTTTCAACTTGAAGGCCTCCTCCACTCGAACGTAGCCTTCAGCCCGAGCTAGCATATCAACGAAGTTCTAGAGGTACTTCTTCTCCAGAGAAAAGAGAAGATCATTCTTCTGAAGGCCGTCCTTCAGTGTAGCCATAGCAACAGATTGATCCAAATTGCAGACCTCTAAAGCAGCAGCATTAAAACGGTTGACATAAGCTTGGACTCCCCTTCTTTTTGCTTGATGTTGACAAGGGAGTCGGAACCTCGCCTCTTGCACCGGCTGCTTATAAAATGAGCCGCGCATTCGTGGCTCAACTGATCAAAAAAAAAAGATGGTACCCAGTTTGAGGCTCAAGTACCAATTTCTTGCTACTTCCTTCAGAGTAGAAGAAAAGGCTCAACAAAAAATACCGTCTGGAGCACCATGGAGCAGCATCATGATCCTGAAGGCTTCAAGATGGTCGACTGGGTCGGAGGTCCCATCGTAACTTTCAAACTAAAGGAGCTTAAAGTTCAACAGGACGGACTCCTGCATGATCCAGGTAAGGAATGGAGGATCAATGCAGATGTCATTGTTGTGGACCGGGGCGACGTGACGGAGTTCCTCAATCCGCCGATTCATTTCTTGGAGCTTTTAACCGAGAGTATCATCTCAATCATGGATCTCAGAGGATCGCCAACTGTAGAGGGGGTGAGTCTCTCCGAAAAAAGAATCATGATCAAAATAAGGACTCTCTGCTCTTTGCTTCCCCTTTCCATGGGTTACCGATCTGCTTGCCTAAATAGGCCTTCTTTGCACCAGTTCTTGATACTTCGATGGGGATCTCTCTGACTGAGCCGGTACCAGAGGCTGTTGCATGGCCAGCACTATCCCGACGAGGTCTCTAACCTGCTGCATTAGCAGGTTGAACTGCTCCAGATCTACCGTGGCTGCTGGTGGAGAAGGTTGAGGCGCCGGAAATGGGGTCGAAGTAGGCGGATCTAGGTTAGATCTAGTGGCGGAGGCAGTAGATCGCCGGGTTGCAGCCTTCTTTAGCGGCATCTCACAGGAACAAGTAGAGATCAAAAGAAAAAAAGCTAAAGAATTGAAGAGAGGGAGGAGATGAACTCAACCAGGTACTTTAAAAACAAGGGCTCAGAGTTTCTTTCTCTAGTGCCAATCCTATTGGTGCAGAAAATGGTGTTGGTGTCGGAGTCGCTGGAGTGGATAGAGATGAGGCCGCCAATGGGACCTGCAAAAAGAAGTCCAGACTGGAGGTGAGTCGCTCCGACAGGACCCTTCAACGCTCAAGTTAGTTCTAATTAAGGGAGAGTTCATACAACCAATTCTCAGCATAGGGGTGCCAAGGTCTGCCTTTCATAGAGTGGGGTACAGAAGTTCGGTTAAGGGAGAGTTCTGTCAACCCGAGATCCCGAACATGAGTCTAGTAGAATCTGCCAACTATGGTGGAGAGATGGGCCGGAAAGGAAATTTAATCAGAGGGGAGTTCGATCGTTGTTTATTGAGCGGAGGAATTTAACTGAAGAACAATTCATCTGAATGAAGCCTGATTGGAAAAGAGTTCGTCCGAGGAGTTCGGCTTGGAAGGAGCCATCAGCGTTCAAAGTCATTTGGTCGAACTTTTTAGTATGCTTTTGAGAAGTCCTACAGTCGGAGGTTATCGTTGAGAAAATCCTCCAACGGTCATAGGTCAGAAGTCAGCTATCTATAACCTAGCGGACTTCAGCGGTAGCTAATTATCCCCAACATATATAGATGTGTGTGTATGTGTAATGTATATATATATATATATGAAAATGATAAGTTAGTATGGGACTAATACACCATTGCATACTGTGTCAATACAGTACTGAACCAGCATTGTATCATAGTAGCCACTGATAGATCCAACTTAAATGCTAGTTTGGGGACATTGATCTTGATGTTACAATACGAGGTATTTCTCCTAGTTCGCATTATTTTCTCTTATTTTTCCTAGATTTTCATAGTACTTCCTAATTATGCTTGGCTGAAACTCCATTGCCAAAATAAAACTATTGAAACCATCAAACATTCAAAATTCTCAAAACTAAAACTCTATGGGCCCAATGAAGCTAAAAAGAACCTATTTTTGACGATTGGCCTAGAGAATGCACAAGATAAATAACTGATTTGCTTCATACTTGGATTGATCAGATAATAATGCAACTTTCATCTCTTTTTGAGAAAAAGCTAAATAGCTCTAAATCTAACAGAGTAAAATCATATCTGAAATTCAAAAAAAATATGCTAACTAAAAGAAGAGGAGAGGAAAGATGCTGGTATGCCATAAGCCTGGTACGATCTTTCACTAAATTTTTTTCTGTACAAATAAATCACCGTACAGAAACAGCCAGAGGCTATGTCCCTTTTAATAAGCTTAACTGCATGCCTTTCCTACTACAGCTAGGATTCTTCAATTTGGAAATCAAATGTCACAACAGTAGACAAAATCCTTGATTGATGTGATTATATTGAAAGGAATATGCCCTACAAGCCAATCGAAATATGTATTTTGATGGGTTATTCTTTTGTCTTCCAAACTCATGTAATGATATTTTAAGTCAATAAAGACATTTATTTCATCAAATGCCTGCATCTTAATTATTTATTTTTAACATTATGAGAATCACATAAGCTTAGGGCATATGGTTGGAAGTTATAATGAGATTATACCAGCGAGACCTAAAACCTTAAAACCCTAATTTTAAATATTTCTAGTCGATGGAATATTGAATAGGGGATCAATGTTTCCAATAAGACTGGCACATCTTATGTATGCTCGATGGAGAGGGTCATTGATCTCACAATCACTTGTGTATGACACTAATGACAAGGAATGTGGCGTGCTCATTAGAAATGAGTTCACTAAATTGATCTAACTGAGAACATCTAATGGAGTCTTATCTACATTGTCAATAGGATGTTCTTATACTGAAAAGTTGTGCAGTGTATCCTGTTGACCTGAGGACATACCATAAATCTTGTATGCATGAATCTCCATGTTTAGTTCATACTCATTCATGACTCAGGTCATTGTACGAGATGTTCTGAATATGGTGGATTGCCATATGGAGGTTGTAAGTCAACTATAAAATCAATCACTCCTAGTAAATCTCT
>QRFJ01002181.1:125618-145050 GCA_006176705.1 Cocos nucifera | reverse complement strand
AAACCCTAGTTTTCTATCAATATGATGTATCATTCGATTCAGTCTCGATGTGAAAACCTTAAATAGAATTTTTTTCTATTATTTCACTCTTACCATAGCCATGGACTTCTGGACTTGGATTCCATGATCATCATAGGACTGCTTCCTCTACCACCGAGGTAGATAGATTCCTCTTGATACAATCTCATTTCCACAATGAAATGCTTAAGCCAACATATGCCTTAGGGTTCTGAATGGCTAGGAGATCGAGTTATGGTGTAGTCAAACTATACATGCTCAAGGTGAACTGTCGATGCACCCTCAGATCAAAGAAACCGGACACACCACTACAGCATCGAGTTAGTCATTGATGAGAAGGTAGACTTCCTAATGATTACTCCGAGGTGGTCATGCTCAAGTGGCCCTCATTCTCTAACGAGTACCTGTACTCTTCACTTCGGTATCTCCCATACGTAAGACTCCAAGACTCATTACTAACAGAGAAATGATTGTACACAACTTTGGAATCAATCACCATCCTCATTGAATGACATGGTCGGAGCATTTTATTGATTAATAATGATTATTCATGTCTTAAATTTCAACTCTTGAAAATATGAATTATCAATTACCATTTACTCAAAGGATTGTATCACAAAGACACTAATATACACTATGTGATAGAAAATAATCCAATTTATTGTTATAGTCAAAATTAATTAATTTTGCCCCTAGAAGTGTATTACAAGTGTCTGCCAAATTCTGGCTTCTATTGACACATCTTTATCTAACATTTTTCACTTGTCCTAAAGCTAATTGGGCTACAAGTCTAAGTCCCATCTTCTGAAGGTGGGCTTCATTTTTTGTTATCCCAACGGCTTTGAAAGTGGGTCTGCCGCATTGTCTTGCGGAATTGATTCTCTTGACCTCGACGTATAATCCTTCTCGAGTAATCAACGGATGAGGTGATCTTCCGCTCAATGTGTTTGGATTTTTGGTAGACCTCGGCTCCTTAGCAAGGGCCATTTGGCGCCTTGTTGTCGCAATAACAGAGGAATGGGCATCTGATGGCATTATTTTGATTTCTGCAGTAAACTTCTTATACCAAAATGTCTTCCTCGCAGCCTCTGATGCAGCGATATATTCTGCTTTCCATAGTTGAAAATCTGCTACCACGGTTTCTTGAACTCTTCAGCTAACAGCACCACCATTGCACATAACATAGACTCCCAGATGTCGACTTTCGATCATCTACATCGACATGAAATCCGAGTTCTGTGTATCCCTGGGACTTGGAGTTCTCCGTTACCAAAGAACCAACATCATATCCATAGTTCTTCTTAAAAGTACTTAAGAATATATTTCACAGAAAGTCGTGTGTTCTTCACTTGGATTTGACTGATAATCTGCTTGTGACACTCACAGCATGGGCTTTAATCAGGTCGATGTACATAGCATGGCATAATGAGGCTCCCTGATTGTCAGAAGATAAGGGATCTGCTCATGGCATTCTATTTCTTAGGTGTGCTATGGCACATCTTCTGGAAAGATGAATACCATGTCTAAAGAGGTATTAATCCCCTCTTAGAGATTTCCCATGGTAAACCTCTTTAGTACTTTCTCTATGTACATCTTCTGTGAAAGTCACTAGCATAATATTCGGTCTATCCCTATAGACCTTAATTTCTAGAATAAAGAATGCTTTCACCTAGGTCTTTCATGGAGAATTCTTGATAACCAATTTTGACATGTCGTTCAACATGAAAATATAATTTTCGATAAGAAGGATATCATCCACGTACATAACGAGGAGACAAATATGCTCCCACTTAATCTTTTGAAGAACACATATCGTTCTCTTCATTTTTAATGAAACCAAACATTGATTCACATCGATTGAAATGAGTGTTCCAGGCTCCGAGATGTACGTTGCTTAAGTCCATATATGGACCTTTGCAGGCTTGCAGAACCTTGTAATTGCAACCTTATTGAATCAGTATCACGGATGTGAAACCTAGCGCTGTTCCATATTAGATATCTTCCTCCAAGGATATCTATTTAAGAACACCTCATTTTTCAATGTCCATTTTTCATATTTCATAATCGAAATAGCTGCCAAACGGAGCAATGTGCAGATGGATTTTTAGGCTTAGCCCATTGGAGAAAAGTATCTGATAGTCAATGCTTTCGCATTGACTATACCTTTTGCCACTAGTCTAGCCTTGATGTCTCACATTCCCATCTGCACCTATCTTTCTCTTGAAGATCCATTTCATACCAATAGGTACTATACCTTCTGGTGGAATCTACCAAGGTCTAAGACTGTGGTTTGATGGCATCGAGTCAATTTTTGACTTGCATTTGCCTCTAGCCATTTTCTCGAAGTCGATATCTGGATATCACCTTTCGTTGTAGGTTTTTGGGATCATCACCATGACACCATTAACCTTGAAGAACATTTCTCTCTTTCTTCTAAAATAATACCTAAGTATCTTTCAAGGGGGACGGAAACTTTTTCGATCTACGAGGTGGAGAGGTTAGTGTTCTTATTGCTCAACCTGATTTGGTTTCAATTGGTCCGTTAGCTCATTGTACTTGTGAGGCTTTCTATTCAAGCTTAATCTGCTTTCCAAATGTCGGTAATCTTGAATAACCTATTTTTTCAAGAAAGATGGCATGTTGACTCATAATCACATTATTGGTCTTCTGAAATGTAGAAAGCAGTATCCTAATGACTCTTTAGGATATCCTATGAATCGAGCTCTGAAGGACCTAAACTCTAACTTGTCCACTTGTTGTCTTTTGACAATGAGTCCGACAACCCCAAATTCTGAGTGAACTCAGACTTGGTTTTCTTACATGCTCAATATCTCATACGTTTGTGGTAGGAATTGGTTAGAGGACCTATTAGTTAGATAAATTAAAGTTATATGAGTATCCCCAAAAAAAATCAGGAGGTCTGTGAAGCTGCATCATGGATCAGGACCATATCCCAATAGAGTCCGATTTTCTTCATTTCTGAATTTCGTTGATTGAGGTGTTCCTGGTGGAGTTCCATTGAGAGGACAATGCATTTTTCTTGAAGATAGTCTAAGAATTTTCGGCTAAAGATATTCACCTCCTCGATCTGATCGAAGAACCTATAATGGATTTTTTAGTTTTGTTTTTTTCTACTTCATGTCTAAATTCTTTGAACTTTTCAAACGCTCCAGAACTTGTGTCTCATAAGTACACGATACCCATAAACTAGACAGATCATCGTAAAAGTAATGAGTAGACAAAATTATCTTCTACCGGCACATCAAATGGGCCGCACACATGAGTATGTACTAGGGCAAGGAAGATCCGTGGCCCTTTCCATGTCTTACAAAAGGGAGTTTATAGTCATTTGCCTTGTAAGATAGGCATTTATAAGTTGGATTGACTCAAAAGTCAATGGATCTCAATAGCCATTTTTCTGCCAATTTATTGATCCATATTCTTCTGCTAAATGACCTATCTCTGGTGCCATAAGATACCTATCATTTGGACTATCCTAGGTCATTTTGTTATTCATGTTTGCTCGATAGTTAGAAACAGGTACATCAATATGTAGCTGGATAAAGACCGTTAATAAGAAAACTGATTTATAATTTTATTTTTTTCATAAAGAATGTTACAATGATCCTTAAAGAAGGTAATCACATAGCCTTTTAGTGCTAAGCATGAAACAGAAATCAAATTTCTGCTAGCTGTAGCCACATAATAACAGTCTTTCAAAACTAAATCTAAACCAGATGGTAATCGAAGAGGGTATGTTCCCACCATCACTGCAGCAACTCTTGCTCCATTATCGATGTGTAGGATCATGTCTCCATCCCTCAGCCTTCTGCTATCCTCAAGACCCTGCATGAAAGTGCACAGATGAGCACTAGAATCGGAGTCAAGCACCCAACTGGATGTAGAAGAAACTGTAAGGTTAGACTCAATAACAAGCATACCTCTAGAAGGACCTTCCTTCTTATTCTTCAGGATGGCCAGGTACGTAGGGCAGTTTCGCTTCCAATGGCCGTCGCTGTTGCAATGAAAATACTTTCCTTTGATACTGGCCTTCTTCTTTGGCTCTGCCTTCTTCTTCATTCCTCCTTCCATCTTCTGCTTTTCCGCAGACTTCTTTTTCTTTCCAGAAGACTTTCTTTTGGAAGAAGTCCATTCCATAGCAAGAACTGAGCCTTTAGAACCTTTCATAGAAAGCTCAGCGGTGACCAGCATATTCATTAATTCGGCCAAGAAATTTTGAAGTTTATGCATGTGGTAATTTATAATGAATTGCCCATATGCATCAGTCAAGGATTGTAGAATAACATCGTTCTGCAGATCCAAGTCTAACTTCACATCGAGCTTCTTAAGCTCTTCTAAGTCCTTGATCATCATTAGATAGTGATCTTGGACTAACTGTCCATCATGCATCTTAGTCTTAAAAAATCATTTCGTGACTTGATACTTGACTGCGCGACTCTGTTCACCAAATATCTCTTACAGGTGAGCCAACACTTAGCGAGCAGTCCTGATATCTTCATGTTGACGCTGAAGCTCATCAGACATCGAGCCCAACATGTAATATTTGATCTATTATCTTTCGTTATCCATTTTTTCAGAGTTGCTCTCTATCCAGCGGATGGATGGGCTGGTATGGTGGGAGGATCTTGGTCCAATACATGGGTTAACTTCTTGAAACCCAAAACGATTTTGTAGTTCCTAAGCCAATCTTTATAATTAGGTCCGATCAGTCTATGTGTGTTCAGGATACGTGCTAATGGATTGGACGCAGATATTTTTCTATAGAGAGTTAAAGATTCTAGTTAGATACTGTAATTATGACTTGACCAATTTATTTAGAAATTTTATTTTTAAATAAATTAGCTTCTACTATTTTCTCGGATCCCTACACTCCCTCTGTAGAGATGCGAAAATCTCTACGATTAATGATTTCTAGTGGGTGGTGCTGTCTCATCAACTGACTCATCATCTCACCTAACAGTTATTGGTGATGGGTTAGCCAATGAGTGAACAACTCTTGTTCAACGATTCTCTAATCATGGTGCACCCAAACTTGGTCTTTAATTCATGAATCTCACCATATCCAGAATATTGATCCACTCTTTAGTTAAGTCAGATCCATCATTTGCACAGACTGGATTTCTAATTGAGTCTCTCGCTGTATCCGAAATATTGAGCCCAACTCATCCTCCAGCCCATAGCATCCAATGCCTAATAGACATGGTTGCATCTTCCTAGTGCAATTGAGCCACTGTATCCAGTCGAGAACAATCAATCCCGAAAAGGGCCCGCATATCTACAATGGTGGAAGACCTCAAACTTAATCTTTTCTTAGAAAGAATTGATTCAGGTCTCATTAAACTAGACTTATCATAGTCATAACAATTATGACTAACCTAGTGGTATAGGTTAGCTCAGATTATTGACCATCTCAAATCAGAACTGAGTCAACAGATATGGCCAGGTAAGTGAGATCGATGGAAGGGATATGCCATTAACTCGTACAAGAATGCATTCAGGTTGAGTAGCTCCCAATTAAAAACCAGTCGATCGTATGTGCCAAACTTATCTTAGATACCAAATTGTTGAGCCAGAACCAATTGGGTTAGCCTACAATCTAGGCTCTAACCTCTGAGCCTAATTAGGTCTTGCTTGATCGTGACTCAATCTTGATCCTAACTTAATCCTATTAGATTGGTCAATTTAAGCATTGTTGATCCCATCTAACCAACTCTTAATTTGGTTTGATCAACCGCTTAAACCTAATTGAGCTACCCAAACCTGAACCCAGTATTATGAATATGTCTTAGATCTAAAATTCTCAATTTTAGATCTAATTAATATTCCGTAATGTTAATTCTTAATTAAGTAGGGTTCATAAATAAAATATGCATAATAAATCCTAGGGTTTCAAGATCTAGGATTTTGCAGAAAGTAAGTTTTGGGTTTCTGATTAAGGACGAACGTGCAGCACCCCTATACGTCATAAGAACACCCATCGGATGGGAGGAGAGGGTCTTTAAATCCTTCTTCTTCTTTATGATCGGACGGTCAGAGGATGCCTTATCAGGAACATGTATACTATAAAATAGTTTTAGATCTATATTATTATCTTCATTATACAAATTAGATCTAATCATGGCATATTTTGCATATAT
Organism: Cocos nucifera; assembly: GCA_006176705.1. Lineage (NCBI taxonomy): Eukaryota > Viridiplantae > Streptophyta > Magnoliopsida > Arecales > Arecaceae > Cocos > Cocos nucifera. Next base: position 138,874 of record QRFJ01002181.1, on the reverse strand, counting down.
CTCATGTATCGAATCATGCATATTTTTAGATCTAAATTATCTCATAATAATTTAAAAAATTAGATTTAAATTGATCTTATCAAAATAAACTCTAATCTAGACAACTATGTAGAACTATTTCTACAAACTAGTCTATGACATGCATCAATCATATCTCATATGATGTTAAAATTAAATAATTTTTATTTATTATTTTTTAGATATTATTTTAATAATTATAATATTAAAAAATAGTAAATAAATAGATCTAAAATATGATTTAATCAAATTAAATTATAAACATGCAAGACTATTCTGTAGAACTATTCTATTTTAGAACTAGTCATGCATATTTTCTAATCTTAGATCCAAATCATTTAATTTTAATTTTTTGGATTTCAGATCTGATCACATCTCATGTAACATCTAAAATCACTTATTTTTTGAATAAAATAAATTTAAAATTAGATCTAAATACTTTAGAATCTTGGCTCTGATATCAGTTGAAGGAAAATCTTGATTTCCCAGACTAGGTTCGTTCAGATCTGATCGGATCAAGATATATATTTTAAAATTTTTTCTCTTTGATCTAAATTAGATCTAGAATGTTTTAAATCTAATTTCTATTATTTTAATAATTAAAATAAAATATAGATAAATTAAATTATATTTAATTTACCTTGATGTAGGGTAATCCTATTACCCATTGATGATCCTGTAAGCAGCGGAAGGTTCTGGATCTAGCCACGCAAGTGCCTAGTCTCTACCAGTATCCACTCGGACTGGATCTAGAGATTCTCTTTTTTTCTATCACATCTCCAAAAATCAGATCTAAATCTGATTTGGAGGATCTTTAAAATGGCTTTCGAAGATTAGTAGTTGTCTTTTGCAGCAGCGCAACCTTCTAGCTTTCTATCGCCTTTTTCTTATCTAGATTGCACTAACTGGATCCCAAACTTCTTTGGGCATGGAGAGGAGAGGGAGAATATGGACTTGGCATGGAGGAGGAGGAGAGAGGCAGCCTTGGGGCATGGGAATTATGTTTTTAGATGTTTTTGAGTTGGGCGCAGGGTCTTATTTATAGACTATGCATGATCCAACTCCTCTTCTTTCCAACCAATCACAATCCTTTGTGAAATCAGATTTGAATTTGATTGATGGGAATAGAATCCCTTGGATTCAACCTTAGATGGTGCCTAAGACCAGTCAAAGTTGGTTCTTAGGAGGAGTCTAATCAAAATCCAAAAAGGAGATGGAGTCCCTGTCCAATAGGGACTCCTGGGCGCCTCAAACTTGGGCGCATGCCATCCTTAGCGTGCACCCTCCTCCTTGCCAGGTTCTGGCAGGGGGATAAGCCCCCACCAGCTCTTCAATAGGTGTATGACACATGGACAGAAGTCAAAGTGTCAATGGTCAACATTTGACCAGTCAAAGGTCAACTTTTGACCAAAGTCAAAGGACGAGAAATGATAGGTGACCAAAAATGGCAGGTATTATCTTACAAAATAAGACAACCCTTTTCTGATCTGGATAGGCTCTAGTCAGACCAAGTGAAGGCCTCTGATCGAGCACAAACTCCTTTGACTCAGTCAGGACAACTATTTATGATAGTAAAAGAAGAACGTTAGGTTCAATCGAGTGCTAGCATGATTTTCTTGAACCTAATTGAATCTCATTCAGATCAATTGAACTGGATCAGTTCAATTGATGATCACCAGATTCAAACCCTTATTTGTGTGACCCAGTTAGATTTAGTTCTGTATGGTAATGGGATATGTCATGATCTCTATCATCGATATCATCGAAACTTCTTTCGATGGATCAGAACTCTTCTGATTCGAACAGCTAGAATGATCGATCATCTAAATCATTCTAATTGCTCCCAAAATCCACCAGTGACACCTAGCAGTATATGGTGGCAACCCATCAGAGCTGAATGCGAACCTCTTGGTGCAGCTACCTATGTGATTAAGTTCTTCTATCTTGAGCTTCGATCAGATTAGGGTTAAGGTGAACTCGTCAAACCCTAGTTTCTATCATATTATGTAATCATTCGATTCAAGTCCGATGTGAAAACCTAAATAGAAACTCTTTCTATTATTTCACTCTGCCATGGCCATGGGCTTCTAGACTTGATTCTCATGATCATCATAGGGCTGCTCCTCTACCGTCGAGGTAGATAGATTTCATCTTGATGCAATCCAGTTCCTATAATGAACATGCTATAGCCAACATACACCTCAGAATTTTGAATGGCTAGGAGATCGAGTTATGGTGTAGTCAAACTATAACACCCTTAAAAATAGCCCCTCTTGAGTTCTTTTAATTTTGGCCATTAGATGGTGATCCGATGCATCCAAAAATACCAAAAATAGACGTGTAATGGCCCAGATCAAGTCGGATTAATTTTTGGCCGTTGGATTATGCTTGATGTAGGAATTTAGGTCGTTGATCATGCGCCTAAGAGTTTGATCGCCGTTGGAAGCCTTCTGAACTATCGGATGAAAGTTGGAATCAAGCGCTACCGTTCGATGGTGATCTAGATGAAATCAGCAATCAAAAGAAATGCTGACCGTTTGATCTTGACCGCAAATAACCACAACCACACGATTATGCATTTACTATTCCCATGGACCGCCTGGATCGGCTACATCATGCACCACAATCAATCAGCACCTTTTATTGATAGATGAAAAGACCAAAATGCCCTATGAGTCACGATGAATTTTTTGTAAATCCTTTAGGGGTCTAGGTCCACCACGTGGCAAGCTCTGATTCATCATTGTCTGCTGAGCTGGCGGTCCATGCTGTGCTGTAGACCACCTGATGGCTTCTGAGCTTGAGTCGGCAAGCGTGGATGGCTTGGCGCACCGGCTTGGTTGGCTTGGCTGTTGCTGCGGCATGGCGGCTTGAGCCGTTTAAGCCATATGTTATTTTTCATTTAAATTTTTTTATTTTATTTCTTTAGAAATTCATATATTTTTTATTTTAGCTTTATTTTGCTTCAAACTTATTTCGTTATGATAAAAAAATAAGCTCTTTCCATTAATTATAAAATTTTATTTTCTAATTTTTATTATTTTTTAATTAATTTTTTAATTAATAGAAATATGAATTTCTCAAAAATTATATATAAATTAATTAATAATTTTTAAAAATTAATATGAATTAATTGATAAATTAATATTTTTATTGATGAATTTATGGTACTTATCACATCTTCCAACTTAAGCTTTGCTCATCCTCGAGTAAAGAAAGAATTTAGTTTTAAATACCTTTTAACTTTAGAGTTTTGAATTTTACTTAAGCAGTTTTCAAAATAGCCATTGATATTCAGTAGACCTTAGGTGAGATATATCATTGGGGTATTAATACTTATCAATAAAAAAAATAAATAAAGAGTATTAAATTTTTCTGAACTTTTTCTAAATTATCCCACCTTTATCTCTGATTTGTCTAAACTTTCATATAGACAAGTGTATTGCTACTTTCGTCCTTCATTTATTGATTTTTATTTTCACATTGCCCACTTTTTGATATGAATATCTTTGCTTACTTAGGCAACGGGATCCGATTACTTGGTGGGAAATTAATATATTTTTTTTTAACGTTGTACCACTATTGAGTGTCTTAACCTCTTAAGCTTTCTATTTGATCCGTGTAGCGAGTCTTGGGCCAATGACTTCCAAATCAGTTGGCTTTAGGATACTAGGTATAGAATACCCCTCGGGCTTACTAGCTCGAATCAAATAGGCTACGAGTTAAAACTAGCTTTACAACAAGCTTCTTTGCCCTTCCCATCTTTTGACGTGAAACTCAATGCTTGCTTAGGCAAAGAGGTCCGGTTACTCAGTGAGAAGTACTTGAAAATTATTTTATTAAAATAAATTTGTTATATGAAGAAACGTATAGTTACCCTATATAAGCCTATAAAAAGCAGACTTTTCTTTGATGCTAGTAAAAATAATTAGAAATGCTTTAAGAAAAAACTTTTTATATTCTAGACTTAACTCTTTATTGAATTTTCTTAATACTTGATTCCTTAATATCTCACAGATTCTCTGATCTGTGTATCAATTTTCTTTTAAAAATGTATAGTTTAATTCGATTCTTAAGCATAATCAGGTGTCTAAATACTAAATACTAACTTTTTTGAGGACTTAAGATTTTAAAATTTTTATTTTTCTCTCTCCCCCCAACTTAATCGACATTATCCTCAATGGAGAAGAAAAAAAAAATAAAGGGTGTAATAAAGAACATAAAAGAATACACCTGACTATATTTTTGATCTAGCACATGCCTTTGAAAATTTGGGCTCTCCCTCTAACTTATTCAAATTATCCTAAAAAAAAATAAACTAAAAAAATAAATTAGATAAAAACTAAATATTGGGTTGCCTCTCAACAAGCGCTAAGTTTACCATCTTCAGTCAGACACAATGCAACTTACTATCCTGTGTCAAATATTGGACTGACAAATTCCAATGGTTTTGGATTGCCAATCTCAGAAAGTTGATTTATAATTCCAGATTGATATGTTCATTATTAATTTTATGGACATAATTTGTGATCCCATTCTCAGATCCATGTTTATTAAGAATTTCTCCTATTTGTTCTTCTAAAATGCTCATGAATGGAGTTTTTGTATTAGGAGTCAAGTTTGATTCAATGGGTGCTGGAATGGTGACTAAAGGTGGTTTTAATTTTGGAGGTAAATTAATGTGATCTTGTTTAAATAACTCCATCGATATTTCATTACATGCCTCTTGAATTTTGTAAGAAGAACCAGTTTCTAGGGTTGAAGGGAATAGGACATTAGGTTTATAAGTTTTGGGTAAATCATCTATTCTCTTTTCCCCTTATTTCTATCTCATTTAAACTATAACCAGCATCAGTACTAGTTCCTAGCTCAGATTCTTCTATGTGGTTAGTCTCAGTACTAATCTGTTCCTCTAAATTTTTATTTTGGCTAGCATCAGTACTAGCCTCTCTCACCTATTTTTGGTATGGGTCCATAAGAATCCTATAGCTTTTAAGTTCAGGAATTACTTTGGCATTCTTTAATTGAGGATTCTTAAGTGAGACATTAAATTGATAACTTGGTCCAGATGGTTGGTGGACATTAGGTGGGTTGTTTGAAATTGGTAGGCTCGATAATTGACCTAGTTCTCTCCTCATATTAGACTCAACTAATTATCCTATTTGAGCTTCTAGCTTGGCAATAGATTACTGTTGAGTTAAAATCAATTATTGAAGTTGGTTAAATCTATTGTCAGCTAAATTGGTCTGTTGAGGAGGTGGGTATGAGGGCTGATTGTAATATGATGGTTGGGTAAACTGACTAGGCTGAACATTATTATAGGCATAGTTTTGGTATTGGGGCCTATTTTGATAGTTTTGGATAGGTAAAATTTGGGTCTGAGCCTGAGTCTGTTGGGATATCCAAGAAAAATTAGGATGGTTTCTCTAGCCAGAGTTATATGAATTTGAAAATGGATCATTAATCAATTTGGAGTAACCTTGAGCGGCTTGAACTTATTCTTGGATAAAATGTGGAAACTGTATAGTAATAAGATATTTATTCACATGATGGGTTGGACTAGCACAAATAGAATAAAACTTCTGATAATTAGAAGGTGATATGAATTGTGCAGGAGATTGTTGACCTAAGGTTAGGAGTTAATCTAATTTTTGGGCAAGAAGGTCAACTTTATCTAATTTTTGGACTATTAGGTTCAGATTAGCCATTTGATTATTAGGTTTAATGTGAATCAACCATTCAATTAAGTTCAACTAAATCAGAAAAAATGATTTTCTACCATGCATGTATTAGTGTAACCCTAATGTATGGTTCAAAAATTTTTTAGAATATTTTTTTAATATTTTATTATATTAAAAATTAATTTTTTTAATTAATTTATTAATTAATTTTAATTTAATTTAATTTAATTTAATTATTATTTTAAATATTTTTTAGTTAGTTTAATTTAATTTTTAATTTTATTCTATTTTATTTTATTTTTAGAGGAAAAAGGAGAAGAAAGAAAGAAGAGTTCTAAAGAAGATGTCCTAAGGAGTCCTAGAACTAAAAAGAGAGAGAAGAATTAAATTTAATTAGGTTTGATGTTAGTTAGCAATCAAGTTGGTCAATCAATCCTGACTAGGGGTTATTCTAGATCTAGATAGCTCCTAACTATCAAGATCACCTTCAAGCCCTCTAAGTGTAAGATCAGTCAATCAACTGGCCAGATAAGTGTAAGATCGGTGGGAGTCCCTCCGTTACTTGCCTTAGATACCAATTGTGCTTGGTCAGGTATGCTAATGGAACTAATTAGAAACCACCTTCCTTTGGGCCTAGTCGTTCTTGAACCACTTTCTTAGACACCAGTCAAATTGACTAATCCTAATCTGATTCAACTCTTAGGGTTTCTTATCCTATTGAGCTCAGGTTCCTAGGGCTGATGCCTAATTGATTTTAAAATTAAAGGCTTAGGTCAATGCAGGATGCTGGTTGGTTGTTTGTGGGCTAAGAAAGGGTGATCAAATTCCCATCTTATCTTGTTTAATTGGATTGTGCCCTTAATTTGGTTTAATATGAATATGCATAAAAAAAAAAAATTCAATCAAAGGGTTCTATACAATTTAAACTAGATGCATGCAACTAATTAAATTATGAAAGGCTTACCTTGCCTCTAGCAATCACCAAAAAAAAATAAAAATAAAAATAATATGATGCATGCTCTAAGCAGTTAGGATTTCTAATCTTATCATGAAATTTTTAATTAGATTTAAATAAATATTTTTTAAAATTAATTTAAAAATAAAATAAATAAATAAATAAAATAAAAAGGATAGAGAATTAGGGTTAGGATTGATCTCACCAAGCAAAACTCTCGATTCTTTTTGTTCTTTAATCTTTTTCTCTGCAAAATAATAAAAAAATTAGCAAGCAATATTTATAAAAAAATAAAAATTTTATTTATAATTTATTTATAGAAAAATCAAAGAGATCAAAAATTTAATATCCATGTCTTCTCCGACAACGGCACCAAAAACTTGATAGAAACGCGATGTTGTCGTTAAGACACCGTGTTTATCAGTTTAATCCGACTTCTTAAAATAATTAAAAATGCATAGATAGTAGTGAGTCGGATCGAATCCATAGAAAAGGTAGTGTTTTTAGATTTAAAATCTTTGATTTTTTGAAAAGAAAAAGAAAAGAAAAAAGTTTTGAAATCAAAAGTAAAGTCGGAAAATAAAAATCAAAATTAAAAAGTGCAGGAATTTAAACTTGGTACTAAGATCTACTAGTTAGATCTTAGCATCTACTTGCAATAAAATAAAAAGCAATAATTTAAAGTATAGAAATTAAATTACAATAAAAATAAAAAGCATGAAATTAAAGAGTATAAATATTACATTAAAAAGTTCATAATTTAAATATATAAAATAAAAATAAAATAAAATAGAGTGATCTCTGATCTTGGATCGGCATCGGTGGAAAGATAGTGTAGAAGCCCAGCTCTTCTTCTCGACACCTATTGCTTTGAAGCAGTCTTTAACCCATAGCCTAGCTTCGCCCTGTACCAAAGCTTCACCTTGATATGAGATGTTGATTTTTGAAGGCCTAGGGTCCTTTTTATAGAGTTAGGGAGGCTAGATATTTTTTTCTGAGGGCAATGTGGGACTAAGGGTTGTTTTAATTATGAAAATAGGAAGAAATCCGAGTGAAATTCAGATTAAAATAGCCCCTCTTGAGTTCTTTTAATTTTGGTCGGTGATCCGATGCTTCCAAAAATACCAAAAATAGATGTGTAATGGCCCAGATAAAGTCGGATTAATTTCTGACCATTGAATTGTGCTTGATGGAGGAATTTAGGCCGTTGATCACGCGCCTAAGAGTTTGATCGCCGTCGGGAGCCTTTTGGACCGTCAGATGGAAGCTGAAATCAAGCGCTACCGTTCGATGGTGATTCGAATGAAATCAGCAATCGAAACAAATGCTGACCGTCCGATCTTGACTGCAAACAACCACCACCATATGATCGCACATTTACTGTTCCCATGGACCGCGTGGACCGGCTACATCATGTACTGCAACCAATCAGCGCCTTTTATTGATAGATGAAAAGACCAAAATGCCCTATGAGCCATGATGAATGTTGGTAAACTCTTTAGGGGTCTAGGTCCACCACATGGCAAGCTCTGATTCGTCTTGTCTGTTGAGCTGGCGGTCCATACTGTGCTGTAAATCGGCTGATGGCTTCTGAGCTTGAGTCAGCTAGTGTAGATGGCTTGGCACGCCGGCTTGGTTGGCTTGGCTCGACGCGTTTGGATGCGCTGGCTGCTGCGGCATGGCGGCTTGAGCTGTTTGAGCTGTATGTTATTTTTCATTTAAATTTTTTTATTTTATTTCTTTAGAAATTCATATCTTTTCCGTTTTAGCTTCGTTTTGCTTCAAACTTATCATTATGATCAAAAAAATGAGCTCTTTCTAATGATTATAAAATTTTATTTTTTAATTTTTATTATTTTTTAATTAATTTTTTAATTAATAAAAATATGAATTTCTTAAAAATTATATATAAATTGGTTAATAATTCTTAAAAATTAATATAAATTAATTGATAAATTAATATTTTTATTGATGAATTTATGGTACTTATCAATCAGGTAGTAGAAGACTTAAATAAATCAAATATTTAATTAAATAAATATGTAAACACTTAGATCTCAGATCTATTACATAATCAAGATATGATATTAAATTAAAAATTAAAAATATAAAGGAAAAGAAAAAGTTGATCACATCAATCTAGATCTACATTACATCTAATGCAGGTATGAAATCAATAGATCAGATCTGTTACCTATGCAAGTTAGACATTCTAACTTGCTGATCCAAGCTTGAGAATGAAGTCATGAGCCACACATGCGTTCGGCCTCTAGGAGTCATCTACACGAGCCCACGAGCACGATCAAAAATCTTGATGTAGGAAATCGACACAGTATGCTGGTACTATGCTGATCTTTCTTCGATGGTCGATCAGATACTTTCTTTTTCTGGATTTGGACTCTTCCAAAGAGGAGAAGGAGGAGAGGAGGTTTCATATGTGAGACACTCTCAGAAAACTCAAAGAAGGAGAAAGAGAAGAGGTGAATACAGTAACCCTAGAAGAAGACCCTCTTCTTCTTCTCTTTGCTCTCACCTAAACACCTAGTTTTGTATCTATTGAATGTCAATGCCCAAGAATCATTTCCCTCTGATTTTTACACACCCAAATTCTCTCTCAAAGGTCTATGTTCTATAAAAAATTTAAGTAAAAATTTATTTTAAATAATAAGTTATGGAAGAGCCTTGTCTAGGTCAAATTTCTAGATAAGGCAGGACTATATATGGCAAGTTGTTGGGGTGCCCAACACTTGGGCGCCCCCTCCTCATTCCATGCCATGGACCACCATAAAAGAGCACACAAAAACCCTTTTTTTACCATGGAAATTATAAAAGAAATCAGGGTGGGATGGCATACAAGGGAAGAGTCAATGTTTGTTGGGATTCTATCATATAGAGTCTAATACCACAGCAACTTTCCATCTATTGACTTGGTCCTTAACTAATTCCCAAATAAATAGAAGAGGAAGAGAAGGGCATGTGTGAGAGGGCCTGGGGAGAAGATTTTCCATAAAAAAATCCTAAAAAATAGGAGTGGGGGGGCGTTAGGGCTAAGATGGCGCAAGGAGGAAAGTCCTAGTTATACTAGGACTTCCAATTTGACTTGGTCAAACAAAATTTTTTAACCAAATTAAACATATTTATTTCAACCCAATTAGAATATGTCTTAGTCCAACCAAAATCTTAATTAAATCAAATTAAATTTAATTTAATTTTTAATTAAATTAGAGATTGGGTTGATACAAGTCATAGTCTCACTAGGACTTCCAATTTGACTTGGTCCAACTTGATCTTTAGATCAAATAAAATTAAAATTTATTTAACCTAATTAAAATAGATCTTAATCTAATTAAAAATCTAATTAAATTAAATTAAATTAAATTTTGATTTAATTTTTAATCAAATTAAAAATTGGGTTGACCTAAGTCCAAATTGAACTAGGACTAGTTCTTCCTTGCACTTGGCTTATCCAATAAGCCAATTGGACTTGATCCAATCAAGTCCAAACTAAATCAAATTAAATCATATTTAATTAAACTTAATTTTAGCCCTCTAACTTAATTAAATTAAGCTAAATAGCAATCAAATTGCTAATCGATCCTCCTATAATACTTGCGCTTCAATCGTATTGATCGTTTAACACTAGAACGATTCTAAATCGTTGATCAACCATCCGATCAGATCGTGAACTCTAATACGTGTAACCTCATAGGTCCAAATCTAAGTTGATAGCATAGAAATATATTTCTATATCAATCGAAGTAACTATCTAGCAATGATACCCAACGGCCGGATAGATCGAATATGTAGAACAACATCCTTAGAATCCATGTGGATATAGTTTCCATATAATTTATCCCCTTAATCAAAATGCTCGTAGGACACCTCAGAGTTCAACTATCAACTCTAATCAAGTTATCCATATTATATTTCAAAATATCAAATCCATCTGATGGATTATCTTAGCCAAGATTTTGCTATATTGAAATACAGTGATCCATTCTTCTCCAACTCTTGGAGTGGTCAATTTCATCTTAATCACACACCGACTTGGCAAGTACTTGACTGTGCCCAGAAGCCTTCCATTATTGAATTAGAAATTCAGTTAGTTTGGTACCAAAGCATAGTGAGTTGCTTGTAAGTCACTGAGGTGATCTCAGGTCTAAGGGATACTTATACCTATATCCCATCAGAGACATTCTCGATAGTAGAATGTTTGAGTTGGCCGTTCATGACGATGTTCCTACATTGAAGGAAAATCCTGATTTTCGGATCCAGGTTCGTTCAGATCTGATCAGATCAAGAGATATATTTCAAAAATTTTTTCTTTGATCTCAATCAGATCTTGATATGTTTTCAGATCTGATTCTTATTATTTTAATAAATAAAATAAAATAAGATAAATTAAATCAAATTTAATTTACCTGATTGGGTAATCCTATTACCCTGTTGATGATCCTGTTTGCAGCGGAAGGTTCTGGATCTAGCCACGCAAGCGCCTGGCCTCTACCGGATATCCACTCGGGTTGGATCTGGAGATCCTCTTCTTCTCTATCACATCTCCAAAAATTCAGATCTGGATCTGATCTGGAGGATCTTCAAAACTCCTTTTGAAGATCAGCAGTCGTCCTTTGCAGCAGCGCAGCCTTCTTAGCTTTTGATCGCCTTTCTCTTGATCTGGAATCGCACCAACCAAAATCCAAAACTCCTTTTGGACGTGGAGAGGCAAGGGGAGAAGGTGGTTTGGCATGGAGGAAGGAGGGGAGAGGCAGCCTTGGGGCATGGGAAATTTCTTATTCATTCATTCATAATTTGAGTTGGGCGCAGGGTCTTATTTATAGACTAAGCTGTGATCCAACTCCTCTTCTTCCCAACCAATCACAACCCTTTGTGAAATCAGATCTAAATCTGATTGGTGGGAATAGAGTCCCCTGGATTCCTCCTTAGAGGGTGCCTAAGACCAGTCAAAGTTGGTTCTTAGGAGAACTCTAATTGGAATCCAAAAAGGAGATGGAGTCCTTGTCCAACAAGGACTCCTAGGCGCCTCCAACTTGGGCACACGCCTAGGGTGGCGTGCGCCCTTCCTCCTTGCCAGGTTCTGGCAGGGGGACAGGCCCCCACCAGCTCTCCAATAGGTGCATGACATGTGGTCAAAAGTCAAAGTGTCAATGGTCAACGTTTGACCAGTCAAAGGTAGACTTTTGACCAAAGTCAAAGAACAAGAAATGGCAGGTGACCAAAAATGGCAGGTAATGTCTTACAAAATAAGACAACCTTTTCTGACTTGGACAACCTCCAGTCAGACCATATGAAGGCCTCTGATTGAGCACAAACTCCTTTGGCTCAGTCAGGACAACTTATTTATGATAGTAAAAGAAGAACGTTAGGTTCAATCGAGTGCTAGCACGATTTCCTTGAACCTAATTGAATCTCATTCAGATCAATTGAACTAGATCAGTTCAATTGATGATCACCAGATTCAAACCCTTGTTTGTGTGACCCAGTTAGGTTCAGTTCTGTATGGTAATGGGATATGTCATGATCTCTATCATCGACATCATCGAAACTCCTTTCGATGGATCAGAACTCTTCTGATTCGAACAGCTAGAATGATCGATCATCTAAATCATTCTAATTGCTCCCAAAATCCACCAGTGACACCTAGCAGTATATGGTGGCAACCCATCAGAGCTGAATGCGAACCTCTTGGTGCAGCTACCTGTGTGATTAAGTTCTTCTATCTTGAGCCCCGATCAGATTAGGGTTAAGGTGAACTCGTCAAACCCTAGTCTCTGTCATATTATGTAATCATTCGATTCGAGTCCAATGTGAAAATCTAAATAGAAACTCTTTCTATTATTTCACTCTGCCATGGCCATGGGCTTCTGGACTTGATTCTCATGATCATCATAGGGCTGCTCCTCTACCACCGAGGTAGATAGATTCCATCTTGATGCAATCCAGTTCCTACAATGAACATGCTATAGCCAACATACACCTCAGGGTTCCATATGGCTAGGAGACCGAGTAATGGTGTAGTCAAACTATAACACCCTCAAGGTGAACTGCCGATGCATCTCAGGTCAAAGAACCAGACACACTACTGCAGCATCGAGTCAGTCATTGACGAGAAGGTAGACTTCCCTAATGACTACTCGAGGTGGTCACGCTCAGTGCCCTCGTTCTCTAACGAGTACCTGTACTCTCGCTCCGGTGTCTCCACACCGTAGACTCAAGACTCATCTACTAAAGAGAAGCGATTGTACACCAACCTTCCGGATCAATCACCATCCTCGTGATGATCCTATGGTCGGGAGCATTTTATGAGTTAATAATGATTATTCATGTCTTAAATTTTCAACTCTTGAAAATATGAATTATCATTACCATTAACTCAAAGGATGTATCACAGACACTAAATACACATATGTGATAGAAAATAACCCATTTTATTGATTATAGTCAAAATTATAATTTTGCCCCTAGAAGTGTATTACAAGTGTCAGCCAATTCTGGCTTCTAGGGCACATATATCTAACAATCTCCCACTTGTCCTAAAGCCAATTGGCTACAAGTCTAAGTCCCATCTTCTCAAGGTGGGCTTC
>QRFJ01002181.1:51354-124618 GCA_006176705.1 Cocos nucifera | reverse complement strand
TTTGGTGAATAGAGTCACTCAGCCAAGTATCAAATCACTAAATGACTATTCAAGGCTAAAATGCATGATGGACAGTCAGTCCAAGATCATTGTCTGATGATGATCTTAAGAAGCTCAGAGTGAAGTTGGACCTGGATCTACAGAATGATATAATTCTATAATCTTTGACTGATGCATATAGGCAGTTTCATGAACTACCATATGCATAAACTTCAAAATTCCCTGGCTGAGCTTATGAACATGCTAGTTACTGCTGAGCTTTCTATGAAAGGTTCTAAAGGCTCAGTGCTTGCTATGGAATAGACTTTTTTCAAGAGAAAGTCTTTTGGAAAGAAGAAAAAGTCTGTGAAAAAGCAGAAGGTGGAAGGAGAAAAGAAGAAAAAGACAGAGCTGAAGAAGAAGGCCACTGACAAAGAAAAGTGTTTCCATTGTAACATTGACGGCCATCGAAAGTGGAACTGCCCTACTTACCTAGCCACCCTGAAGAATAAGAAGGAGGCAAGTCCTTCTAAAGGTATGCTCGTTATTAAGTCTAACCTTATGATTTTTTCTGCATCCAGTTGGGTGCTTGACTCTGGTTCTAATGCTCATTTGTGCACTTTCATACAGGGTCTTGAGGATAGCAGGAGGCTGAGGGATGGTGAGATGATCTTACGTGTCGAAAATGGAACAATAGTTGCTACTGTGGTTGTGGAAATATACCCTCTTTGACTACCATTTAGTTTAGACTTAGTATTAAAAGATTGTTATTATGTGCTTGCAGCAAGTAGGAATTTGACTTCTATTTCATGCCTAGCACTAGAAGGCAATGTAATTAGTTTTCTTAAAGACCATTGTAACATTCTTTATGAAAGAAAAAAAATTGCAAGTGATTTTCTTATTAACAATCTTTATCAGTTACATATTGATGTATCTATTTTTAATATCGAGCAAAATGTGAATGCCATGAAATGACCTAGGGATAGTTAAATGATAGGTATCTATGGCACCTAAGACTAGGTCATATAGCAGAAGATAGGAATAACAAATTGGAGAAAATCGGACTATTGAGTCCATTGACTTTCGAGTCATATCCAATTTGTGAATCTTATCTTCATGGCAAAATGACTAAGCTTCCTTTTGTGGGACATGGGGAAAGGGTCGCGAATCTTCTTGCCCTAGTACATACTGATGTGTGCGGCCCATTTGATGTGCCGGCTAGAGGCAACTTTGTCTACTTCATAACCTTTACCGATAATTTATCTAGGTATGGGTATGTGTATCTTATGAGACACAAGTCTGAAGCTTTTGAAAAGTTCAAGGAATTCATACATGAAGTAGAAAAACAAACTGAAAAACCCATTAAGATTCTTCGATCAGATCGAGGAGGTGAATACCTTAGTCAAAAATTTCTGAACTATCTTAAGAAAATGGCATAGTCTCTTAATGGACTCCACCTGGAATACCTCAACTCAATGGGATTTCAGAATGAAGGAACCGAATTCTATTAGATATGGTCCGATCTATGATGAGCTTCATAGATCTCCCTAATTTTTTTTGGGGATACAATCTATTAACTGCAATATATTTACTGAATAGGATTTCTTCTAAAATCATTCCTACCATACCGTATGAGATATGGCATGGTAAGAAACCAAGTCTAAGTCATCTCAGAATTTGGGATTGTCCAGCTCATGTCAAAAGACAACAAGTGGATGTGTTGGACTTTAGGTCCTTTAGAGCTTGATTTATAGGATATCCTAAAGAATCATTAGGATATTATTTCTACATTCCAGAAGATCACAATATGATTGTGAGTCGACATGCCATCTTTTTTGAAAAATAGTTTATTCAAGATAGCGGCATTGAAAAGCAAATCAAGCTCGAGGAGAAAGTCTCACAAGATCAACGAGCTAAGGACCAAATGGAACCAAATCAGGTTAAGCCAATACAATCACTACCTCCTCTACCTCATAGATCGAAAAGAATTTTTCGTCCTCCTAAGAGGTACTTAGGTACTATTTCAAAGGAAGTAGAGAAAATGTTCCTCGTAAGTAATGGAATTCATGGTGATGATCCCAAAACCTATAACGAGGAGATATCGGATATCAACTCTGAGAAATAGTTAGAGGCAATGAAGTTAGAAATTGACTCACTGCACTCAAACCAAGTCTGAACCTTGATAGATCCACCAGAAGGTATAGTACCTATTGGGTCTAAATGGATCTACAAGAGAAAGATTGATGTAGATGGGAATGTGGAGACATTCAAAGCTAGATTAGTGGCAAAAGGGTATAGTCAATGCAAAGGCATTGACTATCAGAATACCTTTTTGCCAGTAGCTATGCTGAAATCCATCCGCACATTGCTTGCTATTTAGCCTATTTTGATTATGAAATATGGCAAATGGATGTGAAAACGGTGTTCTTAAATGGATATCTTGAGGAAGATATCTATATGGAATAGCCGCAAGATTTCACATCCAGTGATGCTGGTCACAAAGTATGCAAGCTGCAAAGGTCCATATATGGACTTAAGCAAGCATCTTGGAGCTGGAATACTCATTTCAATGACATCATCAAATTATTTAGTTTCATCAAGAATGAGGAGGAACCATGTGCCTTCAAAAAGGTTAGTGGGAGCACTGTTCTCTTCGTCGTATTATACGTGGATGATATCCTCCTTATTAGAAATGATATTTCCATGTTGACCATAGTTAAAATATAGTTATCCAAAGAATTATCCATGAAAGACCTAGAAGAAGCATCCTTTATTCTAGGAATTAAGGTCTATAGAGATAGACCAAATAGGATGTTAGGACTTTTATAGAAGATGTACATAAAGGAAGTGCTAAAGAGGTTTAGCATGAAAAACTCTAAGAGGGGTTTGGTACCCTTCAGACATGGCATTCATCTTTTCAAGAAGATGTGCCATAGCACACCTAAGGAAATAGAATGCATGAGCAAGATCCCTTATGCTTCAGCAATAGGGAGCCTCATGTATGCCATGTTATTTACACGATCTGATATAGCCCATGCTGTGAGTGTCACAAATAGATATCAGTCAAATCCAGGTGAAGAATATCGAACTTCTGTAAAATATATCCTTACGTACTTGAGAAGAACTAAGGATATGTTGTTGATTTTTGATAATGGAGAACTCCAAGTCCAAGGGTATACAGACTAGATTTTATGTCCGATGTAGATGATCGAAAGTCGACATCTAAGAGTCTATTTGTGTGTAATGATGGTGCTGTCAGTTAAAAATGTTTCAAGCAAATAGTGATAGCAGATTCCACCATGGAAGCAGAATACATCGCTGCATCAAAAGCTACGAAGGAGGCATTCTGATACAAGACGTTTGCTGCAAAGATTGGAGTGATGCCATCAGATGCCATTCCTCTATACTGTGACAATAATGGTGCCATAGCCTTTGCTAAGGAGCCGAGGTCTCACCAAAAATCCAAGCACATTGAGCGGCGATACCACCTCATCCACGATTACCTTGAGAAGGATTACGTCGAGATCAAGAGAGTCGACTCCGCAGACAATGCGGCAGACCTACTTACTAAGCTATTGGACCAGCAGAAGATCGAAGCCCATCTTGAGAAGATAGGACTTAGATTTATAGCCAATTAGCTTTAGGTCAAGTGGGAGTTTGTTAGATAAGTGTGCCCTAGAAGCTAGAATTGGCTGACACTTGTTATACACATCTAAGGACAAAATTATAATTTTGACTATAAATAATAAAATGAATTATTTTCTATCACAATGTATATTTAGTGTCTGTGATACATCCCTTGAGTTAATGGTAATGATAATTCTTATTTTCAAGAGTTGAAAATTCAAGACATGAATTTTTATTATTAACTCATAAAATGCTCTTGACCGTAGGATCATCATGAGGATAGTGATTGATCCAGAAGATTGGTGTACAACCGCTTCTTTATAAGTAGATGAGTCTTAAGTCTACGGTGTAGAGACACCGGAGCGAGAGTACAGATACTCATTAGAGAATGATGGCACTGAGCGTGACCACCTCGAGCAGTCATAAGGAAGTCTACCTTCTCATCGATGACTGGCTCGAAGCTGTAGTGGTGTGTCTGGTTCTTTAATCTGAGATGCATCGACAGTTCACCTTGAGGGTATTATAGTTTGACTATACCATGACTCGATCTCCTAGCCATTCAAAACCTTGAGATGTATGTTGGCTATAGCATGTTCATTGTAGGAATTGGATCGCACCAAGAGAGAATCTATCTACCTCGGTAGATGAGGAGCAGTCCTATGATGATCATGAGAATCAAGTCCATAAGCCCATGACCATGGCAGAGTGAAATAATAGAAAGAGTTCCTATTAAGGTTTTCACATCAGACTTAAATCAAATGATTAAATCATATAATAGAAATTAGGATTTGATGAGTTCACTTTAACCCTAATCTGATCGGGGCTCAAGATAGAAGAACTTAATCAGACATGTAACTACACTGAGAGATTCATTTTCAATTCTGATGGGTTGCCACCATATACTATTAGGTGTCACTGATGGATTTTGGAAGCAATTAGAATGATTTGGATGATCGATCATTCTAGTTGTCTGAATCAGAAAAGTTCTGATCCATCGAAAGGTGTTTCAATGATGTTGATGATAGTGATCATGATATATCTCATTACCATATGGAATTGAACCTAACTGGATCATACAAATAAGGGTTTGAATCTAGATATCATCAATTAGACTAACTCAGTTCAATTGATTTGAATAAGATTCAATTAGGTTTAAGAAAATCGTGCTAGCACATGATTGAGCCTAATGTTCTTCTTCAATTATCATTTTAAGTTGTCTCGAATGAGCCAAATGTATTTGTGCTCACTCAGGTACCTTTACTTGGTCTGACTGAAACTTGTCTAAGTTAGAAAAGAATTGTCTTAATTTATGAGATAAATTTGAGACAACATCTGCCATTTTTCGTCACCTGCTAATTCTTATCTTTTGACTTTGGTCAAACGTTGACCTTTGATACTTAGACATCTGCCCATGTATCATGCATCCATAGGAGTTTGATTTTGGACCAGAGGTGCATGCCTAGGGAGGCATGTGCCCATGGATAGAGGTGCCTGGAGTCCCATACAGATGAGACTCTAGTTACTAAGGGGTTTCTACCTTGGTAGCGCCAAAGATTAAATTTTGACCAATCTTAGGCATCATCTAAGGATGATTTAGAGGGGCTCTTATCTGATTGGATTAGGTGATGTTATCCCACCAATCAGATTTAGATTTGATTGCATGAAGTGATATGATTGGTCGGGAAGATGTGGCACTACATGGCGTAGCAGGGTCTATATAAACCTTGTTTGCGCCTAGTTTCAGAGAGCTTAGATCTTTGCCCATACCACAAGGCTACCCCTCTCCCTCCTCCACACCATCTTCAGATCCCCTCTCTCCTCTCCACGCCCAAGGGGATTTGGGCTCTAGTTTGGTGCGATCCAAGCAAGAGAAAGGAAGAAGACGACACTGCTGCAAGAGACGATACCCGATCTTCAAAAGAAGTTTTGAAGATCCTCCAAATCAGATCAAGATATGATATTTGAAGAAGTGATAAAGAAGGAGAAGATCTCCAGATCCAGCCTAAGTGGATACTGATAGAGGCCAGGCACTTACGTGGCTAGATCCAGAATCTCAGGCAATCAACAGGATCATCACAGGGTAATCTGATTACCCAACAATAAGGTACAAAATTAAATCTATTTTAATTTATTTTTATTTTTATTAGATCTATAAAATTAGATATGAAATATCTTAGATCTGATCTGGATTCAAAAGAAAAAATTTTGAAATATCTCTCTTGATCCAATCAGATCTGAACAAATCTGATCCGAAAAACTAGATTTTTCCTTCACTTCCTTTGCAGCATCTTATGCTGCTATGTACTCTACTTCGCAAATAGAGTCTACCACAGTATGCTACTTGGAACTCTTTCAGTAGATGACTCCACCATTCAGAGTAAAGATATATCCTATCACGCTTCTGCTGTCATCATAGTTAGATTGAAAGTTGGAGTCTGTAAACCCCATAAGTTTCAGATCTAACTCGCCATAAATCAACCATTGGTCCTTAATATTTCTCAAATACATAAGGACGGCTTTAACCACTTTTCAGTGGTTTTCTCTAGGATCAGATTGGTATCTACTTACTACTCCTAGTGAGTATGCCACATCTGATCTTGTACATATCATGGCATACATGGTTGATCCCACTGTCGAAGCATATGGGACTCTACTCATACGCTATCTCTCTTTAAGAGTTATCGGACAATCCTTCTTAGAGAGTAAAATTTCATGGTCTATCAAAAGATAGCTCTTTTTGAAATTCTCCATTCTGAATCTCTTTAGCATAGTATCTATATACATGGACTGGGATAATCCAAGCATCCTCTTAGATCTATCTCTATAAATCTTCATCCTTAGGATGTAGGATGCTTCTCCCATGTCCTTCATGGAGAATTGTGATGACAACCAGACTTTTATTTCCTCGAGTGCGGGGATGTCATTCTCGATTAAAAAAATATCAACCATGTACAAGACAAGAAATACTATTGCTGGACCATTTGCCCATTTATAAATGTAGGGCTCTTCTCCGTTCTTAACGAAGTCATATGTTTTGATCACCTTATCAAAATGTATATTCCAACTCCGAGATGCCTGCTTCAATCCATAAATGGATCTCTGAAGCCTATACATCTTGAACTCATCTGTGGATGTGAACCCCTCATGTTATATCATATACACCTCTTCAGTCAACTCTCCATTTAGCAAAGCTATTTTCACATGCATCTATCAGATCTCATAGTCCAGATGGGCAGCTATCGTAAGCATTATCCAAATGGATTTGAGCATTGCCACAGGGGAGAATATCTCATCATAGTCAATACCATGACATTGACGATACCCCTTGGCAACCAGATAGGCTTTATAAGTTTTCACCTTTTCGTCTGTGCTCTTTTTCCTTTTGAAGACTCATTTACACCCAATGGGTTTAACCCCTTCAGGTGGGTTAACAAGGTCCACACATCGTTGACCTTCATGGACTCCATTTTGGATTTCATGGTCTTAAGCCATCTCTCGAAATTAGGTCTCTACATAGCATCCATGTAGGTGATCGGATCCTCATCGTTCTCATCGAGTTTGTTGGGATCACCATCCCGGACCAAGAAATCATAGTATCTATTCGACTAATGCGGTACTCTATCGGATCTTCTTAATGGTGCAGGTACACTGGGCTCCAAATTTGATCAAATCGAATTTGGTTTTGGTTCAGCTACAGGTGTCGATTTTTCTACCTATTGAACTTTCTCAAGTTCAACCTTAGAGGCAACAGTTCTTTTACCAAGAAACTCCTTTTCTAAAAAGATTGCCTTAAGACTAACGAACACCTTTTGTTCTTCAGCATGGTAGAAATAGTAACCCTTACTTTCTTTGAGATACCCTATAAACACACACTTATCAGACCAAGGTCCAAACTTATCTATATGTAAACGTTTGACATAGGCCGGACAACCCCAAACTCATAGGTGTGAGAGTGTAGGCCTACGCCCAGTCTATATCTTATATGGAGTGTTTATGATAGATTTACTTAGTACATTATTCAATATATAACATACAGTCTCAAAAGCATAACCCCAAAATGAAATAGGCAGACTAGCAAAATCCATCATGGATCGAACCATGTCCAACAAGGTTTTATTTCTCCTTTTCGATACACCATTATGCTGTGGTGTCCCAAGAGGAGTCTACTATAAGAGAATCACATTCTCTCTAAGATATATCAAAAACTCACTGGATAGATATTCACCTCCTCGATTCAATCAAAGAGTTTTAATATTCTTCCTAGTTTATTTTTCTACTTCACTTTGAAATCTTTTGAACATTTCAAATGAATCCGACTTATGTTTCATCAGATAAACATATTCGTACCTGGATAGATCATTTGTGAAAGTTATGAAGTAGAAATATCTATCTCTGGTATCTATGCTCATTGGTCCACATATATAAGTATGTACTAGACCTAAGAGCTTAGTAGCTCTTTCATCCTTTCCAGTAAAAGGTGACTTGATCATTTTTCCAAGAATACAGGACTCATAGGTTGGAAGTGATTCACAATCACTGACATTGAGGATTCCTTCTTGGGTCAACCTGTTTATCTTGTTCTTATTAATGTAACCTAGCCTATAGTGCCATAGGTAGATATCAGAGACATTATCTAATCTATGGTATTTTCTAAATGTGTACATTACACTCACAGACTGTGATAAAATATAAATATAATTTCTTTGTTGTTCTTATATTATTGTAACATCATTCATAATGATATCACAATAATCTTTCTTTATAGATAAATAATAACCATCCTTAGCCAAAAGGCTAATAGAGATTATATTCATCAGAAAGAAAGGACAATAATGACATTCATTTAAGAAATGATATTAGTATTGAGAATAAGTTGAACTATTCCCATAGTTAGAACTCGAACAGACCTTCCATCTCCAACATTCAAGAATCGCTCATTATTCTCAAATCTTCTACTAATTTGAAGTCCTTGCAACGTATTGCAAATATGGATTGGACTTTCGGTATTCAATATCCAAGTAGAAGTATCACAAACAGAGAAATTATAAGGTGTTATCATATAACAACCTTGATTAGCAACTACTTGCTCATCTCTCTTATTCAGCCTGTTGGAATCATGAGAATCATGATACTGAGGATAGTTCCTCTTCCAATACCCCTGCTTCTTGCAATGAAAGCACTATGCCTGATCTAGGTTATTCTTGGATCTTATGTTTAAATTGGATATAGAGGCCCCAGCATGAATCACTTCGTGCTGCTGAACAACATTCAACTTTCGATACTTATTATCGAAGTTAGGTCTCATAAGTTAATCACTGTCTAACAATAAATAAAACAACTGTGGTTAGAATTTAACTGCATAAAGGAGAACTAAAAGCTTAATTAGTAATTGATTCATTAAATCTAAAGATTTAGACTTTAATCAAAAGATTTCTTCCACTATTTTATACGAATTGGTAACCTCAACCTCTAATTCGAGGAATTATCCTAATTCCTTAGTGGGTACTAGAATCCACATAGACCGCACACAAGCCCAACTATGGTTGGTCAACCTATGTACATCTAAGGATAGGTTCATAACCAATTATTTCTCCAAATAATTTCTAGAAATTTAATTTTGCCCTAGATATCTTTTCAGTAGGCTAGGGCCTCCACTGAAAGTTTAGGTTAGGTCCAACCATTAACATTATCATACTTAGTCCATCTAACTAATGAATGATTAAGTCCAACTATAGTTGGTTAGCCTAACCACCATTTAGAGAGACGCGGCCAAGAAATTATATTATAAATGATAATTTCATTAGCGGATAAGCACCAAACCTATGGGTCTCCAATGATTATCCAATTAATGGACCCATTATCATCCACGTAATGGGAGGCTATGATCTACTTATCATCATAACTATTTCATTTTAAGGATCTAATAATTTTAGAGAATTTAATTAATTTAATTTAGAGAAAAGATCAGATTAACCAGCTTGTCATGGTCCTCCCACTGGCTTCACCAAGTCAGCTTAAGGGAGACCATTAATAGTGTTGGGGATAAACCTCATTCCCACCGAAGTCCAATCTGATGCTTAGCCTAATGTGACTGGTAATCATGAAAAGCTTTGATTGGAAATTCTTCCTCCAGCAGTCGAACTCCTCCAGTGGCCAAACCCCTCCTAGACCTCTCCTTCAATCAAATTTCTACAGAAGCCGAACTTCTTCCAGACGTCTCGTTCAGTCAGATTCCTCCAGGAGCCGAACTCCTTCTGGATCTCTTCTTCAGTCAGATTTCTACAAGAGTCGAACTCCTTCTGGATCTCTCCTTCAGTCGAATTTCTATAGGAGCCGAACTCCTTTCGGACATCTTCTTTAGTCGAATTCCTTCAGGAGCCAAACTCCGTCTAGATATCTCCTTCAGCCGAACTCCTCCAGCAGTCGAACTCCTCCCAGACCTCTCCTTCAGTCAAATTTTTATAGGAGCCAAACTCCTTCCGGACGTCTCCTTCAGTCAGATTCCTCCAGGAGCCAAACTCATTTTGGATCTCTCCTTCAATTGGATTCTCCTAGGAGTCGGACCTTCTCTTCCGTCAGATTCCTTCAAGAGCCAAACTCCTTTCAGATTTCTCCTTTAATCAGATTTCTACAGGAGCCGAACTCCTTCCAGACATCTCCTTCAATCAGATTTCTATAGGAGCTGAACTCCTTTCGGACGTCTTCTTCAGTCGGATTCCTCTAGGAGCCAAACTCCTTCCGAACTTCTCCTTCAGTCAAACTTCATTTGGATTCCTCCAACGGATTATTTTTAGATTTTAAGTAGTATTCCTCCCAGATGATCCTCTCTAACCGTATTTTCTTTAGGAGTCTGAACTCCTCTGGAATTGATATATGTCAAAGTTCTTCACCAACCAACGCTTGCTTTCTCCGAACTTCAACTATTAAATCTCAATGAATAGGCGATCCCACTACCGAATGGTTATGACTGTCATTTATCTGGATGGTTATGACTATCATTTATTAGTCTGCTATAGAAGACTCCATTACCAAATGGTTACGATAGGCTCTATCTATAAAAATGGATTCTCTAGATATATTTTCTCTAAGCTCTCTTCTCCTTCCCAAAACTTTGCTGAATTCTTTCCTGAGCACTCCATTTCTGTTGGCCAAAAGAGCTGACTTGATCATCGGAGGGTCCTGTCGGAGCCACCACCACCAACTCCGGACGGGACTTTATTTTGTAGGTCACCGATGGCGACCTCTTCTTCCCCAACTCCAGCTCGATCCAACATCAATCAGATTCTGCACCAATAGGATTGGCACTAGAGGAAGGACCCTCTATTTCTGAGGTACCCTTATTCTTAAAGGAGTGCTCAATCGACCCTATGGATCTTCTTCCTGAAGGTCCATCTCCATCCTCTCCCTCGATCCTAAGAAATGCCTTAAAAGAAAAAAATTATCTGGAGATCTATCGCTTCTACTATCAGATCCGAGCTAGACCCATCCATTCCTACTCCAGCATCAGCGCTTCAACCTCCTCCTCCACTGACGGCCATGGTAGATCTAGAGCAGTTTAATCTACTGATGCAGTGGGTTTAGGGCCTCACCAAGATGGTGTAGACCATGTGACAACCCTCGATGGCAATTTCGCTCGAAAACCCGCCATCAATATGTCAAGAATCGATCCTAAGAAAGAGCACTTAGGCTAGCATACTTGTCGCCCCTAGGAAGGAGAAATAGAGAGCAGAGGATCCTTGCTCGGATCATGATTCTTCTCTAGAAGAGATCTTTCCCATCTACGGTCGAATGCCTTCCAAGATCTACGATCGAGATGACGTCCTCGATTATAAACTATGGAAGATGGACCGATGGATTGAGAAACTCTGCCACATCGCCTCGGCTTGCCATGACGGCATTTGCACCGATCTTCCTTTCTCTCCCTGAATTATACAAGAGCCCATTCCGTCGATCTTCAAGCTCCCCCAATTTGAAAGCTACGATGGAACCTTTGATCTGATCGATCATCTAGATGCCTTCCAAACCATGATGCTACTCCATGGCACACCAGACGCCATCTTATGCCGAGCTTTCTCGTCTATCTTAAAGGGAGCAGTAAGAAATTGATACTCGATGTTGAAGTCAGGTACGATCTTCCTTTTTGATTAGATGAGTCATTAGTTTGCAGCTCATTTCGTCAGCAGCCGACGTCCGCACCGAGATTCCATTTTCCTTATGAATATTAAGTAGAAGGAGAAGGAATCGATGCGGGTTTATATTATCTAGTTTAATACTATTGTATTGAAGGTCCAGAATCTAGACCAGTCTGTTGCAATGGCCGCATTCAAGGATGGTCTTCAGAAGGATGATTTGTTGTTCTTCTTAGAGAAGAAGTATCCCAGGAACTTTGCCGATTTGCTAGCTCGGACTGAAGAATATGTCCGAGCGAAAGAAGCTTTCAGGTTGAAGGATGAAGAAGCCGCAGGAGAGTGGCGGGCGGGTGAGTCCAATAGACCTACTACTGATAGAGGACCGAATGAAGTTCGACCGCACTCATAGACTCCCCCCGAGCGCAAGCAAGCCCAAACTCCTCCTTGAGCTCGTCATCAAAGAAGCCCCAATAGAAGGGCGCGAAGAAGTTCTTCCCTTAGAAGGTTTCATAACTATGCCTCCCTTAATGCTCCTAAAACTCAAGTTCTGATGGAAATTAAGAATCAACTACCAAAATCAGAAGAATTACGATCTCTCCCAAATAAGTGCAATCGAAGTAAGTACTATTTGTATCATCATGATCACGGCCATGATACTGAAGAATGCATTCAGCTTCAAGATGAGATCGAGAAGCTCATCGGAGAGGTCGGCTGGGTTGATTCCTCAGATGCTGACTTGAAGCAAGAGAAGATTAGCCAAGGGCGCTATCCCAGCTAGAACCATCAATGAGGGAGGAATAACAAGGAGATCGGCCACCTCCCAGCATCATCAATGCTATCTCTAGGGGGCTTAGTACTTCGACGAGCCGCCATCTCTCAACCTCGAAGCCAGGGGAGGCTTGCCCCAAATTGGAAAGGCCCGTATAAAATAGAGAAGGTCGTCCAGTCTGAAACTTATCATCTAAAAAAGCTCGAAGGAACAACGCTCCCATGACCTTGAAACTTAGAGAGTCTAAGAATATACTGCCTGTAATTTTCTTTCAATAAAACTCCTCCATTTCAACATTATTATTTCTTGGTGTAAAAACTATGCAATGGTAGAAAAAAAATAATCAAAAGTGGCAATGTTAGGAACAGGAGGAGAACCTCATTTTAACATGGGCAAGTCAAAGACCTCCGATTATTTAAGACAAGATGAGAGGAGAGGCCTTGGCAACGGTCCTAATATGCCCCTATAGTTCGATTAGCAACAGGAGGAGAATCTCATCCTAATGTATGCAAAGTTGAAGGCCTCATTCATTATAGATAAGGTGAGAAGAGAGGCCCCCGAGCTGAAGGATTTGATTTTGACAAGGATCCTCAAACGTTCAAGTTAGCAAAAAATAATGAAACAACAACGAGTTCTTTGAGAGGATTTCTTACTTACCTAGGTCCTCAGAGCTTGCGATATTTATAGAAAAGATATCTTACGGACATTATGTTATTATGCTAATTTTGGGATGCTAATCATGTTGTTTCGATATTATGGCCCTCTTCTGCTCTCTTGGAATGAGGAGACCATTGCTATCATGATCTAGATGCCTTATCTATTCCTACGAGATTAGGCAGAGTGGATAACAGATCGATTACGACTAGACTACAACTGAATCACTGCTTATCTGCAAGAAAAATCATCATGCGTGCTAAGAAATTACTTGTCTGAGCCAACTCAAGGGACTTAAATGCTGGGGGAGCTGTTGTTGAAGAAAATAGCTTAGAAGCATGCCTCGATTCAGTCTTTAGGTCAGAGAGTATGAGGATAACTTCTTTTTCTTCGAGCATTGGTGCCTCCATGCTGATCTAGGATATCTTGATCGTTAACATGGCTGATCCGAGGTATTTACGTTATGACCATAACAGTACCACCTAGTGCTAAGTCTAAGGATTAGAGAAAAGAACTATTCCCAAGTAATACCTTGTGTTGGGGATAAACTTTGCTCCCGTCGAAGTCCAGCCTGATGCTTAGCCTAATACAACTGGTAATCATGGAAGAGCTTCAATCAAAAATTCACCCTCCAATGGTCGGACCCCAGTCAAACTCCTCCAGCGGCCGAACCTTAGCCGAACTCCTTCAACCGATCGAACTCCTCAGCGATCGAACCTTAGCCGAACTTCTTTAGCGATCGAACCCTAGTCAAACTTCTTCAGCAGCCAAACCCCAGCCAAACTCCTCCAGCGGTCGGATCCCAGCCGAACTCCTATAGTGATCGAACCCTAGTTGAACTCCTTCAGCGGCCAAACTCCTTTCGAACTTTTCCTTCAATCGAATTCCTTTAGAAGTCGAACTCCCTCTAGACTTCTCCTTCAATCAGATTCCTTTAGGAGCCAAACTCCTTACGAACTTCTTCTTCAGTCAGATTTCTCCAAGAGCCGAACTTCCTCCGGACTTCTCCTTCAATCGAATTCCTGCAGGAGTCGAACTCCCTCCAGACTTCTTCTTCAGTCGGATTCCTCTAGGAGCCCAACTCTTTCCAAATTTCTACTTCAATCGAATTCCTCTAGAAGTCGAACTCCTTCCATACCTCTCCTTCAGTCGGATTCCTCCAGGAGCCCAACTCCCTCTGGACTTCTCCTTCAGTCGGATTCCTTCAGGAGCCCAACTCCTTTCAGACTTCTCTTTCAATCAGATTCCTCCATGAGCCAAACTCCTTTCGAAATTCTCCTTTAGTCCAATTCCTTCAGGAGTCTAACTCCTTCCAAACTTCTCCTTCAGTCAAATTCCTCCATAAGCTGAACTCCTTCTGGACTTCTCCTTCAGTCGAACTTCTCCATCAGTTAAACTCCTTCAGTCAAACTTCTCCACCAGTCGGACTCTTTCTGGACTTCTCCATCAGTCGAACTTCATCTAGATTCCTCCAGCAGATTACTTTTAGATTTCAAGTAGCATTCCTTCTGGATGATTCCCTCTAGTCGTGGACCCCAAGCGGCTTAGTATCGGATAGCTATGGCTGTCACTATCAGTCTGCTACAGACGATGCCACTCTCATGCAGTCCTGAGCGGTCAGCTATCGAACGGCTATGGCTGACACCTCTCTCCGTAACAAATCCTACGTGGTCCAGAGCGGCCAACTACCGGATGGCTATGGCTATCACTATCAGTCTGCTCTGGGCTCTATCTATAAAAGGGATCCTCCAGATACGTTTTCTCTAAGCTCTCTTCTCCTCTCCAAAAACTTTGCCGAACTCTTTTCCAAGCACTTCATTCCTGTTGGCCAGAAGAGCTGACTTGAACGTCGGAGGATCCTACTGGAGCCACTACCACTAACTTCGAACGGAACTTTATTTTACAAGTCATCGACGGTGACCTCTTCATAAGCTCTAGCTCAATCTAGCATTGACCAAATTCTGCACCAATAGGATTGACACTAGAGGAATGGCCCTCTATTCTCGAGGTACCCTTGTTGAGTGCTTAGCCAATCCTGTGGATCTTCTTCTCCAAAATTCATCTCCATCCACTCCCTCGATCCCAAGAAATGCCTCTAAAGAAGGTGACTATCTGGAGATCTATCACTTCTACTATCAGATCTAAGCCAGAGGAGTTCGTTCCTATCCTATTGCTGGAGCTTCGACCTCCTCCTCCATCGATGGCCATGGTAGATCCGAAGTAGCTTAACCTACTGATGCAGTAGGTTCAAGGCCTCACCAAAGTAGTGCAAGCCATATGGCAGCCCCCGATGGTAGTTTCATTAGAAAACCCACCATCGGGATGTCAGAAACTGGCTTCGAGGAGAAGCATTTGGACTAGCATACCCAACGCCCCTTGGAAGGAAAAATAGAGAGCAGAGGATCCTTATTCGGATCATGATTCTTCTTCGAAAGAGATCTTCTCCATCTACAGCTAGAAGCCTTCCAAAATCTTCAATCGAGATGATGTCCTCGATTGAAAACTATGAAAGATGGATCAGTAGATTGAGAAACTTCACCACGTCGCCATGACTCGCCATGATGATGTCTGCATCGATCCTTCTTTTTCTTCTTGAATTATGCAAGAGCCCATTCCGTCGAACTTCAAGCTCCCCCAATTTGAAAGCTACGATGGAACCTCTGATCCGATTGATCACCTAGAGACCTTTCGAACCATGATGCTACTCCATGGTGCATCAGATGCCATTTTATGTCGAGCTTTTCCATCTACGTTGAAGGGAGTAGCAAGAAATGGATACTCGACATTGAAGTCGGGTACAATCTTCTTCTTTGACCAGATGAGCCATTAGTTTGTAGCTTACTTCGTTAGCAGCCGTCGTTCGCACCGAGGTTCGAATTTTTTGATGAATATCAAGTAGAAGGAGGGAGAATTGATCCAGGCTTATGTTACCCAGTTTAATACTGCTATATTAGAGGTTCGAAACCTGGATCAGTCTATTGCAATGGCCGCACTCAAGGGCGGCCTTCAGAAGAATGATTTGCTACTCTTCCTAAAGAAGAAGTATCCCAAGGATTTTGTCGATTTGCTAGCTCGGGCTGAAGGATATGCCCGAGTGAAAGAAGCCTTCAAGTTGAAGGATGAGAAGGCCACAGGAGAGCGGTGGGCGGACGAGTCTAATAAACCCATAGCTGATGGAGGGCCAAATGAAGTTCGACCATGCCCACGGACTTCCTCCGAATGCAAGCGAGCCCAAACTCTTCCTTGAGCTCATCGTCAAAGAAGTTTCGATAGAAGGACATGATGAAGTTCTCCACCCAAAAGGTTTCATAACTATGCCCCCATCAATGCTCCATAGACGTCAGTCTAAATCAAGAAAAGATCGATCGAGGGCACTACCGCAGTCAGAACCACCAAGGAGGGAGGAACAACAAGGAGATCGACCGTCTCTCGACATCATCAATACTATCTTTGGGGGGCTTAGTACTTCGACGAGCCACCATCTCTCAGCCTCAAAACTAGGGAAGGCTTGCCCCAAATTAGGAAGGCCCATATGAAATAGAGGAGGTCGTCTGACCCAAAACTTATCACCTAAAGGAGCTCAGAGGAACAATGCTCCCACGACCTTGAAACATAGAGAATCTAAGAATGTACCATCGTTACTTTTTCTTCAATAAAACTCCTCCATTTCAACATTATTGTTTCTTGGTGCAAAAACTATGTGAGACAGGAAAGAAACAATCAGAAGTGACCATGTTAGGAACAGAAGGAGAACCTCATCCTAACATGGACAAGTCGAAGGCCTCGTTTATTTTAGACGAGATGAGGGAAGAGGCCCTGTCAATGGTCCTTATGTGCCCCTATAGTCCGTTAGGAACAGGAGGAGAACCTCATCCTAACGTGAGCAATGTCGAAGGCCTCGTTCATTTTAGACGAGATGAGGGGAGAGGCCCTGACAATGGCCCTAATATGCCCTTGTTGCCTGTTAGGAATGGGAGGAGAACCTTATCCTAACATGTGCAAAAGTCAGAACCTCATAGGCTAAAGATGTGGAGAAGGAAGAAGCTCGGTGGAGAATTCTAATACGCATTTTTTCATGACAACCTTACTACGTCAAATATGAAAGGCAGAACCTTATCCTGATTTATAAGAGAGGTCCTAATTCATCGTCCATAATAGGTCCGACGTCCATAATAAGCTTGGCATCCGCAACAAGCAACAAGCACGAAAATCCGAGATCGGAACTCTCCCCCGAGCTCCAACCCTTCAATAAAAGATAAGATCTCCTTCAATCTCGACTGGAGATAAGATATCCTCCGAGTTTCAACTTCAACATCAATAGAAGATAAGATCTCCTTTAACCTCGACTGGAGATAAGATCTCCTTCGAGCTTCAACTTCAACGTCAATAGGAGATAAGATCTTCTTCAACCTCAGCTGGAGATATGATCTCCCCCGAGCTTTAACTTCAATGTCAATAGGAGATAAGATCTCCTTCAATCTCGGCTGAAGATAAGATCTCCCCCAAGCTTCGACTTCAATGCCAACAGGAGATAAGATCTCCTTCAACCTCACTGAAGATAAGATCTCCCCCGAGCTTCGACTTCAACATCAACAAGAGATAAGATCTCCTTAAACCTCGATTGGAGATAAGATTTTCTCTGAGCTTCAA
Source organism: Cocos nucifera (assembly GCA_006176705.1). Taxonomy (NCBI): domain Eukaryota; kingdom Viridiplantae; phylum Streptophyta; class Magnoliopsida; order Arecales; family Arecaceae; genus Cocos; species Cocos nucifera. The sequence continues at coordinate 106,810 of QRFJ01002181.1, read as the reverse complement.
CTTTAACGTCAATAGGAGATAAGATCTCCTTCAACCTTAATTGAAGATAAGATCTCTTTCGAGCTTCAATGCCAATGTCAACAGGAGATAAGATCTCCTTCAACCTCGATTGGAGATAAGATCTCCTCCGAGCTTCAACTTCAACGTCAATATAAGATAAGATCTTCTTCAACCTTGACTGGAGATAAGATCTTCTCCGAGCTCCAATCCTTCTACATGAGATAACATCTCCTTCAACCTCGACTGGAGATAAGATCTCTCCCAAGCTTCAACTTCAACATCAATAGGAGATAAAGATCTTCTTCAACCTCAGCTAGAGATAAGATCTCTCCCGAGCTTCAACTTCAATGTTAACAGGAGATAAGATCTCCTTCAACCTCGACTGGAGATAAGATCTCTCCCAAGCTTCAATGCCAACGTTAATAGGAGATAAGATCTCCTTCAACCTTGATTAGAGATAAGATCTTTCCTGAGCTCTAATCCTTTAATAGGAGATAAGATCTTCTTTAACCTCGGTTGGAGATAAAATCTTCTCCGAGTTTCAACTTCAACGTCAACAGGAGATAAGATCTTCTTCAACCTTAGCTGGAGATAAGATCTCTCATAAGCTTCAACGCCAATGTCAACAGGAGATAAGATCTCCTTCAATCTCGACTAGAGATAAGATCTCCCTTGAGCGGTGTAGAGCTCGAAAAAGAACTTTGGTAGTCATCTTTTTGTACTCTCTTCTTTCAAATTTTGAACTCGGGAGTGGGAGGACTATTATTGGGGATAAACCCTGCTCCCATTGAAGTCCAATCTGATGCTTAGCCTAATTTGACTAGTAATCATGGAAAGCTTTGATTGAAAATTCTTCCTCCCCAGCAGTTGAACCCCTCCAGCGGTTGTGCCCCTTCCTGACTTTAGTCGGATTTCTATAAGAGCCAAACTCCTTTCGGACATCTCCTTCAGTCAGATTCCTCTAGGAGCCAAACTCCTTCTAGACCTCTCCTTTAGTCAGATTTCTATAGGAGCCAAACTTCTTTCGGATGTCTCCTTCAGTCGGATTCCTCCAGGAGCCAAACTCCTTTCGGACCTCTCTTTCAGTCAGATTCCTCCAAGAGCCGAACTCCTTCTGGACCTCTCCTTCAGTCGAACTCCTCCAGCGGTCGAACCCCTCCTAGACCTCTCCATCAATCAAATTTCTATAGGAGCTGAACTCCTTTCGAACATCTTCTTTAGTCGGATTCCTTCAAGAGCCGAACTTCTTTCGGACCTCTCCTTCAGTTGGATTTCTCTAGGAGTCGAACTCCTTCCAGATCTCTCCTTCAGTCAAATTCCTTCAGGAGCCGAACTCCTTTCGGACCTCTCCTTCAGTCAGATTTTTATAGGAGTCGAACTCTTTCTGGACGTCTCCTTCAGTTGAATTCCTATAGGAGTCGAACTCCTTTCAGATGTCTCCTTCAGTCGGATTCCTCTAGGAGTCAAACTCCTTCCAAACTTCTCCTTCAATCAAACTTCATCTGGATTCCTTCAGTGAATTACTTTTAGATTTCAAGTAGTATTCTCTCAGATGATCCCCTCTAGCCATATTCCCTTTAGGAGTCCGAACTCCTCTGAAATTGATATATGTCAAAGTTCTTCACCAACCAAGGCCTGCTTTCTTCGAACTTCAACTATTAAATCTCAACGAACTGGCGATCCCAATATCGGATGGTTATGACTATCATTTATCAAGATGATTATGACTATTATTTATCAGTCTGCTACAGCAGACTCCACTACCGGATGGTTACGATAGGCTTCATCTATAAAAAGAGACCATCCAGATATATTTTCTCTAAGCTCTCTTCTTCTTCCTAAAATTCTACTGAATTTTCTTTTTGAGCACTCCATTTCTATTGGCCAAAAGAGCTGACTTGATCATCGAAGGGTCTTGCTGGAGCCACCACCATTGACTTCGGATGGAACTTTATTTTGCAGGTCATCGATAGTGACCTCTTCTTCTCCAACTCCAGCTTGATCCGGCGTCAACTAGATTCTACACCAACAAATAGACTGATCTAGGAGCACTTAAATCAGTCACACTAATTTATCTAGCTGACATGGGTCAACTCAAATTGTCAAGTGATCTGATCAAAATTTAATCTCACTAAGAAGGCTAGGTAAGTGAGATCAATGGGAGGGTCTACCAAAGCTTGCCTTAGACACCATCAGAAATGGCCAGGTAAGTGGGCTGCCAATTAAAAACTACCAATCGTATGTGCCAAACTTATCTTAAATACCAACTGGTTTAATTAATCTTGATTAGATCAACCTAACAGTTTGAGCTAGACCACTTAGCCAAGAATCAAGTCCATTTGGTTCTTGTTAAAGACATGGACTTGACCAACTACAACTATTGTAATTGATCAAAAGAATTCTTGACCTAATCTAAGACAATAATTGATTAGATTTAGTCAATTCTCTAATTAAGTCCATTCTTTAATCTAACCTTAGGTCTAACCCAATTAATGGACCTAATCTCCACTAATCCATTAACCTAATGTGTTATGATTCGTGTCATTGGATCTTTAATTTACAATCCTAGAATCTAATCTAACAACTTCTTAATTCTCAATTAAGTTTTGGGCTGAGGGTTGGGGTTTGGCTTTTCAAAAATGATTTTTATATTTGTAAAATATTTTTACAACATGGTTTTATCAACCAAGTTGTATGTTTGATTTATAATCAATATGCAAGTAAAATAAATATGAAACTACTTTAGATCTAATCTAAACTAATTCATATATTTGAAATAGTTTTAACACCAATCAATCATAAATCTACTTAGATCAAATCTAACATATTTATTATGATTAAAATTAGCTTAAAATATTTTTAATTAGATCATAAAATTTTTTAGATCTAATCTAAAAGTTTATGATCAATATTTTAGATCAGCACGTACTAGGATAATTTTTCCACTGTAAGGGATAAATCTTACAGTAGGACAATCTTATAGCAGTCCGTGTAATCTAAAAACTTTATTTTTAGATCTAAAACTATTTTAAATTTATTAAATTATAAATAAAATTAGATTAAATTTAATAAATTTATGATTAGAAGCAGATCATCATGAACTAGGATAACCTTTTCACTGTAAGGGATAAACCTTACAGCAGGACAACCTTATAGCAGTTAATGAGATTTGAATTTTTAATTTTAGATTTAATAATTAAATTATAAATTAGATCTAATTTAATAAATAATCTAAACATGCTCAAGAAATTATCTAATAAAAATCTAGGCTCTGATACCAATTAAAGGAACCAGATCTAGGATTTCAGGGCTAGATCTTGAAACTTTTCAAGATCAGGCAGCGAAAGACTTAAATAAATTAAATATTTATTTAAATAAATATGTAAACACCTAGATATTAAATCTATTACATGATCAAGGTATGATATTAAATCAAAAATTAAAAACATGAAGGAGAAAGAAAAGTTGATCACATCAACCTACATCTACACTACATCTAATGCAGGTATGAAATCAATAGATCAGATCTATTACCTATGCAAGTTAGATGTTCTAACTTATTGATCTATGCTTGAGGATGAAGTCACGAGCCACACATGCATCCGGCCTCTAGGATTCGTCCACACAAGCCCATGAGCACGATCAAAAATCTCGATGCAGGAAATCAACACAATATGCTAGTACTGTGCTGATCTTTCTTCGATGGTCGATCAGATGTCTCCTTCTTTTGGATTTAGATTTTTTCAAAAAGGAGGAGGAGAGGAGGTTTCAGATGTGAGAACCTCTTAGAAAACTCAAAGAAGGAGGAAGGGAAGAGATGAATACAGCAATCCTAGAAGAAGACCCTCTTCTTCTTCTCTTTGCTCTCACCCAGACACCTAGTTTTATATCTATTGAATCTCAACACCCAAGAATCATTTTCCTTTGATTTTCACACACCAAAATTCTCTTTAAAAAATCTAAATTCCATAAAAAATTTAAATAAAAATTTATTTTAAATAATAAGTTATGGAAGAGCCTTGTCTAGGTCAAATTTCTAGATAAGGCAGGACCATATATGGCAAGTTGTTGGGACGCCCAACACTTGGGTGCCCCCTCCTCATCCCATGCCATGGAACACTACAAAAGAGCACACAAAAACCCTCTTTTTACCATGGAAATCATAAAAGAAATCATGGTGGGGCAGCACACAAGGGAAGAGTCAATGTTTGTTGGGATTCTATCATATAGAGTCCAATACCACAACAACTTTCCATCTATTGACTTGGTTCTTAACTAATTCCCAAATAAATAAGAGATGAAGAGAAGGGCATGCATGAGAGGGCCTAGGGAGAATATTTTTCATGAAAAAATCCTAAAAAATAGGAGTGGGGGGGTGTTGGGGCTAAGGTGGCACAAGGAGGGAAGTCCTAGTCATACTAGGACTTCTAATTTGACTTGATCAAACAAAATCTTTTAACTAAATTAAATCAAATTTATTTTAACCCAAATAGAATAGGTTTTAGTTCAACCAAGATCTTAATTAAATTAAATTAAATTAAATTAAATTTTAATTTAATTTTTAATTAAATTAGAGATTAGGTTGATACAAGTCCTAGTCTCACTAGGACTTCCAATTTGACTTGGTCCAACTTGTTATTTAGACCAAATAAAATTAAAATTTATTTAACCCAATTAAAATAGGTCTTAATCTAATTAAGAATATAATTAAATTAGATTAAATTAGATTTAATTTTGATTTAATTTCTAATCAGATTAGAAATTAGGATGATCAAAGTCCTAATTGAACTAGGACTAGTTCTTCCTTACACTTAGCTTATCCAATAAGCCAATTGGACTTGATCCAATCAAGCCCAAACTAAATCTAATTAAATTATATTTAATTAGACTTAATTTTAGCTCTCTGGCTTAATCAAATTAAGTTAAATAGCAATCAAATTGCTAATCGATCCTCCAGCAATACTTGCGCTAGGTTAAATATCAATTATATTGATCGTTTAACCCTAGAACGATTCTAAATCATTGATCAACCATCTGATTAGATCATAAATACTAATATGTGTGGCCTTATAGGTTTGAACCTAAGTCGATAGCATAGAAATAAATTTTTATATCAATTAAAGTAACCATCTAGCAATGGTACCCAACAGTCGGATAGGTCGAATGTGTAAAACAACATTCTAAGAACCCATACGGATATAGTTTCCATATAATTCATCTCCTTGATCAAAATGCTTGTAGGACACCTCAGAGTTCAACTATCAACTTTGATCAAATTGTCCACATTGTATTTCAAAATATCAAATCCATCTGATGGATTATCCTGGCCAAGGTTTTGCTATATTGAAATACAGTGATACATTCTTCTCTAACTCTTGGAGTGGTCAATTCTATCTTGATCACACACCAACTTTGCAAGTACTTGACTGTGCCCAGAAGCCTTTCATTACTGAATTAGAAATTTAGTTAGTCCAGTATCAAAGCATAGTGAGTTGCTTGCAAGTCACTGAGGTGATCTTAGATCTAAAGGATACTTATACCTATATCCCATCAGAGATATTCTTGACAGCAGAATGCTCTGAAGTGATGTACCCATATATCTCACCTGTATGCCATACCAGTGTCTCTACACTCCTTGATTAAGAGGACAATCAACTTATATGGCATACATCGACCTATGCTCGATAGACACTATCGTCGTAATTTACAGCCTATCATTTGATCGTGAATAAATTTAAGGACTAATTGATAAATCCTCTCTTTATCAAATCTAAATAGTCATAAGGACTTCATCACAATAATGAAGTTCATTAGAAGATGAATACTTTATGATGAAAAGATGCCAAAAATATATTTATTTATTAATGACTCAATTACAGATACAATGTAGCTCAACCGTCAATAGGCTAATGGTTGATTTTGGAACACATTTTCCAACAATAGAGACACTGGTATGGCATGCAAGTGAGATGTAGGAGAACATCTATACTAAACATGATCAATGTAGCACTCTACCATCAAGAATAGCTAGCTAAAGCTAATAGATATAAGTATCCCTCCGATCTGAGATCACCATAGTGACTTACAAGCAACTCACTATACTTTGATGTCGGATATCTATATTTCTAATATAGGATCGAAAGATTTTTGGGTACAGTCAAATACTTGTAGAGTCGATGTGTGAGTCAAGATGGGATTAACCACTCCTAATTAATTTCAGAAAGTGAATGTCTCGCTATGTTTCAATTTAGCAAAACATAGTCCTGGATAATCTTCATGAGGAGTCACGAGATTTGCAAAATTTTGAAATACAATATGGATGACTTGTATGAGTGTTGATAGCTAACTCGATGTCATCTTGAGCATTATTAGTCAAAGGGATGAATTATATGATAACCATAGGTTAGGGTTCTAAGAATGTTGCTTTACATACATTTGACCTATCCAGATGTCGGGTACCATTGTTAGATGGTCACTTCGCTTGGTACAAAAATTGGTTTCAATGCTACTGGCTTAGATTCAAACCTATGAGATTACATACATAAGAGGTTGTTACTTAATCGGATGGTTGATCGATGATTGAGATTCATTTAGTAATCGAATCATCAATACGATTGATGATCGATCAAGTGGATCAATTAGCAATTGGATTACTAATTAGCTTAATTTGATTGTGTTGGAAAACATACAAGGTTTCATGCATAGATTTAAAATTTTTTTGCAAAACAAGATGCAGTAGAAGACATAGATTAAACTATTTAACCTATAATATGCATGTGATCTAATCACTAAACCCTACATTCAGGACCTATGACATATCATGACGCAATCATAAATCTAAAAAATAAAATAGATATTGGTATTGATCACATCAATACCTTAGATTTGAACTATTCTAGAAATCCTAGATCACATCTAGGTTAGATAAAGATCCAATCTTATACCTTTGTATGGGTCGAGAATATCATAGTTGAATCTCATTGTTGTTCTTGTTACTTGAAGCCATACAATGCATCCGGCCTCTATGGATAGTCCACACAAGATCGTCACTCAGATCAGAGGTTCATTAAACAAAGATATGCTCCAAGTATTAGCTTCTCACGGATCTCTTTTGATGGTCGATCTGCAAAAATTCTTTGGATCTCTTGGATACTCCAAAAGATGAAGATCAAAACAAGGATTAAGGAAGAAGTCCAACTCTTGAATCTTTCTAATGTTAGATGTGTACCCTAGAAGCCAGATTGGCTAAACACTTGTAATACACTTCTAGGAACAATTTTATAATTTTGATTATAAATTAATAAAAAGATTATTTTCTATCATAGTGTGTATATTTAAAGTGTTTGTGATACATCCTATGAGTTAATGGTAATGATAATTCATATTTTTAAGAGTTGAAAATTTAAGACAAGAATTTTCATGATTAACTTATAAATTACTCCTGACCATAGGATAGATGAGTCTTGAGTCTACGACATGGAGACACTGGAGTGAGAGTATAGGTACTCGTTAGAGAACGAGGGTACTAAGCAATACCACCTCGAGCAGCCATAAGGAAGTCTACCTTTTCGTTGATAACTGGCTTGATGCTGTAGTGATATGTCTAATTTTTTAATTTGAGGTGTATCGATAGTTCATCTTGAGGGTGTTATAGTTTGACTATACCATAACTTGATCTTCTAGCCATTCGAAATCTTAAGGTGTATGTTGGCTATTGAAGGAAAAATCCAGATTTTCAGGATCAGGTTCGTTCAAATATGATTGGATCAAGAGAGATATTTCAAATTTTTTTTTTTGAATCTAAATTAGATTTGAGACATTTTAGATATGATTTTATAGATCTAATAAAATAAAATAAAAATAAATTAAATCTGATTTAATTTTATATCTTTTGTTGGATAATCAGATTATCCTATGATGATCCTGCTGATTGTCTGAGGTTGTAGATCTAGCCACGCAAGTGCCCGACCTCTATCGATATCCATTCGAACTGGATCTGAAGATCTTCTCCTTCTTTATCACTTCTCCAAATATTAGATCTACATCTAATTTGGAGGATCTTCAAAACTCTTTTTGAAGATCTGAAATCATCTCTTGCAGCAGTGCTGCCTTCTTCCTTTCTCGTCACCTTTCTCTTGCTTGGATCGCACCAAACTGGAGCCCAAATATCCTTGGGCATGGAGAGGAGAGAGGGGACCTAAAGATGGCACAGAGGAGGGAGAGGGGCAGCTTTATGGCATGGGCTATTAGAGATCATCTCTAAAGCTTGGCGTAGATAGGGTTTTTATAGACCCTGCTGCGCCATGCAGTGCCACATCATCCCGGCTAATCACGTTGCTTCATGCAAGCAGATCTAAATCTGATTGATGGGATGACATCACCTGATCCAATCAGATGAGAGCCCCTCTTAATCATCCTTAGATGGCACCTAAGATTGATCAATGTCTATTCCTTGGTGCCACCTAAGTAGATACCCCGAAGTAACTAGAGTCCCATCTGTATGGGACTCCAGGCGCCTTTATCCATGGGCACAGCCTCCCTAGGCATACACCCCTAGTCCATCTACTTTTTAGTAGGTTGACTGGTCCTAAATAAATCTTCTATGGGTGCATGACACATGGGCAGATGTCTAACTGTCAAAGGTCAACATTTAACCAAAGTCAAAAGACAAGAATTAGCAGGTGACGAAAATGGCAGGTGTTGTCTCAAATTTATCTCATAAATTAAGATAACCCTTTTCTAAACTGGACAAGCTCCAGTCAAACCAAGTAAAAATACCTGAGTGAGCACAAGCTCATTTGACTCAATCAAGATAACTTTTAATGATTGTAAAAGGAGAATGTTAGGCTTAATCATGTGCTAGCATGATTTTCTTGAACCTAATTGAATCTAATTCGAATCAATTGAATTGTATTAGTCCAATTGATGATATCCAGATCCAAATTCTTATTTGTGTGACTCAGTTAGGTTCAGTTTTGTATGGTAATGGGATATGTTGCGATCTCTATCATCGACATCATCGAAACACCTCCGATGGATCAGAATTTTTTTAATTCATACAACTAGAATGATCGATCATCCAAATCATTCTAATTGCTCCCAAAATTCATCAATGACACCTAGCAGTATATGGTGGCAATCCATCAAAACTAAAAATGAACCTCTCGGTGCAGCTACCTGTGTGATTAAGTTCTTCTATCTTAAGCTCTAATCAGATTAGGGTTAATGTGAACTCATCAAACCCTAATTTCTATCATATGATTTAATCATTTGATTCAAGTCCGATGTAAAAACCTTAATAGAAACTCTTTCTATTATTTCACTCTGCCATGGCCATGGGTTTATGGACTTGATTCTCATGATCATCATAGGGCTGCTCCTCATCTACCGAGGTAGATTGATTTCCTCTTGATGCAATCTAATTCCTACAATGAACATGCTATAGCCAATATACACCTCAGAATTTTGAATGGCTAGGAGATCGAGTCATGGTGTAGTCAAACTATAACACCCTCATGGTAAACTATCGATGCACCTCAGGTCAAAGAACCAGACACACCACTGCAGCTTCAAGCTGATCATCGACGAGAAGGTAGACTTTCTTAAGACTGCTCGAGGTGGTCACGCTCAGTGCTCTCGTTCTCTAACGAGTATCTATACTCTCACTTCAGTGTCTCTACATCGTAGTCTCAAGACTCATCTACTATAAAGAAGTGATTGTACACCAACCTTCTGGATCAATCACCATCCTCATGATGATCCTACGGTCGAGAGCATTTTATGAGTTAATAATGAAAATTCATATCTTAAATTTTCAACTCTTGAAAATATGAATTATCATTACCATTAACTCAAGGGATGTATCACAGACACTAAATACACATTTATGATAAAAAATAATCTATTTTATTATTTATAGTCAAAATTATAATTTTGCTTCTAAAAGTGTATTATAAGTGTCAGCCAATTCTGGCTTCTAGGGCACACATATCTAACAAACTCCCACTTGACCTAAAGTCAATTGGCTATAAATCTGAGTCCCATCTTCTCAAGGTGGGCTTCAATCTTCTGCTGGCCAACGATTTTGTGAGTGGGTCTACCGCATTGTCTGTGGAGTCGACTCTCTTGACCTCGACGTAACCCTTCTCGAGGTAATCGTGGATGAGGTGGTATTGTCGCTCGATGTGCTTGGATTTCTGGTGAGACCTCGGCTCCTTAGCAAGGGCTATGGCACCATTGCTATCGTAGTATAGAGGAATGACATCTGATGGCATCACTTCAATCTCTGTGGCAAACTTCTTGTACCAAAATGCCTCCTTCGTAGCTTCTGACACAGCGATGTATTCTGCTTCCATGGTGGAATCTACTATTACGATCTGCTTGGAACTCATTCAACTGACAGCTTCACCATTACACATAAACAGACTCCTAGATGTCGACTTTTAATCATCTACATCAGACATAAAATCCGAGTCTGTATATCCCTAGACTTGGAGTTCTCCATTACCAAAAATCAATAATATATCCTTAGTTCTTCTCAAGTACTTAAGAATACATTTCACAGAAGTCCAGTGTTCTTCACCTGGATTTGACTGATATCGGTTCGTGACACTCATAGCATGGGCTATATCAGGTCGTGTACATAATATGGCATACATGAGGCTCCCTATTGCTGAAGCATAAGGAATCTTGCTCATGCATTCTATTTTCTCAGATGTGCTAGGGCACATCTTCTTGGAAAGATGAATGCTATGTCTGAAGGATACCAAATTCCTCTTAGAGTTTTTCATGCTAAACCTCTTTAGCACTTCCTCTGTATACATCTTCTGTGAAAGACCTAGCATCCTATTCGGTCTATCTCTATAGACCTTGATTCCTAGAATGAAGGATGCTTCTCCTAGGTCTTTCATGGAGAATTCTTTAGATAACCATATTTTAACTATGGTCAACATGGAAATATCATTCTCAATAAGGAGGATATCATCTACGTACAGTACGAGGAAGACAATAGCGCTCCCACTGACCTTTTTAAAAATACATGGTTTCTCCTCATTTTTGATGAAACCAAATAATTTGATCACATCATTAAAATGAGTATTCCAGCTCTGAGATGCTTGTTTGAGTCCATATATGGACCTTTGCAGCTTGCATACTTTATGATCAGCATCACTAGATGTGAAACCTAGCAGTTGTTCCATATAGATATCTTCCTTAAGGTATCTATTTAAGAATGCCATTTTCACATCTATTTGCCATATTTCATAATCAAAATAAGCTGCAATAATAAGCAATATGTGGATAGATTTTAGTATAGCTACTGGCAAAAAGGTATCCTGATAGTTAATGCCTTCATGCTAACTATATCCTTTTGCCACTAATCTAGCTTTGAATGTCTCCATATTTTCATCTACACCATTCTTTCTCTTGTAGATCCATTTACATCCAATAGGTACTATATCTTCTGATGGATCTACCAAGGTTCAGACTTGGTTTGAGTGCATCAAGTCAATTTCTGACTTCATTGCCTCTAACCATTTCTCGGAGTCGATATCCAATATCGCCTCGTTATAGATTTTGGGATCATCACCATGAACCCCATTACCTACGAGGAATATTTTCTCTATTTTCTTTGAAATAGTACCTAAGTACTTCTTAGGAGAATGAAAAACTCTTTTTGATCTACGAGGTGGAGGTAGTGATTGTATTGGCTCCACCTGATTTGGTTCCATTTGGTCCTTAGCTCGTTGCTCTTGTAAGACTTTCTCATCGAGCTTGATCTACTTTTCAATGCCGCTATCTTGAATAAACTCTTTTTCAAGAAAGATGGCATGTCGACTTACAATCACATTGTGATGTTTTAGATTGTAGAAATAATATCCTAATGACTTTTTAGGATATCCTATAAATCAAGCTCTAAAGGACCTAAAGTCTAACTTGTTCGCTTGTTGTCTTTTGACATGAGCCAGAGAATCCCAAATTCTGAGATGACTTAGACTTAGTTTCTTACCATGCCATATCTCATACGGTATGGTAGGAACAGTTTTAGAAGGCAGTTAACAAACAGTGTTCCCAAAGAAAATCAGAAAGGTCTATGAAGCTCATCATGGATTGGACCATATCTAATAGGGTCTGATTCCTCCATTTTGAAACTCCATTGAGTTGAGGTATTCTAGGTGGAGTCCATTGAGAGACTATGCCATTTTTCTTCAGATGGTCCATGAATTTCCGACTAAGGTATTCACCTCCTCGATCTGATCGAAGAACCTTAACGAGTTTTTCAGTTTGCTTTTCTACTTCATGTCTGAATTTCTTGAACTTTTCAAAAGCTTCAGACTTGTGTCTCATAAGATATACATACCTATACCTAGATAAATCATCAATAAAGATTATGAAGTAGACAAAATTGCCTCTAGCTAGTACATCAAATGGGCCGCATACATTAGTATATACTAGGGCAAGAAGATCCGTAGCCTTTTTCCCATGTCCTACAAAAGGGAGCTTAGTCATTTTGCCATGAAGACAAGATTCACAAATTGGATATGACTCGGAAGTCAATGGATTCAATAGTCCAATTTTCTTCAATTTGTTAATCCTATCTTCTGTTATATGACCTAGTCTTAGGTGCCATAGATACCTATCATTTGGACTATCTCTAGGTCGTTTCATGGCATTCACATTTTGCTCGATATTAAAAATAGATACATCAATATGTAACTAGTAAAGATCGTTAATAAAAAAACCACTTGTAGTTTTATTTCTTTCATAAAGAATGCTATAATGGTCCTTAAGAAAACTAATTATATAGACTTCTAGTGCTAGGTATGAAACATAAATTAAATTTCTACTTGCTGTAGGCACATAATAACAATCTTTTAATACTAAGTCTAAACCAGATGGTAGTCGAAGAGGATATATTCCCACGACCACGGTAGTAACTCTTGCTCCATTTTTGATGCATAGGATCATGTCACCATCCTCTCAGCCTCCTTGCTATCCTCAAGACCCTTGCATGAAAGTGCACAAATAAGCACTAGAACCAGAGTCAAGCACCCAACTAGATGTAGAAGAAATCATAAGGTTAGACTCAATAACGAGCATACCTTCAAAAGGACCTGCCTCCTTATTCTTTAGGATGGCCAGGTAAGTAGGGCAGTTTCGCTTCCAATGGCCATCATTGTTGTAATGAAAATACTTTTCTTTGTCAGCGGCCTTCTTCTTCAGCTCTGTCTTTTTCTTCTTTCCTCCTTCCACCTTTTATTTTCTCACAGACTTCTTCTTCTTTCCAAAAAACTTTCTCTTGGAAGAAGTCCGTTCCATAGCAAGCATTGAGCCTTTAGAACCTTTCATAGAAAGCTCAGCAGTAACCAGTAAGTTCATAAGTTTAGCCAAAAAATTTTGAAGTTTATACATATGGTAGTTAATGATGAACTGCCCATATGCATCAGTCAAAGTTTGCAGAATTATATCATTCTACAGATCTATGTCCAACTTCTCTCCAAGCTTCTCAAGTTCTTCTATATTCTTGGTCATCATCAGACAATGATCTTGGACTGACTACCCATCCTGCATTTTAGTCTTGAATAGTCATTTTGTGACTTGATACTTGGCTATGCGACTCTGTTCACCAAACATCTCTTGTAGGTGAGCCAATATTTGGCGGACAGTCTTGATATCTTCATATTGGCGCTGAAGCTCATCAGATATCGAGCCCAACATGCAGTAGCTAGCCTTGTTATCTTCGTCCATCCACTTATCAAGAGATGCTCTTTATTCAGTGGATGGATGAGTTGGTAAGGTGGGAGGATCCTGATCCAATACATGAGTTAACTTCTTAGAACCCAAAATAATTTTGAAGTTTCGAAGCTAATCCTTGTAATTGGGTCCGGTCAGTCTGTGGGTGTCTAGGATTCATGCTAGTGGATTGGATGTAGATATTTTCTTATAGAGAGTCAAAATTTCTAGTTAGATATTATAATTAATACTTGGCCAATTTATTTAAGGATTTTATTTTAAATAAATTAGCTCCCGCTATTTTCTTGGATCCTTACTCCTCTGTAGAGATGCAAAAATCTCCACAATTAATGATTTCTAGTGGGTGGTGCGGTACCACCAACTAACTCATCACCTCACCTAACAATTATTGGTGATGGGTTAGCCAATGAGTGAACAACTCTTGTTCTATGATTTTCTAATCATGGTACACCCAAACTTGATCTCTAATTCATGAATCTCATCATATCCAGAATATTGATCCACTCCTTAGTTAAGTCAGACCCACCATTTGCACAGGATGGATTCCTAATTGAGTCTCTCACCATATCTGAAATATTAAGCCTAATCTATCCTCTAGCCCATAGCATCCAATGCCTAATAGATATGGTTGCATCTTTCTAGTGTAACTGAACCACTGTAACTAGTCGAGAACAATCAACCTCGAAAAGGACCCGCACATCTACAATGATGGAAGATTTTAGACTTAATCTTTTCTTGGGGAGATTTGATTTAGGTCTCATTAAACTAGACTTGATATAGTCATAACCATTATGACTAACCTAGTGGCATGGGTTAGCTCGGATTATTAGTCACCTCAGATCAGGACTGAGCCAACAAATATGGCTAGGTAAGTGAGACTGATGGAAGGGATATACCATTAACTCGATAAGAATACATTCGAGTCGAGTATCTCCCAATTAAAAATCAGTCGGTCGTATCTGTCAAACTTACCTTAGACACCAAATTGTTGAGCCAGAACCAATCGGATTAGCCTACAATCCAGACTCTAACCACTAAGCCTAATTAGGTGTTAGCTTGATCGATCACTCACGTGACTCAATCTTGACCCAGACTTAATCTTATTAGGCTGATCAATTTAAGCACTGTTGATCCCATCTAACCAACTCTTGATTCGGTTTGATCAATTGCTTAGACCTAATTGAGCTACCCAAGCCCGAACCCAATTTTATGAATATATCTAAGATCTAAAATTCTCAATTTTAGACCTAACATATATTTCATAATCTTAATTTTTAATTAAGTTTAGGATTTACAAATAAAATATGTAAATAAAATCCTAGGATTTTAGAATCTAGGATTTTGCAGAAAATAAGTTCTTGATTTCTGATTAAGGATGAATGCGCAGCACCTACACATCATAAGAACACCCATACACATCATAAGAATACCCCATCGAATGGAAGGAGAGGATATTTAAACCTTACTTTGTTCTTATGATTGGACGGTCAAGGGGAATGCCTTAATCAGAAATATAAGACTACAAAACTAGTTAGATCTACATCATATATCTCATATATAAAAATTGATCTAACTTTAAACATATTTTGCATACATCTCATGTATCATGTCATGTATATTTTTAGATTTAAATTATCTCATAATTATCTAAAAAATTAAATTTAAATTGATCACATCAAAATAAATTCTATTCTAGATAATTATGTAGAACTATTCTACAACTGATCTAAACATGCATTCATCATATCTCATATGAACCAAAAATTAAATAATTTTATTTATTACTTTTTAGATCTTATTATAGTATTTATAATATCAAAAAATAGTAAATAAATTAATCTAAAATTATAACTTAATTAAATTAAATTATGATCATGCAAGACTATGTATAGAACAATTCTATTTTACAACTAGTCATGCATCTTATAAAACTTAGATCTAAATTATTTAATTTTAATTTTTTTTGATTTTAGTTCTAATCACATCTCATGTGATATCTAAAATTATTTAATTATTAGATTAAAAATAATAAAAATCAGATCTAAATTATTTATAGGAACCTAGCTCTGATACCAGTTGAAGAGAAAATCCAGATTTCTCAGGTCAGGTTAGTTCAGATCTGATTGGATCAAGAGAGATATTTTAAAATTTTTTTATTTGAATCTAAATTAGATATGAGATATTTCAGATATAATTTTATAAATCTAATAAAATAAAATAAAAATAAATTAAATTTGATTTAATTTTATATCTTTTATTGGATAATCAGATTACCACTATGATAGATTCTCGAGTGCCGGAGAATTCTGGAAGTCATTACCATGCAAGTGGCCTGGCTTCTATCGGTATCCGACTCGACTAGAATTAAGATCTTTCCTTCTTTATTAGCTTCGGTCTAAATATTTAGCACTCTGGCATCTGATTTTGAAAGGATCTCAAAATTTCTTTTAATTAGAATCTTGATATTTCTCTTGCAACGTCAGTGCGCCTTCTTCCTTTCATTGTCACTTTTCGCTTGCCTGGATTGCATCCAACTGAGCACCCAAAATCCCTGGATGGACAGGAGAGTATGGACCTGAAAGATAGCATGGAGCAGGGAGAGGACAGTCTTTTATGCATGGGCTATAGAGATCATCTCTAAAGCTTGCGTGTAGATTAGGATTTTATAGAACCTATTGCCGCATGCAGTGCCACATATCCCGGCTAAATCACGTCGCGCTTCATGCAATTGATGCTAGACAATTAGTGGGATGACATACTTGATCCCAATTACGTTGATGATCCCCTCTAAATCTGCCTTAGGTGGTGCTAAGACAGTCAAAGTCATTCTTGGCACCACCTAAGTAGATACCCAAAGTAAATGGAGCCATAGACGCCTCTATCCATGGGCACACGCCTTCCTAAGCATGCACCCATATCCACCTACTTTTTAGTAGGTTGACTGATCCAAAATAAATCTCCTATGGGTGTATGACACATGGACAGATGTATAGTGCAAAGGTCAACGTTTGATCAAAGTCAAAAGATAAGAACATAGTGGTGAAGAAAAGTGGCAGGTGTTGTCTCAAGATTTATCTCATAATTAAAGAAATCTTTTTGATCTGGACAAGCATCAGTTAGACCAGTAAAGGTACCTGAGGTGAGCAAATAACTTTCATGGCTCAGTTGACGATAATTTTATGATTGTAGAAGGAGAACGTTAGGCTAATGATGCATACACGATTTTCTATAAAATCTAATGAAATCTAATTCAATCAATCAAACTGGGTTTAATCTACATTGATACATATCCAATCCAACTCTATTTGTGTACCAATTAGATTCAGTTCTATATGGTAATGGGATATGTTGCGATCTCTATCATTGATATCATCGAAATACCTTCCGATGGATCAGAACTTTTCTGATTCATACAACTAGAATGATCGATCATCCAAATCATTCTAATTGCTCTCAAAATCCACCAATGACACCTAGCAGTATATGGTGCCAATCCATCAAAACTAAAAATGAACCTCTCGATGCAGCTACCTGTGTAATTAAGTTCTTCTATCTTGAGCCCCGATCAGATTAGGGTTAAGGTGAACTCGTCAAATCCAAATTTCTGTCATATGATTTAATCATTTGATTCAAGTCCGATGTGAAAACCTTAATAGAAACTATTTCTATTATTTCACTCTGCCATGGCCATGGGCTTATGGACTTGATTTTCATGATCATCATAGGGCTGCTCCTCATCTATCGAGATAGATAGATTCTCTCTTGGTGCAATCCAATTCCTACAATGAACATGCTATAGCCAACATACACCTCAAGGTTACGAATGGCTAGAAGATCGAATCATGGTGTAGTCAAACTATAACACCCATAAGGTGAACTGTCGATGCACCTCAGATCAAAGAATCAGACACACCACTGCACCTTCGAGCCAATCATCGATGAGAAAGTAGACTTCCTTATGACTGCTCGAGGTGGTCATACTCAGTGCCCTCATTCTCTAACGAGTATCTATACTCTCGCTCTGATATCATTACATCATAGACTCAAGACTTATCTACCATAAAGAAGCGATTATACACTAATCTTTCGAATCAATCACCATCCTCATGATGATCCTACGGTCGGAAGCATTTTATGAGTTAATAATGAAAATTCATGTCTTAAATTTTCAACTCTTGAAAATATGAATTATCATTACCATTAACTCAAAGGATGTATCACAGACACTAAATACATATTTATGATAGAAAATAATCTATTTTATTATTTATAGTCAAAATTATAATTTTGCCCCTAGAAATGTATTACAAGTGTCAGCCAATTCTGGCTTCTAAAGCACACATATCTAACAGCTATAACATATTCATTGTAGGAATTGGATTGCACCAATCGAAGATCTATCTATCTCGGTAGATGAGGAGTAGCCTTATGATGATCATGAGATCGAGTTCTTAAGCCTATGGCCATGGCAGTGTGAAGATGATAGAAAGAGTTTCTATTAAGTTTCACATTGGACTTAAATCAAATGATTCATTCATATGATGGATGTTAGGTTTGACGAGTTCACCTTAATCCTAATCCTGTCGAGGCTCAAGATAGAAGAATCCAATCATACAGGTAGTTATACCAAGAGATTCGCTTTCAGTTCTGATGGCTTACCACCATATACTATTAGGTGTCACTGATGGATTTTGAGAACAATTAGAATGATCTTGATAATCGATCATTCTAATTATGTAAATCAAAAAAGTTTTGATCCATTGAAAGATATTTCGATGATGTCCATGATTGAGATTATGATATATCTCATTATCATATGAAACTAAACCTAACTGGATTATACAAACAAAGATTTAGATCTGGATGTGATCAATTAGGCTAACATAGTTTGATTGATTTGGATTTGATCAAATTAGGTTCAAGAAAATCATGCTAGCACACGATTGAACTTGACATTCTCCTTCTATAGTTTTTCTGATCTATATCTATTAAGTCAAATTTGATTTAACTTATCCTTAAATTGTAAATGAGTTTATTTTCATCTAGCAGGAACTTGTCCAGGTCCAATTAATTCTAGAAATAAATCCATTCTAAAATGCAATTGGACTAGGGTCAATAGTTGACCCAATTGAGAGAATTGAGGGTCATAGGATCAGAGCCTTCTAAAAACTTTTTTAGAAATTTTTTTTCTCTATTTTTTGGATATGTGATAGGGCTTAAGTCATACTTTGGGTGTGCCAAATTTGGTGATTTTTAGAGGTGCCTAGATTGGGTTAAGATAGAGTTTGATTTGGATCAAACTCTTGAGGGAAGAAACTTAGGCGCCCTGGATTCTTCCTTATCCTTTCATGCCACCACCTTTGGAGATGTTTTTGGTCTACCAAACCTGATAGAAATTAGGTTGGGGATGTGGCCTATCAGCTCTAGAGTCCTAAGTTATCAAGCAATTTGATTGCTTGATAAAATGGGACTCTAAAGTGGCACAGGAGTCTATTTAAAGACCCTGCGCCCTAGGGCTTTAATCCTTTGATCACCATGCCCATATGCTACCACCATAAATCTGCTCCACACCCCATCTAGAGCTCATCCCTCTCTTCTCCACGTTCACACCAGAGTTGGTGAGGTTTCAGCTATCAAAAGTTGAGAAAAGCTGAAGATAAAACAAGATAGGATGATCTAGATCAAGAGACAGGGTGCTGCCTTCAAAGTTTGTTTGAAGGCTTCATAAATCAGATCCAAATCTAATCTTTTGAGATTAGATATACAAGGAGAATGTGTCTAGATCTAATTCAAGTGGACTCTGGTAGAGGCTAGATAATTACATAGCTACATCCAGAATGCTGGGTGACAATAGATCATCGACAGGATAAAAGCTGTTTATCCAACCAAGATAAAAAAATTAAATCAGATTTAATTTTAATTTTTAATTTTTAATATTAGATCTATAGGATTAGATCCAAGATATCTCAAATTTAATTAAAATTTCTTTAAAAAAATTTAAAATATTCTTTCAGATCCAACTAGATATGAACGATCCTATGATGGAAAACAAGATTTTTCCTTCAATTGGTATCAGAGCTGCATTAGCAGTGTTTCAAATCTATTTTAGATCTGATTTTATTTTTATTTATAATCTAATATTAAAAAAATTTAGATACAACATCAGATATGATTAGATCTAAAATTAAAAAATTAAAAAATTAAATAATTTAGATCTATAGTGTATGAGATGCATGACTAGACTAGGTATAGAATAGTTCTATGTGTGTAGTCTAGTGTAATCATATTTTAATTTAATTAAATATAATTTTGGATCTATTTTATTTTTATTTTTTGATGTTATAAATTTTATAATCATATATAAAAAATAAAAAATAGAATTTTTAATTTTTAATTTTATTCATATGAGTAATGAAAGATGCATGTTTAGACTAGTTGTAGAATAGTTATATGAACTATCTAGAATAGTTTTATTTTGGTGTGATTGATTTAGATTCTATTTTTTAGATATTATATATAATATATCAGATCTAAAAGCATGCATATTTAGTTAAGTTATGATATATAAAATGTATGCAAGGTATGTATAGGTTAGATCATTAATTGTATATGTGATATGTGATTTAGATCTAACTTATTTTAGAGTAGAAAATATATTTTTGATTAAGGAATTTTCCTTGACCGTCCAATCATAAGAATAAAGTAGGGTTTAAAGCCCATCTTCTTTCATTCGATGGGATGTTCTTATGGCATGTAGGGGTGCTGTGTGTTCATCTTTAATCAAAAATTAGAACTTACTTTTCTGCAAAACCTTAGATCTTAAAATCTTAGAATTTTGATGCATGTTTTTGTTCATGAACCCAAACTTAATTAAGAATTAAGATTATAAAATCAATTAGTTCTAAAAATTTTGAATTTTTAGATCCAAGATACCTTCATAAAATTGGATTTGGACTTGGGTAGCTCAATTAGGTCTAGTGGTTGATCAAATCAAATCAAGAGTTGGTTGGGTGGGATCAAGAGTTCTTAGAATTGACCAGCCCAATAGGACTAAGTCTGGATCAAGGTTGACTCACGTTCACATGTGGTTGACTAGGTCAAGACCTAATTTGGCTCCATGGTTCGAGCCTGGATTGTAGGCTAATTCGATTGGTTCCGATTTGATAATTTGATATTTAAGATAAATCTGGCAGATACGATCGACTGATTTTTAATTGGGAGATACTTGATCTAAATATATTCTTGTCTAGTTAATGATATATCCCTTCCACTGGTCTCACTTATCTGACCATTTGTGTTGATCCAATTCTGATTTGAGGTGGTTAACAATTTGAGCTAACCCATGCCATTAGGTTAGTCATAATTATTGTTGACGCAGAAATCTATCTTGAGGTTGGATCACTAGAGTTGCACGATGATGGCGAGTCGACGATGACGGGATGGAGGTGGCCGTGCCTGCAAGAGAAGTCCTCGATCGAAGTTGGCTCCAGCGGGGATCCTCCGACGCTCAAGTCAGTTTTTCGTTCAATAAAGAAAAGAAGATGAGCATTTGGAAGAGAAGAGTTGCGTACCTTAGGGTTCCTCTTTTTTTCCTTTTATAGAAGGGTCTGGAGTTTGTTAGGATGGGTTATGGGTTGTTGGTCATGGGAGAGCAGTGAGTTGTCAGAGATATTTTGCCTGCCCACTAGAAAATTCTCAAGAATCATGTCAGATATTATCTTCTCATGGTATGTAGGATGAAAGTTGATAATATGGAGGAGTTCATCCTGAGAGAGTTCATCTTGGAGGAGTTCATCCTGAAGGAGTTCATCCTGAAGGAGTTCATCTTAGGGGAGTTCATCTTGGAGGAGCTCATCCTAAGAGAGTTCATCCTGGAAGAGTTCATCTTTGAGGAGTTTGTCTTGAAGGAGTTCATCCTGAAGGAGCTCATCCTGGGAGAGTTCATCCTGGAAGGTTCATTCTTTCGGTAACTTCAAGTTCAACCTGAGATAGAAACTCGGCCTCAGCCTTTTGAAGACCTCCAATCAGCCCATATTGTGACCCTAGCTTTCCTCCTTTGATGATATCAAGCTCAGCCTAACCTAGGACTTCGGCCACAGTCTTTCGAAGACCTTTAATTAGCCCTTATCATGACTTTGGCTTCTATCTCTCGATGAACTCAAGTTCGGCCTGAGATAGGACCTCGGTCTTAGCCTTCCAAAGACCTTCAATCAGCCTACATTGCGACTGGCTTCCATCTCTTGATGAACATAAGTTCGGTCTAAGATAGAACCTCGGCCTCAGCCTTCTGAAGACCTTTAATCAACCTATATTCTCTTATCTTCGGCTGGCATAAAAATCCTCCAACAATAGCCCCCCTACTTCCGAGTCCGGGCCTTGGTTCGGACGAAGGGAGTATAGTAAATCGGACTTAACAAAGACATGTCATTTTTTGTCATTTAGACTTAGAATCTTCTGGCTTCTTATTGAAATTGTTCGAAGGTCTTCAATTCTATCCTCAACGTTCTGAGCTTAGATTCCTGCCGACCTCTATCTTCTAAGGTCGAATTTTTGCACATGTTAACATTCTAAGCTCGGATTGCTGCAGGCCTCCACTTTCTAAGCTTGGATTTTTGCGAATATTGATATTTGAAGTTTGGATTTCTGTAGGTCTTTGTCTTCTAAGGTTGGATTCCTGCAAATATTGATATTTGAAGTTTGAATTTCTATAGGTCTTTATCTTCTAAGGTCGGATTCCTGTAAATATTAATATTTGGAGTTTGGATTTTTGTAGATCTTTATCTTCTAAGGTCGGATTCCTTCAAATATTAATATTTGAAGTTCGAATTTCTGTAGATCTTTATCTTCATGTTTAGAAATCGGAGATTTTCACCCTCGTAAGGATGAGGTTATCCTCCTATCTTAAATAACTGGAGGATTTCTCTCTATGTCAGGATGAGGTCCTTCTCTTGTCCTTAACATAGTCGTAGGAGAATATCTGGACCATTGAAGGGGCCTCTCCCCACCTCCCATCTTAAATTAACAAGGATCTTTGTTTTGCTCATGTTAGGATGAGGCTTTTCTTTTGTTCCTAATGTGGCTGTAGGTGCACATTAGGACCACTGGAAGGGCCTCTCCCTCTATCTTGTCTTCATTTAATGAGGCCTTTGACTTTGCTCACGTTATGACGAGGTTCTCCTCCTGTTCCTAATGGGTTGTAGGGGCATATTAGAGCCATTGGCAGGGCCTCTTCCCTCATCTCATCTTAAATTAACGAGGCCTTCGACTTTGCTCATATTAGGGCGAGGTTCTCCTCTTGTTCCTAATGGGCTGTAGGGGCACATTAGGACCGTTGGCAGGGCCTCTCCCCTCATCTCATCTTAAATTAATGAGGCCTTCGACTTTGCTCACGTTAGGGCGAGATTCTCCTCCTATCTTTAATGGGCTATACGGGCACATTAGGATCGTTGACAGGGCCTATCCCCTCATCTTGTCTTAATCTAAGGAAGCCTTCAACTTTGCTCACATTAGGATGAGGTTCTCCTCCTATCCCTAATGGGCTGTAGGGGCACGTTAGGACCGTTGGTAGGACCTCTCTCCTCATCTCGTCTTAAATTCACGAAGTCTTCTGCTTTGCTCATGTTAGAACGAGGTTCTCCTCCTATTTCTAACAGGACTATAGGGGCACATAAGGATCATTGAAAGGGCTTCTCCCCTCTTCCCATCTCAAGTTAACGAGGTCTTCTTTGATCGATGTTCTTGTCAAGTCTGCTTCCTTAGCCTTGATTTTTTCTTGGCTTGAATTTGGGCTTGGTAGTTTGGCCTTAGTCATGATTCTGACTCTAGCTTGTCTGTGATCTTAGCTTCAGCTTGGTTGTGATTTTAGCTTCAGCTTATCCTTGATCCTATTCTTGGCTTGGTCTTGAATCTGACTTCAGCTCAGCTTAGGCTTTTACGTTGGATTTTTTTTTTTTTTTTTGATGAGCTCGGCTTACTGAGGTTGAATTTCTGTTGACCTCAGTCTTTTAAGCTTAAAACTATGCTGACCTCGGACTAGTATGATCTTTGCTTTGGATTTATCTTGCTTGCACCTCGGATAAGTCTTGAACTTAATCTCAGATTGGTCTGGATTCTAACTCCAGATTTAGCTTTAGTTTCTCAAACTTAGTCTTGATTGACTTTGAGTGCGGTCCTCAATTTTGGTGTCTTATAGCCCTACAAGAAAGAAAAGATAATGGACAAAAGCTTAAAAGTCTCTTACTATGAGTTCTTCATTTGGGAGACCTTAGGCTTCGTTTGATCCCCTCATGTTACTTGATTTGAGCCTTTATTTTGGGATAATTTGACTTGGATTACCCCAGTTCAAGTCGAACTTTGTCTTCTTCTCCTTCTCCTCTTTCTTCTCTTTTTTTTTTTGTATTTATTTTGGTTTCAGTGGGTGAAATTCATAGAACCATGTATCAAGGTTGTGGCATTTTGTGGGTGGCTTTGGAGTTGCTCCCAGTCAGCTTCGGCTATTTGATGTTCAAAAAAAATTAAATGAATGCATGAAACTTTGGTCATATTGGAAGCGTACGGACCTCGGCTCTACCATGGTGCACCACCTGGGTGCACAGGGGAGAGGGTCAGTGTCATCGAGAGAACCTCAGCCACGCTTGAACATAGGGGAAAAGGTCGATGGGGGGGATGACACCAGGATACATGCAGGCACAACAAAGAAAGGATCGGTCGGCTGGCTTGCTCTTTCCTCTTTATCCATTTCTTCTTCTTCTCCCCTTCTTTTTTTTTTGGTGGGGAGAAGATCGACACCACCTGAAATTGCGATAGAGGACCTCGGTGCCGTCTGGGATCACGAGGGAGATTGGCGCCACCTGGGATTGCGAGGGAAGACTTCAATGCCATTATGATAGGTTTGCTCAACTGGAGGGCATGCCTAGATGTGCGGGAGAGGGGAGAACATCAGAGTCACCGTGGGTTGCACTCAGGAGAGGAGATCGATTGTAGCTAAAGGCATGCAAGGAGAAGGCTGGAGCTATCGTGGGTTCGTGAGGGAGGAGAAGGTTGGAGAGATCGTTCGAGTTCTGCCTAGAAGCGAGAAGATTGGAGGAGGTCGGACACGCATGAACTAAGAGGCTCACGGATGCCAACCCCGCCCCATCCTCTTCTCTATTTTTCAAAACAAAACCTCTTTGCTGGGGTCACCGCAGGATGCACCCGGGAACACACAGGAGGAGCTCAGCCAGAGATGTGTGGGTGAGAGATAAGCCTGCTAGATCAATGGTCACGCGGAGGAGAAGGTCGTCCAAATGTGCAAGGACTGAAGATCTGTTGGAGTTACCGAAGGTTGCCTGGGTGTGTCGACGCAAAAAATCTACCAGACTGGAGGTTGCCCGAGTGTGTGGGTGCAGAAGATCGGCCGGACCGAAGGTCACCCGGGTGCACGAGCGTAGAAGATCCACAGGACCGAAGGTCGCTTGAGGGAGAAGGCTGGTTGAAGGTCGACAGGCGCACTAGGATTTCACCTAGGATTGTAGGGAAAATTGGCCGGAGGAGCTTGAATGCACAGAGGTCAGCTGGGGTTGTGAGAGAGAAGGTTAGGCGCAAGAGAGAAGGTCGTGGACCCTGCTCCCCTTTCCACTTTCTTTTTTTTCTTTTTTCAAAAATAGGGAACTAAACTCCCTTCTTCTTCTTTTCTCTTCTTCTTCTTTTTTTTTTGAAAATAGGGAATTGAACTCCCTTCTTCTTCTTCTTCTTCTTCTTCTTCTTCTTTTTGAAGTCAGCATCACTTGGGATCATAAGGAAGATTGGTGGAATGCATGTGCAAGAAGGACATCAGCTAGTTGGGTCGCCTAGGCTGGAGAGAAGTCTACGGACACCATTCCCTCCCCTCTTTCTTTCTTCTAAAAGTGAAAATCGAGAAGAGCCAAATGCGATTGCATATAGTGAGAATTGGAGTAACATTAAAAGCATATTAGATTTCGGTGTTAAATACAACTGAGTGGAAACCACTTGAGGTAATAAGGGATCAAACAAAATTAATAGCATGTAGAGTTCCAATAATAAATCCAACTTGTGAGTAGTATGTAGTAATTAAACATCAATCATCAATATGAATATGCGACATTTGAAGAAGAGCCATAAAATTTTTAGTTAGTTGATGAGGACGATCCACTGTCCAGATGGTGCACGATAGTAGCTAAGTTTTTGGATCTACATATTCCATTTAATAGAGCAATATATGAAAAATAATAAATAGTGGCAGTAGTATCTAAGAAAATGGCACATCCCTTAGCTTGAAAAATATAGCTCTAATTTGACTCAAATAGATAAAATTTGTGACCCATGGGTGCAACAAATAGAAATAATATCATATTCTCGAATGAAGATGTAATAAGTATAACAGTAGGATGCCAAAGTGACCGCCAACCTAGGAAAGTCTCTCTTCATTCTCCTCTAATTTTTTATAATACCACTTCATTTTTTTCTCTCTATCGGGATCTTAGTCTCTCCATTTCATTTTGGATTTTAGAGGTTCCTTTTATTTTGCCCAGTATATTATAGTGCAAATGAAGATCTCTCCTTTCTAATATTTGATTCTATCTAGAACTCAAGGGAATAGATAAAAAATTAAGAATATAATATGACTAAAAAGAGATTTGCATAATTATATTTCTTATCTAGATCCTGTGGCATTTTTGCTGGTTCAGATCGTCCTTATCATGGTCTCCTTCCTTGCTTGGACCATTTTCTCTGATTAAAATTTCTTACTCATTCGAAGCCCCCTAGTTTAGGCCTGGATGGAAGAGTTTAAAGATGGACGCTAAATCTCATCGTTATTATCGCTATTGGAGCAGCGCGATGGAGTTTCTCTCACTGGATGTTCATTTCCTCCCAAAATGGGCTCAAAGGCCCTTCCTCTAGCGCCATCTATTGACATAGAAATCTATCTCGAGGTTGGATCACTGGAGTTGCATGATGATGGTGAGTCGACGGCGATGTGATGGAGGTGATTGTATCTACAAGAGAAGTCCTTGATCGAAGTTGGCTCCGATAGGGATCCTTCGATGCTCAAGTCAGTTTTCTATTCAATAGAGAAAAGAAGATGAGTATTTGGAAGAGAAGAGTTGCGTACCTTAGGGTCCCTCTTTTTTTTCCTTTTATAGAAGGGTCCAGAGTTTGTTAGGATGGGTTGTGGGTTGTTAGTCATGGGAGAGCAGTAAGTTGTCAGAGATACTTTGCCTGCCCACTAAAAAATTCTCAGAAATCATGTCAGATATTATCTCCTCATAGTATGTAGGGAGAAAGTTGATAATCCGAAAGAGTTTATGTTGGGGGAGTTCATCCTGAAGGAGTTCATCTCGGAGGAGTTCATCTTGGAGGAGTTCATCTTGGGGGAGTTCATCCTAGATGAGTTCATCCTGGAGGAGCTCATCCTAGGAGAGCTCATCCTGAGAGAGTTTATCCTGGAAGAGTTCATCTTGGAGAAGTTCGTCTTGAAGGATTCATCCTAGAGGAGCTTATCCTTAGAGAGTTCATCCTAGAAGGTTCATCCTTTCAGTAACTTCAAGTTTGGTTTGAGATAGGAACTTAGCCTCGGCCTTCTGAAGATCTCCAATCAGCCTATATTGTGACCCTAACTTCCCTCCTTTGATGATATCAAGCTCGGCCTGACTGAGGACCTCGACCACAGCCTTTCGAAGACCTTCAATCAGCCCTCATCATGACTTTGGCTTCTATCTCTCGATGAACTCAAGTTTGGCCTAAGATAGGACCTCAACCTTAGCCTTCCAAAGACCTTCAATCAGCCTACATTGCGACTGGCTTCCATCTCTTGATGAACTCAAGTTTGGCCTGACATAGAACCTCGACCTCAGCCTTCTGAAGACCTTCAATCAGTCTATATTCTCATATCTTCAACTGATATAAAAATCCTTCAACAATTATTATGACTAAGTCAAGTCAAGTTTAAAGAGACTTGAATCAAATCTTCCTAAGAAAATATTAAGTCATAGGTCTTCCACCATTGTAGATGTGTAGGCTCTTCCTGGGGTTGATTATTCTCTACTGAATATAGTGGTTCAGTTGCACCAAAAAGATGCAACCATATCTATTAGGCATTGGATGCTATAAGTTGGAGGATGAGTTGAGTTCAATATTTTAGATACGGTGAGGGATCCAATCAAGAATTCAATTAATGCAAATGATGGATCTGACTTAACTAAGAAGTGGAGCAATATTCTGGGCATGGTGAGCTTTATGAATTAAAGATCAAGTTTGGATGCACTATGATTAGAGAATCATTGGACAAGAGTTGTCTACTCATCGATTGACCCATCACTAATAACTGTTAGATGAGATGGTGAGCCAGTCGGTGGGACTGCACCATCCACTAGAAATCAATTGATCGCGAAGATTTTTGTATTTCTACCAAGAAAGTGTAGAGTTCTGAGTAAATAATGGGAGCCTAATTAGTTTAAAAATAAAATTTTTAAATAAATTGGTTAAGTCTAATTAAAAAATCTAATTAGAAGCTTTGACTCTCTATAGAAAAATATCTACGTCCAATCCACTAGCCTGTATCTTAGACACCCATAGACTGACCGGATCCAACTACAAGGATTGGCTCTAAAACTTCAAAATTATTTTGAATTTTGAGAAGTTGACTCATATGTTGGAATAGGATCCTCCCACTTTACCATCCTGTCCATCCGCTGCGTAGAGAGCATCTCTGAAAAAGTGGATGAATGAAGATAATAAAGCCAGGTATTACATATTGGGCTCGATGTTGATGAGCTCCAACGCCAACATGAAGACATAAAGACTAGCCATCAAATGTTGGCTCACCTACAAGAGTTGTTTGGTGAACAGAGTCGTGCAGCCAAATATCAAGTCATTAGGAGATTTTTTAAGGCTCAGATGCATGATGGACAGTCAGTTCAAGATTATTGTCTGATGATGATCAAGGACTTAGAAGAGCCTGAGAAGCTCGGTGTCAAATTAGATCAAGATCTGTAGATTGATATAATTCTGCAGTCCTTGACTGATGCATATGCACAGTTCATCATGAACTATCATATACATAAACTATAAAATATCTTGGCTGAGCTTATGAATATGTTGGTCACTATGAAGCTTTTCATGAAAGATTTTAAAGGCTCAATACTTGCTGTAGAGTGGACTTCTTTCAAGAGAAGGTCTTTTGGAAAGAAGAAGAAGACCGTGAAGAAGCAAAAAACTGAAAGTGAGAAGAAAAAGAAGAGAGAGCCAAAGAAGAAGGTCACTGATAAGAAAAAATATTTTCATTGCAACATAGACAGCCACTAAAAGCGGAATTGCCCTCTATACTTGGCCAATCTGAAGAACAAGAAGGAGGCAGGTCCTTCTGGAGGTATGCTCATTATAGAATCTAACCTTACGATTTCTTTTGCATCTAGTTGGGTGCTTGACTCTGGATCGAGTGCTCACTTATGCACTTCTATGTAGGGTCTTGAGGAGAGCAGGAGGCTGAGGGATGGTGAGATGATCTTGCACATAAAAAATGGAGCAAGAGTTGCTGGTATGGCCGTGGGAACCTACCCTCTTCGACTACCGTTAAGATTAGATTTAGTACTTAAGAACTATTTTTATGTGCCTGCAGCAAGCAGAAATTTGATTTCTATTTTATGTTTAGTATAGGAAGGCTATGTAATTAATTTTCTTAAGGACCATTATAACATTTTTTTGAAAGAAATAAAATTGCAAGTAGTTTTCTTATTAATGGTCTCTATCGGTTACATATTGATGTTT
Organism: Cocos nucifera; assembly: GCA_006176705.1. Taxonomy (NCBI): domain Eukaryota; kingdom Viridiplantae; phylum Streptophyta; class Magnoliopsida; order Arecales; family Arecaceae; genus Cocos; species Cocos nucifera. The sequence continues at coordinate 77,293 of QRFJ01002181.1, read as the reverse complement.
CTATTTTCAATATTGAGCAAAACATGAATGCCATAGGATCAAAGCAACCTAGGATAGTCTAAATGATAGATATCTGTGGGACCTTAGGCTAGGTCATATAGCTAAAGACAGAATTAATAAATTGGAGAAATCTAGGCTATTGAGTCCATTGACTTTCGAGTCATATCCGATTTGTGAATCATGCCTTCATGGCAAAATGACCAAGCTCTCTTTTGTAGAATATGGAAAAAGGGCCACAGACCTACTTGCTCTGGTACACATAGATGTGTGCAGTCTATTTGATGTACCGGCTAGGGACAATTATATCTACTTCATCATCTTTACTGATAATTTATCTCGGTACGGGTATGTGTATTTGATGCAACATAAGTCTGAAGCCTTTAAAAAGTTCAAGGAATTCAGATTCATAGAAAAATAAACTAGAAAATTCATTAAGATTCTTCGATCAGATCAAGGAGGTGAATACCTTAGTCAAAAATTTCTAGATTATCTTAAAAGTAATAGCATAGTCTCACAATGGACTCCATCTAGAACGTCTTAACTCAATGAAATTTTAGAATGAAAAATTCAGACCCTATTAGATATGGTCCAATCTATGATGAGCTTCACGGACCTCCTAGGGTTTCTTTAGGGATATAGTCTAATGACTACTATATATTTACTGAATAGGATTTCTTCTAAAATCATTCCTACCACACCGTATGAGATATGGCATGGTAAGAAACTAAGTCTGAGTCATCTCAGAATTTGGGGTTGTCCGGCTCATGTTAAAAAATAGCAAGCGGACAAGTTAGAATCTAGGTTCTTTAGAGCTTGGTTCATTGGATATCCTAAAGAGTCATTAGGATATTATTTCTATCTTCTAGAAGATCATAATGTGATTGTGAGTTGACATGCCATTTTTCTTGAAAAATAATTCATTCAAGATGGTGTAATCGCAAGATAGATTAGGCTCAAGAAGAAAGTCTCCCAAGAGCAATGAGTTAAGAAATTTATGAAACCCTATCAGATTGAGCCAGTCCAAATACTACCTCCTCCACCTCAAAAATCAACTAAGATTTCTCATCTTCCTAAAAGATACTTAGATACTATTTCAGAGAATGTAGAGAAAATGTTCCTCATGAAAAATAGGATTCATGGTGATGATCTCAAAATGTATAACAAGGTAATATCAGATATCAACTCCGAGAAATGGTTAATGGTAATGAGGTTAGAAATTAACTCATTGTGCTCAAACCAAATTTGGACCTTGGTAGATCCACCTAAAGGTATAGTATCTATTGGATGTAAATGGATCTTCAAGAGAAAGATAGGTGCCGATGGGAATGTAAAGACATTCAAAGTCAAGCTCGTAGCAAAAGGATATAGTCAACGTGAAGGCATTGACTATCAGAATATCTTTTTGCTAGTCGCCATGCTTAAATCCATCCATACATTGCTTATTGTTGCAATCTATTTCGATTATGAAATATGATAGATAGACGTGAAAACTATTGAAAAATGTGTTCCAAAGCCAATCGTCAGTCTATTGATGGTTAATCTATATTATAATTATAATTAATTTATTAATTAATAAAATATTTTTAGCATTTTTCATCATAAATTTTTATCTTCTAATGAACTCCATTATTGTGATGAAGTCCTTAGAACTATTTAGATTCGATAAAGAGAGGATTTATTGATTAGTCCTTCAAACTATTCATGATTAAATGATAGATTGTTAATTAGGACGACAACGTCTATCAAGCATAGGTCGTTGTATGCCATATAGGTTGGTTGTCCTCTTAACCAAAGAGTGTAGAGATACTGGTATGACATACAAGTGAGATGTAGGGGTACATCATCACTAAATATGACCAACTTTAGAGCATTCTACTATTGAAAATGTCTCTGATGGGATATAGGTATAAATGTCCCTTAGACTTGAGATTACCGTAGTGGCTTGCAAGTAACTTACTGTGCTTTGATACCAGACCAACTAAATTTCTAATTCAGTAATGGAAGGCTTCTGGACATAGTCAAGTACTTATGAAGTTGGTGTGTGATCAAGATGGAATTGATCACTCCAAGAGTTGGATAAGAATGAATCTCTGTATTTCAATATAGTAAAACCTTGGCCAGGATAATCCATTAGATGGATTTGGTATTTTGAAATACAATATGGATAGCCTGATCAGAGTTGATAGTTTAACTCTGAGATGTCCTATGAGCATTTTGATCAAAGAGATGAATTATATGAAAACTATATCCATATGGGTTCTAAGGATGCTGTTCTACACATTCGACCTATCCGACCATTGGGTACCATTACTTGATAATCACTTCGATTGGTACAAAAATTTATTTCTATACTACTAACTTAGGTTCAAATCTATGGGGTCACATACATTAAAATTCATGATCTGATTAGATGGTTGATTAACGATTGAAAATCGTTCTAAGGTTAAACGATCAATACGATTGATATTTAACCTAATGCAAATGTTACAGAAGGATCGATTAGCAATTCGATTGCTAATTGACTCAATTTGATTAAACCAAAGGACTGAGATTAAGTCTAATTAAATATAATTTAATTAGATTTAGTTTGGGCTTGATTGGATCAAGTCTAATTAGTTTATTGGATAAGCCAAGTGCAAGGAACAACTAATCCTAGTTCAACTAGGACTTGGGTTAACCTAATTTTCTAATTTGATTAAAAAATTCAATCAAAATTAAATTTAATTCAATCTAATTTAATTAATTTCTTAATTAGATTAGGGCCTAAATTAATTAGGTTGAATTAATTTTGGTTTGATTTGATTTGAGAAACCATATTTGACCAAGTCAAATATGGAATCCTAGTAACACTAGGATCCATCTTGTGCCACCTATATCTCATGCCTCCCCACACCCACTCTCCCTTTATTTTTGGTGACAAATCTACTCTCCCTGGTCTTCACGCATACCCACTCATCTTCTCTCTTTCTCATATGGCAATTAGTTGTAGACCCAGTCAAAGGAGGAAGTTTGAATTTGATTTGAATTTTCCTTTGGATAGAGTTTTAGGAAACTAAAACTCCTCCCATGCATGCCACCCATTCTCTCTATTTTTTGTCTAATTTATTTAGTGGAAAAGAAGAAATTTTGTGTGCTTTTCTCTTATGGTCCACACCAAAAAGAAAGAAGGAGGTGTCCAAGTGTTGGGTGCCCCAACTAATTGCAATGTTTGTTCTTTCCTAGTCTAAGAATTTGACCCAAAAAGGACTCCTCTATAACTCATTATATAGGATGAATTTTGGACTAATTTTTGGACATGTTCTAGAACTTGGAGAGTGCTTTTAAACATGTGAATACCAAGATGATAGACCTCTTGGGCATTGGGTTTTCATAGACACCAATCTGGGTGTCTAAGTGAGAGAACAAAGAAGAAGAAGAGGATCTTCTTCTAGGGTTGCTTTGTTCATCTCTTATCCTCCTCTTTTGAGATTATTTTTGAGAGTGTCTTAGATCTAATTTTTTTTTTCTTTCCTTTATTCTAAGGAGGAGTTCAAATTCAGAAGAAGAAAGCACCAAATCGATTGTCAAAGAAGGATCAGCATAGTACTAGCATACTGTGCTAATTTTCTGTATAGAACTTCTGATCGAAGTTCGTGAGCTCGTGTGGACATCTCTTATAGGTCAAACATATGTGTGTCTTGAAGCATCATCCTCAAGCCTAGATCAGTAAGTTAGAATGTCTAACTTGTATAGGTAATATACATCTAATTTATTTTTACATACCTGCATTAGATGTAGTGTAGATGCATGTTGATATGATCAACATATTTTTTTTCTTATATTTTAATTTTTAATTTAATCTCATATTATAATCATGTAATAAAATCTTAGATCCAAGGATTCTCTATTTTTTATAAATAAATTTTAATTTATTTTAGTCTTCTACTACTTGATCTTAAAAAAGTTTCAAAATCTAGTCCTGAAATCCTAGATCTGATTTTTTTCAATTGGTATCAGAGCCAGGTTCATTGTTACATGATTATATGTATATATTTAGATTATTTCTTAAATTAGATCTAATTTATAATCTAATTATTAAATCTAAAATTAAAAATTATGATCACACGAACTGATTATAAGGTTGTCCTGCTGTAAGATTTACCCCTTACAGTGGAGAGGTTGTCCTAGTTCGTGTAGATCTATTTCTTATCATAAATTTATTAGATATGATCTGATTTATTTATGATCTATTAGATTTAAAAGAATTTTAGATTTAAAAATAAAAATTTTAGATTGTATGGATTGATTATAAGATTATCCTGCCGTAAGGTTTACCCTTTATAGTAGAGAGGTTATCCTAGTATGTGCTAATCTAAAATATGATCATAAAATTTTAGATTAGATCTAAAAAATTTTATGATCTAATTAAAAATATTTTAATCTAATTTTAATCATCATAAATATGTTAGATTTGATCTAAGGTAATTTATGATTGATTGAAATTAAAATTATTTTAATTACATGAACCTGTTTAGATTAAATCTAATGTAGTTTCATGCTTATCTTACTTGCATATTGATTATGAATCAAACATACAACTTGGTTGGTAGAACTATATTGTAAAAATATTTTACAAATATGAAAATTATTTTTAGAAAGTCGAACCCTAACCTTCAGCCCAAAACTTAATTAAAAATTAAGAAGTTGTTTGATTAGGATTTAGGATTGTGAATTGAAGATCCTAAGACACAAATCATAACACATTGGGTTAAATGGATTAGTAGAGATTAGGTCCATTAATTAAGTTAGACCTAGGGTTAGATTAAAGAATGGATTTAATTAGATAATTGACTAAATCTAATCAATTGTTGTCTTAGATTAGGTTAAGGATTCTCTAGATTAATTATAATAGTTGTAGTTGGTCAAGTCCATATCTTTAATGAGACCCAAGATGGACTTAATTCTTGGCTATATGGTTTAGCATGAATTGTTAGATTGATCTAATCGCAACTAATTAAATCAGTTGGTGTCTAAGATAAATCAGACTAGTGGTCTTTAATTAGCAGCCCGCTTATCTGGCCATTTCTGATTGTGTGTAAGACAAGCTTTGCAAACCCTCCCACTGATCGAACTTACCTGGCCTCTTAGTGAAATTATATTTTGATCAGATCATTTGAGTTAATCCATCTTAGTTAGGTAAATTAGTGTGACTAATTTAGATACTCCTTGACCAGCCTATTAATGGTCTCCCTTAAGCTGACTAGGAGAAGCTAGTGGAAGGATCATGATAAGCTGGTTTATCTGACCTTCTCTCTTACTTAAATTAAAATTTTCTAAAATTATTAGGTCCTTAAAATGAAATAGTTATGGTGATAACTAGATCATAGCCTTCCATTAAGTGGATGATAATGGATCCATTAGTTGGATAATTATTGAAGGCCCATAGGCTTGGTGCTTATCCACTAATGAAATTATCATTCATAATATGATTTCTTGGCCACGTCTCTCTAAATGGTGATTAAGTTGACCAACCATAGTTGGACTTAATCATTTATTAGTTAGATGGACCAAGTATGATCATGTTAATGGTTGGACCTAACCAAGACTTTCAATGAAGGTCCTAGCCTACTGAAAAGATACCTAGGGTAAAATTAAATTACTAGAAATTATTTGGAGAAATAATTGGTTATAAACCTACTTTAGATGTACATGGGTTCACCAACCATTATTGGGCTTGTGTGCAGTCTATGTGGATTCTAGTATCCACTAAGAAATTAGGATAATTCCTCGAATTGGAGATAGAGGCTACCAGTTCGAACAAAATAGTGGAAGAACCTTTTGATTAAAGTCCAAATCTTTAGATTTAATGAATCAATTATTAATTAGACTTTTGGTTCTTCTTTATGCAGCTAATTCTAAATCATAGCTGCTTCACTCACTGTTAGATAGTGATAAACTTATAGGATCCAACTTCGATAATTAGTATCAAAAGTTGAATATTGTTCAGTAGCACGAAGTAGTTCGTACTGGGGCCTCTATGCCTAGTTTAAACTTAAGATCCAAGAATAACCTAGATCAGGCAGAATGCTTCCATTGTAAGAAGCAAGGGCATTGAAAGAGGAACTATCCTCAGTATCTTGATTTTCATGACCCCAACAGGCTGAAAAAGAGAGATGAGCAAGTAGTTGCTGATCAAAGATGTTATATAATAATATCTTATAATTTCTCTATTTGTGATACTTCTACTTGAGTATTAGATACTGAAAGTCCAGTCCATATTTATAATTTATTGTAAAGACTTCAAATTAGTAGAAGATTTAAAAATAATGAGTGATTCCTGAATGTTGGCGATGGAATGTCTGTTCCAATTCTAGCTATGGGAATAGTTCAACTTATTTTCAATACTAATATCATTTCTTTAAATGAATGTCATTATTGTCCTTTCTGATGAATATAATCTCTATTAGCCATTAAGCTAAAGATGGTTATCATTTATCTATAAAGAGAGATTATTATGATATCATTATGAATGATGTTACAATAATGTAAGGATAATAAAAAAATAATATTTACATTTTATCACAGCCTGTAAGTGTAATGTATACTTTTATAAAATATCCTAGATTAGATAATATCTCTGATATCTACCTGTGGCATTATAGGCTAGGTCACATTAACAAGAATATGATAAATAGGTTGACCCAAGAGGAAATCCTCGAAGTAAATGATTGTGAATCACTTCCAACCTATGAGTCATGTCTTTTTGGAAAAATGACCAAGTCACCTTTTACGAAAAAGATGAAACAACCGCTGAACTCTTGGTCTAGTATATATTGATGTATGTGGACCTATGAGTACAAATACTAGAGCTGGATATTTCTACTTCATCACTTTCACAGATGATCTATCCAGGTACAGATATGTTTATCTAATGAAACATAAGTCAGATTCATTTGAAATATTCAAAAGATTCTGAAGTGAAGTAGAAAAATAAATTGGGAAGAATATTAATACTCTTCGATCAGATCGAGAAGGTGAATATCTATCCAGTAAGTTCTTGACATATCTAGGAGAGAATAGAATTCTCTCATAGTGGACTCCTTCAGGAATACCACAGCATAATGGTGTATCTAAAAGAAGAAATCGAACCTTGTTAGACATGGTTCGATCTATGATGGAATTTGCTAGTCTGCCTATTTCATTTTGGGGTTATGCTCTTGAGACTGCATGTTATATATTGAATAATATATCGAGTAAATCTATCGCATAGACTCCATATGAGATATGGATTGGGCATAGGCCTACACTCTCTCGCCTACGGGTTTAGGGTTGTCCGGCCTATGTCAAATATTTGCATATAGAAAAGCTTGGACCCTAGTCTTATAAGTGTGTGCTTATAGAATATCCCAAAGAAAGTAAGGATTATTATTTCTATCATGCTGATGAACAAAAGATGTTCGTCAGTCTTAAGACAATCTTTTTAGAAAAGAAGTTCCTTGGCGAAGGAATTATTGCCTCTAAGATTAAACTTGATAAAGTTCAACAGGTAGAAAGACAGACACCTGTAGCTAAACTTGAGTTTGATTTGATTAGATTAGATCTGGACCCCAATGTATCTGTACCATTAAGGCAGTCCGGTAGAGTACCATATCAACCGAATAGATACTATGGTTTCTTAGTCTGAAACAGTGATCCCATCGAACTCGATGAGAACGATGAGGATCTAATTACCTATGTGGATGTAATAGAGAGATCGAATTATTAAAAAATATGTTCTAAAGCCAATCATCTAAGTCATAGATGATTGAAATTAGTATATGAATCATGTAATTATAATAGTTATTTGGCCAGGTCATCATAGAAGTTTTATCTTCTTTAAATGAACTCCTAAATTATGATGAAGTTCTTAGAATCATAATTAATCAATAAAGAAGGATTTATCGGATGGTTCTTAAACTGTTCATGATCAAATAATATGTTATTAATAAGGACGATAACTTATCGAGTGTACATCGTTGTATGCCATATGCGTTGGTTGTTCTCATAACCAAGTGGTGTGGAGACACTGGTATGGCATCCAGGGAGATGTAGGAGTACATCTGCACTAAACATGACCAATATAGCACTCTACTATCAAGAGTAGCTAGCTAAGGCCAATGGATATAAGTATTCCTCTGACCTGAGATCACCATGGTGACTTACAAGCAATTCACTATACTTTGGTGCCAGACTGTGTATTTCTAATATAGGTTCAGAAGATTTTTGGATACAGTCAAGTACTTGTGAAGTCGGTGTGTGAGTCAAGGTGGGATTAACTACTCCTAATTACTTCAAAAAGAGAATAACTCATTGTATTTCAATTTAGCAAAACCTAGGCCTGGATAATCCTCGTGAGAAGTCACGGGGTTTACAAAGTTTTAAGATACAATAGAGATGACTTGTATAAGTGTTGACAGCATACTCGAAGTCATCTTGAGCATTATTGATCATAGGGATGAATTATATGATAACCATGGATCAGGATTCTAAGAATGTTGCTTTGCATACATTCGACCTATCCAGATGTCAGAAACTATTGCTAGATGGTTACTTCGATTGGTACAGAAATTGATTTCTATGCTATCAGCTTAGGTTCGAACTTATAGGGTCACACACATTAGAGATTGTAATCTGATCAGATGGTTAATCAATAATTAAGAATTATTCTTAGGTCAAACTATCAATATAATTGATATTTGATCTAATGCAAGTATTGTAGGAGGATCGATTAGCTATTAGATTGCTAATTAGCTCAATTTGATTGAGCAATCAGGCTAAGATCAAGTCTAATTAAATTAGATTCAATTAGAATTAGTTTGAACTTAATTAGATTAAGTCTAATTAGTTTATTGGATAAGCCAATTGTAAGGAAGAATAAGTCTCTGTTTGACTAGAACTTGAGTACAACTAATTTCTAATTTGATTAAAAATTAAATTAAATTTAAATATAATTTAAATCTAATTTAATTAAACTTTTAATTAGATTGGAATTATTTATTAATTTGGTTGACTCAAATCTAGTTTAAATGAGATTTAAATTGGGTTTAAGATGGCTTTGACATAGTCAAATTAGGAGAGTCCTAGTTAGACTAAGACTCTTTTTCTTGCACCAAAAATTTTCACGCCCATATTTTTTTTTAGATGTTAACGTGACTTATTTCCATGCCTAAGAGTCCTCTCCATGCCCCTTAATCTGATGTTTTGATTTGATTTTGAATTGGTCAAAACATAGAAATTGGTTTTGGTTTAAACTCTACTAGATAGAGTCCATGGAATCAAAACCACCTCCTCCCTCTTATGCGCCTACTTCTCCATGCAAATTCATTTTGTCAATCCCCCTTTTCTCCCAAGTGTATGTGGAATAAAGGGTTCTCACATCCAAAAAAATTGGGGAGGCATCCAAGAGTTGGACGCCCCCATACTCCTTAGTTGTTTCCTTTTTTTGACAAGGTTTTGACCTAGTCAATGTTAAATAAGGAGGATGCCACTTTTTGTGAGATTTATGATGTGATTTTTCCCTGGTATTCCATGGCAAAATAGAAGAGAAAATAGGAAGAAAGCATGGTGGTTTGGGGCACCCATCTTCTTGGAGGAGAAACTTTAATTTGGACATCAATTATTGATGTCCTGATGAAGACAAAGGTGAGAGAATATTGTTTTCTCTTGTAATTTTCTTCAATGTTATTTTCTTCTTATTTTTATATAATTTTTATGTGATAAAAATTTGAGAGAGATAGAGAAAGAGGGCATGGGAAGAATGCTCCAAGAAGTTGGGGCATGGTGATCATTTTGGACATGATTTGATCATGTCTTGATGAGAGGAAAGTGAAGAGAAGATAGCCTTTTCTTAGGATTCTTTTGAGAATCCTTTCTTCTTAATTTATGTATGATTTTCTATGAGAAAAATCAGAGAGGAAGAGATCTAGAAGCATGAAAATATTTTAGATGAGAAGGTCTCCTCTTGTTCAGGTATGAAGATTCATTTAGGACATCAACGGTTGATGGGAAGATGTGTCTTCTCTTAGGAACTTTCTCAACTATTTAATTTTTAATTTTTGAGAGATCCAAAGGTTGAATTTTTTTCTTAATCCTTCTCATATTCTTCATCTCTTGGAATGTCCAAGATATCCGAAGAATAAATTTTAAATTAACCATCAGGAGAGATCTACGAGAAGCTAGCACTTCGAGTGGATCTTCATTCGACGAACCTCCGATTTTGTTGCAGCCTCATATGGATCACCTATAGAGTCTGGACATGTGTATGGCTCTAAAGACAATAACAAAAATCAACCACATATTTCTCGACCCTTGCTAAGGTAAGAGATTTGATATCTTCTCTCACCTAAATGCAATCTAGATTTTAGATCTAGAATCATTCTAGATCTAGGGTATTGATTTGATCAATACCAAACCATTTATTTTTTGATTTAAAGATGCATTATGACATGTTATAGATCCTAGATGTAGGGTTTAGTAATTAAATTACATGCATTTATAAATTAAATGATTTAATTTATAACTTTTACTGCATTATATTTCAAACAAGTTTTGAAATTCATGCATGAAACCCTGCATATTTTTCTACACTAATTTTGAGAAATGGCTCAAGGTCATGAAGTCCAAAATGGAGTCTATGAAGGTCAATGATGTGTGGACATTAGTTGATCCACCCAAAGGAATTAAACCCATTGGGTGTAAGTGGATCTTCAAAAGGAAGAGGGGCGAAGACAGAAAGGTGGAGATCTATAAAGCCCATTTGGTTGCTAAGGAATATCGTCAACATTATGGTGTTGACTATGATGAGACGTTCTTTTCTGTGGCAATGCTCAAATCCATTCGGATAATGCTTGTGATTGCTGACCATTTAGACTATGAGATCTGGTAGATAGATGTGAAGATAGCTTTCCTAAATGGAGAGTTGATCGAAGAGATGTATATGATACAACCTAAGGGGTTCACATCCATAGATGAATCCAAGATGTGCAAGCTTTAGAGATCCATTTATGAATTGAAGCAGGCATCTCGGAGTTAGAACATAGTTTTGATAAGGTAATCAAAATATATGGCTTCGTTAAGAATGGAGAAGAGTCTTGCATTTATAAATGAGCAAATAGTCCAGCAGTGGTATTCCTTATTTGGTATGTGGATGATATTCTTTTAATTAAAAATGACATTCCCATGCTGCAAGGAATAAAAGTCTGATCGTCATCATAGTTCTCCATGAAGGACTTGGGTGAAGCATCCTACATCTTAGGAATGAAGATCTATAGGGATAGATCTAAAAGGATGCTTGGATTATCCCAGTCCACGTATATAGATACTGTGCTGAAGAGATTTAGTATGGAGAATTTCAAAAAGGGCTATCTCCCGATAGGCCATGAAATTTCTCTCTCTAAAAAGGATTATTCGATAACTTCTAAAGAGAGAGCATATGAGTAGAGTCCCATATGCTTTAGCAATGAAATCTATCATGTACGCCATAACATGTACGAGACCAGACGTGGCATACTCACTAGGAGTAGTGAGTAGATACTAGTCTCATCCAAGAAAAAATTATTGAAAAGTGGTTAAAGCCATCCTTAAGTATTTGAGAAATACTAAGGACCAATGGTTGATTTATGGCAAGTTAGATTTAAAACTTATGAGGTTTATAAACTCCAGCTTTCAATTTGATCATGATGATAGTAGAAGCATGTTAGGATATATCTTTACTCTAAATGGTAGAGCCATCTGCTGGAAGAGTTTCAAGCAGCATACTATGGCAGACTTCGTTTGCGAAGCAGAGTACATCGCAGCATCAAATACTGTAAAGAAAGTAGTGTGGCTGAGAAAGTTCATCATCGAGCTTAGAGTAGCATCCTTCCTTGATAGCCTAGTCTTGCTCTACTGCGACAGCACTAGTGCTATTGCTCAGGCGAAGGAATCAAATGCACACTAGCGAACGAAGCACATACTACGTCGCTTCCACTTGATCCAAGAGATTATGGATTGAGGTGATGTTGACCTTCAGAAGATTAACCAAAAAGAGAATCTAGCCGACCCCTTCACTAAAGCCCTGGCGATAAAGGAGTTCGACAACCACAAGTCAAAGATGGGTATTAGATACTATGCCGAGTGGCTTTAGGACAAGTGGGAGCTGTTGAAAAATGTGTTCCAAAACCAATTATCAGCCTGTTGATGGTTGAGTTATATTATAATTATAATTAATTTATTAATTAATAAAATATATTTTTGATATTTTTCATCATAAGTTTTCATCTTCTAATGAACTCTATTGTTGTGATGAAGTTCTTAGGACTATTTAGGTTCAATAAAGAGAGGATATATCGATTAGTTCTTAAAATTATTCACGATCAAATGATAGGCTGTTAATTAGGATGACAGCATCTATCGAGCATAGATCGCTGCATGCCATATAGGTTGGTTGTCCTCTTAACCAAGGAGTGTGGAGACATTGGTATGATATACAGGTAAGATATAGGGGTACATCATCACTGAACGTGACCAACTCCAGAGCATTCTACTGTCGAGAATGTCTTTGATGGGATATAGATATAAATATCCCTTAGACCTGATATCACTTCAGTGGCTTGCAAGCAACTCATTATGCTTTGGTACTGGACTAGCTGAATTTCTAATTCAATAATGGAAGGCTTCTGGGCATAGTCAAGTACTTGCAAAATTAGTGGGTAATCAGGATGGAATTGACCACTCCAAGAGTTGGAGAAGAATGTATCACTATATTTCAATATAGCAAAACCTTAACTAGGATAATCCATGAGATGGATTTGGTATTTTAAAATACAATGTGGACAACTTGATCAGAGTTGACAATTTAACTTTGAGGTGTTCTATGAGCATTTTGGTCAAGGGGATGAATTATATGGAAACTATATCTACATGTGCTCTAAGGATGTTGCTCTACACATTTGACCTATCCGATTGTCGACATTCTTAAATGGATATCTTGAGAAAGATATCTATATGGAATAGTCACTTGATTTCACATCTAGTGATGGTGATCATAAGGTGTGCAAGCTGTAAAAGGTCCATATATGGACTTAAGCAAGCATCTTGAAGCTGGAATGCTCGTTTCAATGATGTGATCAAATCATTTGGTTTCATCAAAAAATGAGGAGACATGTGTTTTCAAAAAAATTAGTGGGAGCACTGTTGTCTTTCTCATACTGTATGAGGATGATATCCTCCTAATTGGAAATGATATTTCCATGTTGACCATGGTTAAAATGTGGTTATCTAAAGAGTTCGCTATGAAAGACCTAGGAGAAGCATTCTTTATTCTGAAAATTAAGGTCTTTAGAGATAGACCGAATAGGATTCTAGAACTTTCACAGAAGATGTACATAGAGGAGGTGCTAAAGAGATTTAGCATAAAAAACTCTAAAAAGGGTCTAGTACCTTTTAGACATGGCATTCATCTCTCTAAGAAGATGTGCCTTAGCACACCTGAAGAAATTGAATGCATGAGCAAAATCCCTTATGCTTCGGCAATAGGGAGTCTCATGCATGCCATGCTATGTACACGACTTGATATTGCCCATGTTATGAGTGTCACTATCAGTTGAATTCAGGTGAAGAGCACTGGACTTCTATGAAATATATCTTTAAGTACTTGAGAAGGACTAAGTGAAGGTTTTCAGTGTAGGATTTCTAGCCCTATTTTTGAAACTTTTTTCAAAATTTATTAAAAATAGTGGATAATATAATTAATCTAATTAATTATAAGTTACTGATCATATAAAAAAATCCTACACTTAGGATCTAAATATGATATACATGCTTTGAATTTGAAAAACTAGATTGGTAGTAGTAACTATTTACTACTACAACTACGTATTCAAAACATGATACCTTGCGCGAGTAGTCGATCACCATAGTTCGATCATTATCAGGGAGATCCACTCATCATGATGCAACCACATAGTATTTTTGGTCTTCATGGATCATCCATATGAGGCCCTAGTCTTGATCAGCTCTTTTCGAATGCTAGCTCGATGTCGGAACCCTTTGATGGCTATTGATGATCGAACGGCTTTGATCTTCATCCATGGGCTCTTTGGACACTTTGGATCACCAAAGGATATAGACGAGAGGTCGAGGATGCTCTCCTAGAAATTTGGTATGCTCACGACACTCGTAGCTCACTCAAACTCTTTCCGAACCCTAGGCAAAAATCCTAGGGTATGCACATAGCCAAAACCCTGCGCCTCACCGTTCTTTTCTCTCTCTATATTTTATTTTTTTTTGGAATTTTGAAACTCAATTTCCTCATACAAAAGGGGGGCCTCATGAAATTTTTTCTCTTCTGAAATTGTTGCACGTCCCAAGGAGAAAAAAATTTAAATTTGCGCCGATCTGTTGGGAATCAGCATGGAGGGATAAGGCCAAGTGGTTAATTATTTGAATTCAAACTTCATTTGAATTCAAATAAAAAACAACTTGATTTTATCCATTAGCGGCATGCAAATGCTAGGTGTGAGCTCCCTTTGTGCATAGAAATGTTTCATGAGAAATATTTTTCTCATAGAAAAGAGGGTGCACAAAGATGAGGTGACACATGGATAAGAATAGGTTGTTACTCCACTTAAATTTGAATCCCATTCAAATTAGAAATGTCAACCACCACCCTTATCCATTTGGCATGTTGAGAATGTGGGCATGAGAAGGCTTTGTGCATGGGAGAAAATTCATGAGAACCTTTCTCATGAATTTCAAATGGGCGTAGGAGAGATGAGGTGGCGCGGGAAGAGGACTAGTCAAACTAGTCCAAACCAATTTTATCCAATTGAACCAATCCAAACAAATTTGACCAGGCCTAATTAAACTAGATTAAATCCAATAAATTTAGGCTTAATTAGTCTTAATTAAATCCTAATAAAATTAGAAATTGATCAAGTCCAACCCCTGATCAAATCAGAGATTAAACTTTCTTGACGATTAGGTCATCTCATAACCGAATCGAGTCAAATCCAACTGAATCCAATTTAATTAGACTTGAACCAAAAATCATTACTCAATCAAATTAAGTTAATTAGTGATCAAATTATTAATTAAACTTCTCATAAATATAGAATCCAAATTCGATGGGTGTCTAGGCAATAGAGTCCATCGATATAAAATTTTGATCGAAGAGTCCCAAACCAGTGGAACTCTTGACCCCGGTGCCCAAATTGAGTGGAATTCATGATCACAAAGTTCAAACTCTAGATCATAGAGTTTTAGATAATAAGGACTCAGAGTTTCAGCCCAGTAGGACTCTTAGTCAAAGATTCTCAATCTAGTGGGACTCTTGACTAGAGAGTCCCAGATCAGTAGGACTCTTCACTAGCCATCAGATCGGGTAGGAACCTCTAGTGTGTGTGTGACTCCATACGTTTGAACCTAAGCTGGTGTTGGAAATTATGTCCCAAAGCCAATCGTCAGCCTGTTGATGATCGAGATATTATAATTGATTTATTAATTAATAAAAATATTTTGGCATCTTTTTTCATCATAAATTTACATCTTCTAAAGAACTCCACTGTTGTGATGAAGTCCTTAGGACTATTTAGTTTTGATAAAGATAGAATTTATTGATTAGTCCTTAAATTTGTTCACGACCAAATGATAGGTTGTTAATTAGGACGACAACGTCTATCGAGCATAGGTCGCTATATGCTATACAGGTTGGTTGTCCTCTTAATTAAGGAGTGTAGAGATACTGGTATGGCATACAGGTGAGATGTATGGGTACATTGTCATTGAACGTGACCAACTCCAGAGCATTTTGCTATCGAGAATATCTCTGATGGGATATAGGTATAAGTATCTCTTAGATCTAAGATTATCTCAATGACTTGCAAGCAACTCACTGTGTTTTGGTACCGAATTAACTAAATTTCTAATTCAGCAATGGAAGGCTTCTAGGCATAGTTAAGTACCTACAAAGTTGGAGGATGATCAAGATGGAATTGACCACTCCAAGAGTTGGAGAAGAATGTATCACTGTATTTCAATATAGCAAAACCTTGGCTAGGGTAATCCATAAGATGGATTTGATATTTTGAAATACAATGTGGACAACCTGATCAGAGTTAACAGTTGAACTCTGAGATGTCCTACGAGCATTATGGTCAAGGGATGAATTATATGGAAACTATATTCGCATAGGTTCTAAGGATGGTGTTCTACACCTTTCGACCTATCCAATCGTCGGATATCATTGCTAGATGGTCACTTTGATTGGTATAAAAATATATTCATATGCTACCGACATAGGTTCGAACCTATGAGGTTATACACATTAGAGTTCACATTTCGATCGGATGGTTGATCAGCAATTTAGAATCATTTTAGGATTAAATAATCAATACGATTGGTGTTTAACCTAGTGCAAGTGTTGCAGAAGGATCGATTAGCAATTCGATTGCTAATTAGCTTAATTTGATTAAGCCAGAAGGTTGAGATTAAGTCTAATTAAATATAATTTAATTAAATTTAGTTTGGACTTGATTGGATCAAGTTCTATTGGCTTATTGGATAAGTCAAGTGCAAGGAAGAATTAGTCCTAATCTAACTAGAACTCGGGTCAATCCAATTTTTTAATTTGATTAAAAAATTAAATCAAAATTAAATCTAATTTAATTTAATTTAATTAAGTTTTTAAATAGATTAGAGCCTTATTTAATTGGGTTGGTTTACTCTTATTTTTATATGGTTGAAAGACCTTGTTTGACCAAGTCAAAATAGGAGTCCTAGTGTGACTAGGACTCTCTATTCCTTACGCCACCTAATCCTCACGCCCCATCCTTTTCTCTTTATATTTTTATGTGAATAATCTCCATGCCCAAGGTTTTTCATGCCTCTCTTCTCTCTTCCTTTTTCTCATATGGAAGCTTGTTGGAAGACCAAGTCAAAAGGGGAATTAGTTTTGCTTAAAGATTCTATGAGATAGAATCCTTGTCAACCAAAACTCTTCCCATAAGTGTGCCGACCCATCCTTCCTTATTTTCTTTGATTTTCCTGGTAAAGGAGGATATGTTTTGTGCACCCGCTTTGCTGATCCATGGTAGAAAAAAAGGTGGGGGCACCCAAGAGTTGGGCGCCCCAACAACTTTCCTTAATTGGTCCTTCCTAGTCTAGGTTTTTGACCTAACTTGGACTCTACATATCTCTTTATTTAAATAAAATTTTTAGTTAAAATTTTTGTGCATTGTAGACATTTGAGAATCCTCTTTGGTGTAGAATAATTAGAGAAAAATTCATCTAGGTCATGGAGATCTTGAAAACATAAATTAGGGTGTCTAGAAAAAGAACAAAGAAGAAGAAGAGGTTCTTCTTCTAGGGTTTTTGTTCTAGATCTCTTCCTCCCTTTTTGTGAGTTTTTGAGAGGTGTCTTAGTATCACAAATCTTTATCTTTTCTTTTGATATTTTGTAGTATCCATGTTTCAAAGAAGGAAGCATCGGATCAACCATCGAAGAGAGATTAGTACAGTGCTAGCATACTATGCTAATTTCCTACATCAGGATCTCTGATCATATTCGTGGGCTCGTGTGGATGACTCCTAGAGGCCAGACACGTATATGGCTCATGACTTCATCCTCAAGCCTAGATCAGCAAGTTAGAACATCTAACTTGCTTAGGTAATAGATCTGAACTATTAAGTTAATACCTGCATTTGATGTAGTGTAGATCTAGGTTGATTTGATCAACCTTTTCTTTCTTGTTTGATTTTAATTTTTGATATAATATCATGCCTTGATCATGCCATAGATCTAAAATCTAGGTATTTATATATTTATTTAAATAAATATTTAATTTATATAAGTCTTTCACTGCATGATCTTGAAAAAGTTTCAAGATCTACCCATGAAATCTTAGATCTGATTTCTTCAATTGGTATCAGAGTCATATTCTTGTTACATGATTTTTATGTATGTTTAGATTATTTTTTAGATTAGATTTAATTTATAATCTAATTATTAAATCTAAAATTAAAAAAATTTAGATCTTATGAACTGCCATAAGGTTTTCCTACTGTAAGGTTTACCCCTTACAGTGAAAAGGTTGTCCTAGTTCGTGATGATTTAACTCTAATCATAAATTTATTAGATTTAATCTAATTTTATTTATAATTTAATATATTTAAAATAATTTTAGATCTAAAAATAAAATATTTTAGATTACATAGACTGCCATAAGGTTATCCTGCTGTAAGGTTTATCCCTTACAGTGAATAAGTTGTCCTAGTACGTGCTGATCTAAAATATTGATCATAAAATTTTAGATTAGATCTAAAAAATTTTATGATCTGATTAAAAATATTTTAATCTAATTTTAATCATCATAAATATGTTAGATTTGATCTACAAAGATTTATGATTGATTATTATTGAAACTATTTCAATTACATGAACCTGTTTAGATTAGATCCAAAGTAGTTTTATGTTTATTTTACTTGTATATTGATTATGAATCAAACATGTAATTTGATTGATAGAACCATGTTATAAAAATATTTTATAAATATAAAAATTATTTTTGAAAAGTTGAACCCCAACCCTCAGTCCAAAACTTAATTGAGAATTAAGAAGTTGATTGATTAGGATTTAGGATTGTGAATTGAAGATCCTAAGACACAAATCATAACACATTGGATTAAATGGCTTAGTGGAGATTAGGTCCATTAAATTGGGTTAGACCTAGGGTTAGATTAAAGAATGAACTTAATTAGAGAATTAACTAAATCTAATCAATTGTTGTCTTAGATTAGGTTAAGGATTCTCTAGATTAATTATAATAGTTGTAGTTGGTCAAGTCCATGTCTTTAATAAGACTCAAGATGGACTTGATTTTTGGCTATGCAGTCTAGCACGAACTGTTAGATTGATCTAATTAAAACTAATTAAACCAGTTGATGTTTAAGATAAACCAAATCGATGGTTTTTAATTGGCAGCCCGCTTACCTGGCCATTTTTTATGGTGTCTAAGGTAAGCTTTGGCAGACCCTCCCACCGATCGAACTTACCTAGCCTTTTAGTGAGATTATGTTTTGATTGATTCACTTGACTATTCAAGCTAATCCATGTCAGCTAGGTAAATCAGTGTGATTGATTTAGATGCTCCTAGACTAGCCTATTAGTGATCTCCCTTAAGCTGACTTGGTGAAGCCAATGGGATGATCATGACAAGCTGGTTAATCTGACCTACTCACTTCTATAAATAAATCCTCTAAAATTATTAGGTCCCTAAAATAAAATAGTTATATGATAACTGGATCATAACCTTCCATTAAAGTAGATGATAATGGGTCCATCAGTTGGATAATCATTGGAGGCCCAAAGGCTTGGTGCTGATCGGTTGATTGAATTATCATTCATTATATGATCTCTTTGATACATCTTTCTAAATGATGGTCAGGTGGGCTAACCAAAGTTGGACCTGATCATTCATTGGTTAGATGGGTTAAGTATGGTCATGTTAATGGTTGGACCTAACTGAACCCTTTTTTGAGAAGGCCAAAGCCAACTAATCAGGGGCTGGGATAAAATTTAATTACTAAACATTGTTTGGAAAAATAATTGGTTATGAACCTACCCTTAGATGTACAGGGGTTGGCCAACCAAAGTTGGACTCATATGCAGTCTATGTGGATTCTAGTACCCACTAAGAAATTAGAGTAATTCTTCGAATTGGAGGTAGAGGCTACCAATTCAAATAAAATAGTAGAAGAAATCTTTCGATTAAAGTCTATATCTTTAGGTTTAATGAATCAATTACTAATTAGGTTTTGGTTTTTCTTTGTGCAGACATGGCCACTTTTCTATCACTTCGATCATTGTTGGACAATGATAAGTTGGTGGGATCCAACTTCGATAGCTGGTACCGAAAGTTGAAGATTATCCTAGAGCATGAACGGATCCTATATGTACTGATGGATCCTGCACTTGAGGAGCCAGCTGTCAATGCACGTAGAATAGTTAGAGACACTTATCACAAGTGGCTCAGTGACTGAACCATGGTGCGCTACATTATGTTGGCTACGATGAGCGATGAGTTCAGTCACAGGTTTGAGATAGCTCAGCCAAATAAAATGCTCCAAGTATTGGATGATTCTTTTAGCACACCCGATGACGTTGAGAGGCATAAGACTAGTTGTGCCATCTTCAATGCCAGAATGCGGGATGAAGCCTCTATCATTGATCATGTACTGTACATGATCGAGCTGATAGAGCGCTTGAGCAAACTCAAATTTTTCTTACATGAACAACTTAAAAAAGATGCAATACTGAACTCACTACCAAAGTCCTATCTCCCTTTCCTTACTCTTTATAGAATGATAAAGTCTGAAGTAAACTACCATGGCTTACTGGGATTACTTCAAAACTTTGAGAAGGATCACCAGCTCTATAAAGAGTTGGTGAACTTAGTGGGAGGTTCATCTTCTGGTTCTCGAGCCTTTAGGAAAGGAAAGAAGAACAAGAAGAAGAAAACAAAGAAGATGCAAGTTCAGACTGGGACATCAGTGCAGCGCCAGACCAGAAAGATCAAGTCTAATAAGAGTTAAGCTGAATGCTTCTTTTGCAAGAAGCAGGGGCACTCGAAGAGGAACTATCCTCAGTACATTAACTCTCTAGATCTGAACATACAGAGAAAGAAGCAAGCTGTTGCTGGGCAAGATATTTATATGATAACTCTTTGTAATTTTTCTATTTGTGATATTACTGACTCAGCATTGGATACTAGTAGCCCTTACTATATTTGTAATTCATTATAGGGGTTGTAGGTCAGTAGAAGATTCGAGCAAGATAAGAGATTCCTAAATATTGGAGATGGAAGATCAATTTCAGTTCTAGCTTTAGAAATTTTGAAACTTGTATTTGAATCTCATACCATTATTTTTAGTGATTGTCATTTTTGTCCTAGTTTCTTTTAAATATCATTCATGTAGGCATTTTGGCCATGAATAATTATGAAATTTCAATAAAAAAATGAGTTTGTAATGTAATTGTGAATGGTGTTACTACTTTCTATGGATAATTGAATAATGGTGTATATATATTATCACAACCTGTTAATGTAGTCTATTCTACTGGCAAGCACCCTAGATTAGATAGTGTATCAGATATCTACTTATGACACTATAGACTAGGTCATATAAACAAGAACAGGATAAATAGGTTGACTCAGGAGGAAATCCTCGAAGTTAATGATTGTGAATCACTTCCAACTTATGAGTCCTGTCTTCTTGGTAAAATGACCAAGTCACCTTTTACTGAAAAAGGTGAGAGAGCCAATGAGCTCTTAGGTCTAGTACATACTGATGTATGTGGATCAATGAGTACAAGTGCCAGAGATGGATATGTCTACTTCATCACTTTCACAGATGATCTATCCAGATATGGATATGTCTATCTGATGAAACATAAATTGATTTCTTTCAAAATTTTCAAACAATTCTGAAGTGAAGTAGAAAAATAAATCTAAAGGAGTATTAAAACTCTTCAATCTAACCGAGGAGGAGAATACCTTTCTGGTGACCACACGAGCCCACGAACACGATCAAGATCCTAATATGCAGAAATTAGCAACAGTAGCTAGCACTATGCTATCTCTCTTCGATGGTTGATTCGATGCTTTCTTCTTCGAAACTTGATATTCCAAAATACTAAAAAGAAAATAGAAAGATTTGTGATAATGAAGACACCTCCAAAACTCTCAAAAGGAGGAAAGAGATCTGAACAAAAACCGCTAGAAGAAGACCATCTTCTTCTCTTCCTTGTTTTTTCTAAGACATCCTAATTATGTGTTTCCAATATTCCACAACCCAGATGCAATTTTTTCTTAATTTTTCTACATCAAAATAGATTTTCAAATTCTCACATCCACAAAAGTTTAGTCAAAAATTTATTTAAATAAAGAGATATATCAGAGTCTAAATTAGGCTAAAAACCTAGACTAGGAAGGACCAAATAAGGATAAGTTGTGGGGCGCCAACTCTTGGTCACAGCCCCACTCTTTTTTCTTGCCATGGACCAGCAAAGGGGTACACATAAAAAAAAGTCCTCCTTTACCAAGGAAAATCAAAGAATAATAATGAAGGAGGGTCGGCATCACTTATGGGAAGAGTTTTGGTTGATCAAGTATTCTATCTCAAAGAATCCTTAACAAAACTAATTTTCCTTTTGACTTGGTCTTCCCACAAACTCCATAGAGAAAAAGAATGAGAGAAGGGAAGACATGCAGAAACCTTGGGCATGGAGATTTATTGTCATAGTCAAAAACATATAATAAGAGAAAAGGATGGGCATGAGATAGGTGGCGCAGGATAAGGACGTCCTAGTCACACTAGGACTCATTTTGACCTTGGCCAAACAAGGCTTTAATCAAATAAAAACAAGAGTAAACACAACCCATTAAATAAGACCCTAATCTATTAAGACTTAAATTAAATTATTATTAAAATTAATTTTATAATTTTAATTTAATTTTTTAATACAAATTAGAAAATTGGGTTACCGGATCCTAGTTAGACTAGGCACTAGTTCTTTCCTTGCACTTGAATAATCCAATAAGCCAAAATTGAAACTTGATCCAATCAAATCCATAACAATCTAATTAAAATCAATATTTAACTAGACTTAAATCTACAGTCTTCTAGCTTAAATTAAATTAATCAAATTAAGCAATCAAATGCTATCGATCCTCCTGCAATACCTGGCACTTAGGTTAAACACCTAATTCGTATTGATTGTTAACCCTAAAAACGATTCAAACGCTGATCACCATTCCGATCAGAAATAATGGAATCCTAAAATGTTGTGTACTCATGGTTGAACCTAACCAGTAGCATAAGAATAAATTTTTGTACAATCAAAGTGACATCTAGCAAAATGATATATCCGACGTCGGATAGTCGAAGATTAGAACACCAATCCTTAGAACTCATGCGAATATAGTTCTCATATAATTCATCGCTTGAACATAATGCTCGTAGGATAACCTCAAAGATCAACTAATCAACTTTGTATCAGATTTTCCACTATTGTAATTTTCAAAATTCAAATCCATCTGATGGATTACTCTGCCAAGTTTTGCTTATACTTGAAATACAGTGATACATTCTTCTCCAATCTTCGGGAGTGATCAATTCCACTCTTGATCACACTCAACTTTGCAAGTATTGACTATGTCCAAAAGCCTTCCCATTGCTGAATAGAAATTTAATTTTAGTTCAGTACAAAGCCATAGTGAGTTGCTTGTAAAGTCACTGAGGTACATCTCTTGCTCTAAGGGAATAACTTATACACTTATATCTCATCAGAGATATTCTTGATAGCAGAATGCTCTAAAGTTGATCATTGTTCAATGAATGATTACGCCATACATTCACCTGTATTCATATACCAGTGGTCTCCACACTCCTTGGTAAGAGACAACCAACTTATATGGCATATACGACCTAATCCTTGATAGATGCGTGTCCTAATTAACAGCCTATCATTTGGGTTGTGAACAAAATTTAATAGAACTAATCGATAATCCTCTCTTTATCAAAACTAAATAGTCCTAAGGACTTCATCACAATAATTGGAGTTCATTAGAAGATAATAAATTTATGATGAAAAAAAAAGATACTAAATATCTTTTTATTAATTTAATAAATTAATTATAACATCTCAATTCAAACAGTACTGATCATTAGCTTGGGACAAATTTCAAACGACTCCACTTATCCAAAGCAACTTCGGCATAGTATTAAATTCCCACTTGACTTATGTTGTCGAAATCTTTGATTGCAAGGCTTAGTGAAGGGTTGGTTACGTTCTCCTTTTTCGTCAATCTTCGTGAAGGTTGACGTCACCAATGATTCCACAGATCTTACGAACTAAATGGAAGGCGCAAAGAATGTGCTTTGTCCGCTAGTAATCTTCGATTCTTGCTTGAGCTATGCGCGCCAGTCGTCACAGTAGAGCAAACTGGACATCAAATGGAGCGTGCTCTCTGAGCTTGGTTGAATGGAATTCCCTCAGCCACAAGCTTCTTTGCCTGCATCTGATGCTGTCATGTTACTCTGCTTCACAACAGAGTCAGCCACTGTAGTGCGCTGGAACTTTTTTAGTAAGATCGGCTTCCACCCATTTAAGAGTAAAAGATATATCCTGACAGCTTTTACTATCATTCATGGTCAGATTGAAAGCTGAAGTTTATAAATCCCGATATAAGCTTCAGTATCTGACTCACCATAAACCAACCATTAGCCTTAGTATTTCTCAAATACTTAAGGATGGTTTTAACCACCTTTCAGTGTTTTCTTCAGGATCAATGGTATCTACTCACTACTCCTAGTAGATATGCCACGTCTGATCTATTGTACATGTCATGCTATAATAATAGACCACTTCGAAGCATATGAAATTCTACTCATACCTCTCTCTTAAGGGTCATCTAAAAATCCTTCTAGGAAGAGAAATTTCATTGTCTAATCAAAATAGTCTTTTTAATTCTCCATCAACCTCTTAGCAAGTGTCAATGTACTGATTGGGATATACCAAGCACCTTTTAGATCTATCTCTATAGATTTCATTCCTAGGATGTAGGAGCTTCCCCAATCCTTCATGGAGAAATGTGATGACACAGATCTTTTATCCTATATAGTTCAAATAGTCATTTCGATTAAGAGAATGTATCATCATAAAATACTAGGATACCTTTGCTGATCATTAGCCCACTTTTAATATGCAAGCGTTTTTCTCTATTCTTAAGAAGCCATATATTTGATTCTTATCAAAAATGATGTTTCCAACTCGAGATGCCTTGCTTTACATCTATAAATGATCTCTGAAGCCTACACCTTAGACTCATCTGTGGATGTGAACTCAGGTTATATCATATAACACTTCTTCGGTTAGCTCTTCATTAAGGAAATACCTATCTTATATCCATCTCCAATTCATAGTCAGGTGGGCAGCTATGCAAGCATTGACCGAAATGGATCTTGAGGATTGGCCAGGAAAAAGTTCTCATCATAGTCATACCATAACATTGACTGAATACCCTTGACAACCAAATATGCTTTATAGGTCTCCACCTTCCATCTGTGCTCTTTTCTATGAATATCCTACTTTAATCCGATATGGGTTTAATCCCATCGGTGGATCAACAATGTCATACATCATAAATCTTTATGAAATCCATCAGATCTCATGACTTTCTATCCATTTTCTCAGAGTCAGATCTCTGCATTGCATCCCATATAAGTGATCGGATCCTCTCATTCTCATCGAGTTCGATGGATCCATTCTAAACCAAAAATCCATAGTATCTAATCTGAATTGATGGTACTCTACCGAATATCCTTATGGTGTGGGTTCACTAGGCTTCAGATCTGATATGAATTCAATCTGATTAGGTTTCAATATTCTATGTTGGAACTTTCTAGTCTATTACAACTTCATCAAGTTAACTTAGAGGCGAAATTCCTCATCAGGAACCTTTTTTCAAAAGGTTGCCCTAAGGACTGACGAACACCTTTTGTTTCATCAGCATGGTAGAAATAGTAATCCTTTGGTCTCTTTTGGGTACCTTATGAAATTAACTGTCAAGACCTAGATCCATTTGTCTTAACTAACGTTTGACATAAGCTGAGCACCCCCAAATCCTAAGGTGAAAGTCTGGGCTTACGCTCTATCCATATCTCATATGGGGTTTTAACTATAGATCTCTTGGAATCCATTTTAATAGATAATAATCGATTCGAGTGTATATCCCCAGAAGGATATCGGCAAGCTGGCAATCCATCATGGATCGGACCATGTCTACAGAGTCGATCCTCTCCTTCAAACACACCATTATGCTGTGGTGTACAGGAGGAGTCCATGGTGGAAGAATTCCATTCTCTCCTAGATACGTGAGAAACA
>QRFJ01002181.1:0-51329 GCA_006176705.1 Cocos nucifera | reverse complement strand
CAGTTGGAAAATTGTTAGGAATGGTATCCCAAATCAATCGTCAGCTTATTAACGATTGTGCTGATTCATGTATTTATATATGAATTATAAATAAATGAAATTTATTTTAGTATTTTTTCATCATAAATTCTTTCATCTTTTAATAAACTTCTGGCTGTGGTGAAGTCCTTAGACTATTTAGAATCGATAAAGAAGAATTTGTCGCTTAGTCCTTAAACCTGATCACGACCAAAATGATACAAGATTACCAAAGATGGCAAATATTTATCGAGTGTAGATCGTTGTGTGCCATATGGGTTGGTTATCCTCTTAACAAAGAGTGTGGAGACACTAGTATGGCATGCAAGTGAGATGTAGGGGTACATCTACATTGAACATGATCAACTCCAGAGCTTTTTTACTATCAAGATTTGCTTCGATGGAATATGGATATAAGTATCCCTTCAACCTGAGATCACTATAGTGACTTCCAAGCAACTCACTGTGCTTTGGTGCCGGACTACTTGAATTTTTAATTCAGTGACAAAAGGTTTCTGAGCATAATCAAGTACTTAAGGTGTTAGTGTGTGAGTCAAGATGAGATTGACCACTCTAGCTCAGGAGCTATGTTCAATTGTCTCAAAGTAATTTAGTAAAAACCTTGGCTAGGATAGTCCTAGTGAGGAGTCACAAGACTAATTACTTTGAGACATGATTTGGATGTATTTTTCAAAGTTGATAGTGAAGGAAAATCCTGATTTTCCGATCCAGGTTCATTCAGATCTGATCAGATCAAGATATATATTTCAAAAATTTTTCTCTTTGATCTGTATTAGATCTGGGATGTTTTAGATCTAATTCTTATTATTTTAATAAATAAAATAAAATAAGGATAAATTAAATTTAATTTATCTGATTTGGGTAATCCTATTATCCTATTGATGATCCTATTTGCAGCGGAAGGTTCTGGATCTAGCCACGCAAGCGCCTGGCCTCTACCGGTATCCACTTGAGCTGAATTTAGAGATCCTCTTCTTCTCTATCATGTCTCCAAAAATTAGATCTGGTTCTGATCTGGAGGATCTTCAAAACTCCTTTTGAAAATCAGCAGTCGTCCTTTGCAGCAGTGCAGCCTTCTAGCTTTTGATCACCTTTCTCTTGCTTGAATCGCACCAACAAAAATCCAAAACTCCTTTTGGATGTGGAGAGCAAGGGGAGAAGGTGGTTTGGCATGGAGAAGGAGGGGAGAGGCAGCCTAAGGGCGTGGGGTTTCTTAAACTTAATCTGAGTTGGGCGTAGGGTCTTATTTATAGACTGTCTGTGATCTAACTTCTCTTCTTCCCAACCAATCACAACTCTTTGTGAAATCATATCTAAATCTGATTGTGGAATGAAGTCCTCATTCTCTCTTTTTTGGACTAAAGCCAATTAGTGTAGATCTAAAACCCATCTTTGACTTAAAATCATCGAACTCCTTCACTACAATAGCTTTAGTGAATGGGTTGACCAGGTTGTCCTTTCCATCGATCTTCTGAAGGTCGATATCACCTTGATCCACGATCTTCAGGATAAGATGGTAGCGGCATAGAATATGCTTCATCCACTGGTGTGCCTTTGGTTCCTTCACCTGAGCAATAGCTTAAGAGCTATCACAGTAGAGCAGAGCTAACCATCAAGAGAGGGTGCTACTTTGAGCTCGATGATGAACTTCCTTAGCCACACCGCTTCTTTGGTAGCATTTGAGCAGCAACATATTCTACTTCGCATATTGAGTCGGCCATGGTGTGCTACTTGAAACTCTTCTAGTAGATAGCTCCATCATTAAGGATAAGCACATACCCTGACACACTCTTGCTGTCATCATGATCAGACTGAAAACAAAAGTCTGTAAACTCCACAAGTCTCAAGTCAGACTCACCATAAATAAGCCACTAGACCTTTGTATTTCTCAAATATTTTAGGATGATTTTAACAACCTTCCAGTGGTTCTTTCCTAGATCAGATTGGTATCTACTCACTATCCCTAGTGAGTATGCCACATCTAGTTGCGTACATGTCGTAGCGTATGTAATAGAAACCACTGTCGAAGCATATGAAATTCTACTCATATACTCTCTCTCTTAAGGTGTTGTCGAATAATCCCTCTTCGAGAGAAAAATTTCATGGCCTATCGATAGATAGTCTTTTTTGGAATTCTCCATACTAAACCTCTTCAGCATAGTGTCAATGTACATAGACTGGGATTATCCAAGCAACCTTTTAGATCTATCTCTATAGATTTTCATTCCTAGGATGTAGGAAGCTTCTCCAAGATCCTTCATGGAGATATGTGATGACGACTAGATCTTTATTCCTTGTAATATAGGGATATCATTCTCGATTAAGAGAATGTCATCTATATATAATACTAGGAATACTACTGCTAGATCATTAGCCCACTTATATATGCAGAGCTTTTCTCCATTCTTAATGAAGCCATACGTCTTGATCGTCTTATCAAAATATATGTTCCAACTCCGAGATGCCTGCTTCAATTCATAAATAGACCTTTGAAGCCTACACACCTTAGACTCATCTGTGGATGTGAATTCTTTAGGTTATATCATATACACTTCTTTGTCTAGCTCTTCATTAAGGAAATCTATCTTTATATCCATCTTCCAAATTTCATAGTCCAGATGGACAGCTATCGCAAGCATGATCCAAATGGACTTGAGGATTGCCACAGAAAAAAATGTTTCATCATAGTCTATACCATAATATTGCTGATACCCCTTGACAATCAGATAGGCTTTATAGGTCTCTACCTTCCCATCTGCACTTCTTTTCCTTTTGAAGATCTACTTATATCCTATGGGTCTTATCCCTTCGGGTAGGTCAATCAATATCCATACATTGTTGACTTTCATGGACTCCATTTCGAATTTCATGGCCTCAAACCATTTCTCAGAGTCAAGTCTCTGCATTGCATCCATATAGGTGATCGGATCCTCATCGTTCTCATCGAGTTTGATAGGATCACCGTCCCGGACCAAGAAACCATAGTATCCATCTGACTGACGTGGTGCTCTACCAGACCGCCTTAAGAATGCAGGTTCAATTGACTCCAGATCTGATCTAATCAAATCTAGTTGGGGTTCAGCTACTTGTGTCAGTTTTTTCACCTACCAAACTTCCTCATGTTTGATCTTAGAGGCATTAATCCTTTCACCAAGGAACTCCTTTTTCAAAAAGATTACCTTAAGGATGACAAACATCTTTTGCTCATCAGTTAGGTAGAAGTGATACCCTTTCGTCTCTTTTGGATTTCCTATAAAATAATACTTATCAGACCTAGGTCCAAGCTTGTCTATTACTAAATGTTTGACATAAGCCGGACACCCCCAAATCCTAAGATACGAGAGTACTGGCTTACGTCCTATCCATATCTCATATGATGTTTTGGCTATAGCTTACTCAGAACTCTATTCAGAATGTAACAAGTTGACTCGAGTGCATATCCCCATAAGAAGATCGGCAGATTAGTAAACCCCATCATGGATTGGACCATGTCTAATAGGATCCAATTCCTCCTCTCAGATACCCCATTATGCTGTGGTATTCTAGGAGGAGTCCACTTAGAGAAAATTTTATTCTTCCCAAGATATGTCAGAAACTCACTGGAAAGGTATTTACCCCCTCGGTCAGATCGAAGAGTTTTAATACTCTTTTCAGTTTGCTTTTTTACCTCATTATGAAATTGTTTGAATATTTCAAATGACTCCAACCTATGCTTCATTAAATAGACATACCCATACCTCGATAGGTCATCCATGAAGGTTATGAAATAAAAATATCCACCTCTAGCACTTGAGCTCATGGGTCCACATACATCTAAATGTACTAGACTCATGAGTTCACTGGCTCGCTCACCTTTTCTAGTAAAAGGTGACTTGGTTATCTTACCAAGAAGACATGACTCATAGGTTGGAAGTGATTCACAATCACCAACTTCAAGAATTCCTTCTTAAGCCAACCTATTTATTCTGTTCTTATCGATATGACATAGCCTACAGTGTCAAAGGTAGATTTCAGACACATCACTGGTTCTAGGGCATTTACCGAAAACTGAACCACATTAACAAGCTGTGATAGTAAGTAAATTTCATTATTTAATTATCCAACAAATATCGTAACACCATTCAAAATGATATTACAAATATTTTTTTATTGAAAATTCATAACTATACATGGCCAAAAGGCCTATAGAAATAACATTCAACAAAAAGGTTGGACAATAATGACATTCATGAAGAATTATATTATGAAAATTGAATACAAGGTTCATGATTCCTAAAGCTAGAACTGAAACTTATCTTTCATCTCCAACATTCAAGAATCTCTTGCCTTCACCAAATCTCCTACTGACCTGCAAACCCTGCATCGAATTACAAATATGAAAAGGGCTTTCGATATCTAATATCCAGGCAGTAGTATCATATATCGAGAAGTTGCAAGGTGTTATCATATAATTACCTTGCCCAGCAACTGCTTGCTTCTTTTTTGGCCTGTTTGGATCCAGGAAGGCAATGTACTGAGGATAATTCCTCTTCTAGTGCTCCTGCTTCTTGCAAAAGAAGCACTCCATCTGGCTCTGGTCGGGCTTGCACTTCTTGATCTGACCCTGTGCAGACATCCCAGCATGCGACTACACCTTCTTCTTCTTCTTCTTCTTCTTCTTCTTTTCTTTCTTAAAGGATTGTCGACCAGAAGAAGATTCTCCCATTATATTCACCAACTCCTTATGGAGCTGGTGATCCTTCTCAAAGTTTTGCAGTAATCCCAATAAATTATGGTTGTTCATTGTAGGCTTTATCATTCTAAAATGAGTATGGAAGGGGTGGAAGGACTTGGACAAAGAATTAAGGATCGCATCTTTGCCGAGCTGCTCGTGTAGGAGGAAATCCAGCTTATTCAGGCACTCAATCATCTCAATCATGTACAATACATGATCGATGACTGATGCCCCATCCCTCATTCGAGCATTGAAAATGGCACAACTAGTCTTGTGTCTCTCAACATCGTCAGACGTATCAAAGGAGTCGTTCAACTTTTTAAGCATCTCCTATGGCTGGGCATTCTTAAACCTATGACTAAACTCATCATTCATTGTCACCAACATAATACACCAAATGATGGTGCGGTTGTTGAGCCACTTCTGGTAAGTATCTCGGACCACACCTCTTGCATTCGGAGCTGGCTCCTCGGGTGCAGGATCTGTCAGAATATATAGGATCCACTCATGCTCTAGGATGATCTTTTTTAGGTCCCATAAGTTTATCATTGTCTAATAATGATCAGAGCGATAGGGTAGTGGCCATTTCTACACAAAAAAGAAAAATCAAATCTGATTAGTATATGAATTATTTATTCTAAAGACTTGGTCTTTAGTCTAAAGATTCTTTCACTATTTTATACGAATTGCTAGTCTCTACCTCTAATTTGAGAAATTACTTTAATTTCTTAGTGGGTACTAGAATTCACACATACTACACATGAGCTCAACTTTGGTTAGTCGACCCATGTGCATATATGGGTAAGTTCAAAACCAATTATTTCTCTAAACAACTTCTAGTAATTTAATTTTACTCCGAAATCTAATCAGTAGGCTTTGGCCTCCATTAAAATGATCCAATTAAGTCCAACCATCAACATGATTATATTTGGTGCATCTAACCCACAAATAATCAGGCCCAACTTTGGCCGACCAATCTGATCATAATTCATAATCCTAGATCCTAATCAAACAACTTCTTAATTCTTAATTAAGTTTTGGACTAAGGGTTGGGGTTCAGCTTTTTAAAAATAATTTTCATATTTGTAAAATATTTTTATAATATGGTTCTACCAATCAAGTTGCATGTTTGATTCATAATCAATATGCAAGTAAGATAAATATGAAACTACTTTAAATCTAATCTAAACAAGTTCTTGTAATTGAAATAGTTTCAACTCCAATCAATCATAAATTACCTTAGATCAAATCTAACATATTTATGATGATTAAAATTAGATTAAAATATTTTTAATCAGATCATAAAATTTTTTAGATCTAATCTAAAATTTTATGATCAATATTTTAGATCAACATGTATAAGGATAACCTCTCCACTATAAGGGGTAAACCTTACAGCAGGACAATCTTATAATCAGTCCATACAATCTAAAACTTTTATTTTCAAATCTAAAATTCTTTTAAATCTAATAAATCATAAATAAAATTAGATCATATCTAATAAATTTATGATAAAAATAGATCTACACGAACTAGAATAACCTTTCCATTGTAAGGGATAAACCTTATAGCAGGACAACCTTATAATCAATTTATGTAATCATGATTTTTAATTTTAGATTTAATAATTAGATTATAAATTAGATCTAATCTAAGAAATAATCTAAACATGTATATATAATCATGTAATAAGAAACCTAGATTTTAATACTAATTGAAGGAACCAGATCTAGGATTTTAGGACTAGATCTTAGAACTTTTTTAGATCTAGGCAATAGAAGATAGAAATTAATCAAAATTAATTTATAAAAATTAGAAAATTCCTAGATCTAAAATCATATTACATGATTATAGCATGAGATTAAATCAAAAGTTAAAAATATTAGAAGTAAAAAAATATATTGATTACATCAATATGGATCTACACTAGATCTATTGCAAATATGTAACATAGGATCAGATTCATATTACTTGTGCAAGTTAGACATTCTAACTTATTGATCTAGGTTGAAGGATGAAGCTTTGAGCTGCACACATGTCCATTCTCTAAGAAATATCCACACAAGTCCATGAACCACGGTCAACAGTCTGATGCAGAAATTCTCATAATATGCTAGTACTGTGTTGATTCTTCTTCGATGGTTGATCCGATGCTTCCTTCTTTAAGACTTGGATACTCTAAAAAATTAGAAAAAAAGAGACTTTTGATAAAAAATAACAGTCAAAAATCTCTTCGAAAGAGGAGGAGAAAGGAAGAGCAAAAGAACCCTAAAAGATGATCCTCTTCTTCTTCTCTTTTCTCTCACCTAGACACTAAGATTGGTGCCTATGAAATTTCCATGCCTCAAGGGTCTTTGATAAGTGATAAAAATACACTAATAAAAGTATTAAATTAAAAAATAAATTCATATATTTTTAAGAAATTGATACTTTTGTTAATCTTATGCAAG
Source organism: Cocos nucifera (assembly GCA_006176705.1). Classification (NCBI taxonomy): domain Eukaryota; kingdom Viridiplantae; phylum Streptophyta; class Magnoliopsida; order Arecales; family Arecaceae; genus Cocos; species Cocos nucifera. Next base: position 44,126 of record QRFJ01002181.1, on the reverse strand, counting down.
AAAGAAGGCTACCAATATGAAGATCTTATTTTTCTAAATCAGATGAAACAAATTTCAAGCAAAACAAACTTCAAACGGGCCCAAAATTGAATTAAAAAAAAAGGTCAGTCTGGTTCAAATCGGTTCAGAAAAATTGGCTCAACAGATCGCCCGGCCCGACCGCACTCAGACCGACTATCCGTTGACGTTAGAATTTTTTGCGATGCATGGTGGACTGCTATAGAGGGCATTTTGGGGATTTCATAGGGACAAGCATGCTCCAATTGGCTGAAGGAAGTGGCGGTCCATGCAACACTGGTCTCGCACATGATCTACAGAGGATAATCTAGGAATTCTACCTGATCCGATGAATACTATTCACTAAAATTTGATCGAACGACTAAAATTTGTGTGCTGACGAATGGTGGATGCAGCTCTCGATCGAGATCCAATGATTGAGGTTCATCCCGATTTTTAACTAAGAATCTGAAGCTCTCCTATGCATGATCTGATGGCCCAGATTCGATCTTCAAGGATGATCCAATGGTCCAAACAAATTCCAACTTGATTTGGGTTTTTAAATTGATTTTTGAGTGGTTTCTGGCCCATTTGATCATCATCCAACGGTCAGAATGATCAAGATTTCAATCTGAGTTGTGTTAGGAGTCTTAAAACCAATTCTTTCAGGACTTTTTGAGGGATTTCGATAAAAACTCTTCTCTTTAGCCTATTTAAGGACCTTATTGCTACTATTGTCGGGGGAGAGAGTTTTGGGAGAGAGTTTTATGAGAGTTTGAGGAGAGAGTTTTAGGAGAGAGTTTTGGGAGAGAGATTTTAAAGAGGATTTGAGAGTTTTAAGGGAGAGAGAAGAGAAAGGGCTTTTATTTTTTTTCTTCTTCTTTTCTTCTTTCGATAATCAGGACATCGATCAAGGGGCTTTTCTTCTTCTTCATCGAGTTTTCCACACCAAGAGCGACGGACAACCAATTTCAGTAATCAAACAGTCTAATTTCTTCATATTTTTTATTTTATTTACTATTTTTGAACTTGTTATCATGAACTAAATTTTTTTTTACTAAGGCTAAGGTATAGCCATTCTTTTGATGCAATATTCAGTATGATTTATTTTTAATTTTAAATTTTATTCATGAGGAGTATATAAATCTAATCTTAATGCTTTTAGATTACTGGCCATCTTCTAATTGATTTGATGAACAAAGATGTTACGGACCAAGTACATCAATGTTATTGCTTCTTGATTATATACCTTGTATTATGAATCAAATTAAAATTCATATGCATGTGGAAATTTTAGTGTGCTTTGGACGCAACGTATTTTATTTAGAGAATTTCACAAAACTTAATGTATTGATATTTATTTAAATTACACCTGGATCAAAGGATAATTAATTAATATTGATAGTTTTGCTATGCTTGGACCAAAGGATAGTGAATAAACTAGAAGACTCCACCGTCACATGAAATAAAATTAATCTAATAACCTGAATATTGTATTGACTGAGTTGGTGAACCGATTGCCTTAGTAATCCATTGCTCTTAAGTTTAAAACCCTAATAATTATACTCTCTCTCTATTTTCTTAAAATTTTTAATTATTTTTTTATTTTGTTCTATAATTTCTTATTCTCATAAATTGATCTTCTAAATAAAGCATAGGAAAGAGCTATTTAGTACTTATTTTTCAATCCTCTAGGGATGATACTTTTCCCACTTACTTTATTACTTGATCGACTGGTACACTTGCCATAGCTATAGATTAGCATGCATCAAGTTTTTGGTGCCATTATTGTGGATTATGTCTAAAATAATATTAAAATTTTGATCCTTACTTTACTTTAAAATTTTATTTTAATTTTTGTTCTTTCTTTATTTTTGAAATTTATTCAGTGCATGACATATACTAGATATAGTAACTTACTATCTTTAGATCCAAAAATTGAAAGGACCATTAGAAAACTACAACAAGGAAGAAACATGATAGCTGAAGATCCTAATGACATCAATCTAAGATTGGATATGGCGACTGAGGGACAATATGAAGCTATTCGAGCAGTACATCATCCATTAAATGATTATATCATACCATCTGTAGTCGATGCAGCTTCGAGCATCAGGAGACCATCTATGTGAGCAAACAACTTCAAAATAAAATCGGTGATGATCTAGATGATTCAATCAACTATCCAATTCAATGGACACGTGCATGATAATCCGAATGCCCATATTTCTAACTTTCTTGAACTTTGTGATACTTTTAAAATTAATGGGATGTCGGATGATGCTATTAGATTAAGGTTATTTTTTTTTCTTTATGGGACAAAGCTAAAAGTTGGCTTCATTCTCTTCCTGCATATTCTATCACAACTAGAGATGTCCTAGCCCAAAAATTCTTAGCCAAGTACTTTCCACCTTCCAAGACTGTCAAGATGTGCAATGATATCACTTCTTTTATGCAGATGGACATGGAGACACTATATGAGGCTTGGGAGCATTTCAAAAAATTACTGAGGAGATGTCCACATCATCAACTACCTGTATGGCTTCAGGTATAAACTTTCTATAATGGTTTATATCCTACTAATCATTCTATGATTGATGCAGCAGCAGGAGGAACCATTAACCAAAAAATGGAGGAAGAAGCCTTTGATTTGATCAATGAGATGGCATCAAATAGCTATCAGTGGCAGACAAAATGCATGATGTCGAAAAGACCAGTAGCTGTGCAGGGAGTAGATTGCGTGCCAACCTTACTAGCTGAAATTGCAGCCCTTAGAGCCAAAGTCAACAACTTAAAGGAAATAGCTATGCATGTTCAGAGCATCACCTGTGACCTGTATAGAGGAGGATACGATACAAGCAATTGCCAGACAAGTAATCCTTTTGCTAAAGCAACTGATACAACTAATTATGTTGGTAATTTTTTTAGGCTGCAATAAAATAATCCCTACTCCAACACATACAATCAAGCATGGAGGCAGCACCCAAATTTCTCATAGAGCAATCAAAATGCAGCACAATAGCCACCCTCGGGGTTCTAAGTACCTGAAAAGAAGTCCAACATGGAGAAGCTGATGGTCAAATTAATGCAAAACCAAGAAGCAACTATAAAAAATTTAGAAGCCAAACTTAGGCATGACCAAGCAGCAGTAATTCGAAACTTGGAGATGCAAATAGGCCAAATGGCTAAGATAATCTCCAAGAGACCTCAGAGATCCTTTCCCAGCAACACGGAGATCAGTCCAAGGGAGCAAGTCAATGCCATCACCCTGAGAAGCGGTAAAAAGCTGGAGGAGCCACATCAGAAGAAAGAGACTGAAGAGCCAACTACAAATAAGGAACCATCAATTAAAATTCATCAGTCACCAAAACAACTGGCAGATGGATGGTCTCCAAGTATACAATTTGTCGATCCAAATGTAAAGCCCTACGTGCCACCACTATAATTTCTAGAGAGACAAATACAACATCCAGATAAGAAATTTTCTAAATTTTTTAAAATTTTAAAGAATTTACATATTAATATTCATTTTGTAGATGCTATCACTCAAATGTCTAGGTATGCCAAGTTTCTTAAAGAAATTCTAACAAATAAGAAAAAGCTGAAGGAGCATGAGAGAATAAATTTGAATGAAGAATGCTCAGCAATACTTCAAAATAAATTACCGCAGAAGCTAAAAGATCCAGAGAGTTTTACCATCCCTTGCATTATCGATGATTATAGTTTTGATAAAGTTTTATGTGATCTATGAGCAAGTATTAATCTCATATCTTTTTCTATTTTCAGAAAGCTTGGTCTAGGAGAACCGAAGCCTATCACTATTACTCTTCAATTAGCTAACAGATCCATCAAATATCCAAGAGGTATAGTGGAGGATGTCTTGGTAAAGGTAAACAAGTTTATTTTTTCTGTTGATTTTATTGCTCTTGATATGGAAGAAGATTATGATGTACCTCTTATCTTAGGGAGATCCTTTTTAGCTACTGGAGGAGCTTTAATAGATGTTCAATAAGAAAAATTAATTTGTAGAATCCAAGATGAATAAGTTACTTTTAATATTTTTAAAGATACTAAACATTTCTGATGATAATCAAACTTATTTTCTAATTGATATTATTGATAATTCAGTATATGAGAATTTTGTAGAAAATAGGTTTGAGACTATGAAAGCTAGCAATGTCCAATTGAAAGAGGGCTCGACCAAATATGAAAGTATTCCAATTGAAGTGACACCGGATTGATTCAACTCAGAACTCAAAGAAAGTCAAGCTGAAGACTATAAATCAGAACTACTAGATATGTTATTTCTTTTCTTTTTAGTTTTAATCATTTTTTTTTATTTTTCAGTAATTTATTGTTGCTCTTTTACTGCTTTGGAGTATATTTTCAATTTTGTAGAGAAAAATCAATGAGAGCTCAAGCCAAATTTTAAAGCTTTAAAGAACCAGACTGAACCAAATCAGGTGTATTTCTTCCTATCCTTTATTGCATCCTTTATTTTTCTTTCTCCATTAAGATAATGTAGAATAAGTTAGGAGATAAAAAAAAAAATTAACCATGTGTCAAGAAGAAAATCTTGAGCAAGATAGACTGGATAAGTGATAAAAGATAGAAGATCTGCTAATAAATATAACGAGTTAAAGAAGTAGATTAGTTGGTCAGACTTTTAGCAGCCTACTTAGGTCATCAAAAGACTATTAGCACTTCTAATTGCACATGCACACTAATAAGGCAAAGTAGGTATTGATTATAAGGCCAACTGAGGATTCAATTATCACTGAAAATTGATAATTAATATACATTCTAATAAAAAAAACTTGAATTTAAGGAAAGAGCTACCTGCCTAAAAATAAAGTGCAAAAGATAGAGTATATGTAGATTTTCCAAAGCCTAATAACTAGGTCTCTGCACCTAGGTCAAGTGTGGAAATTCACGTAAAATGGTGGAGGGAAGGCCAGGATGCTCAGCACATAAAAAAAAAAATGGGGGCAGTGTAAAAGCTACCTTAATTCATGAGTATAAAATTAAGAATGTATAGAAAATTAATCAAAATAGGTGATAAGAGAGGATACTTTTGTCCTTTAATTTAACACTGAAAAGCTAAAGTTAGTCATCACGAACACAAGTGCTGTAGATCTTTGATGTACTCTAAGAAAGTTTTTAATTATACTGACTGCAAAATTTGCTTCTGAAGCTCAATGCTTAGTTAGCAGTATTTTCTGAACTTTTTGATCTTTAATTCTAGATTTTATCTTTTTGATGGATAATCTTATTGAAACATGGTATTAAATAAAACATTTCTAAGGGACTAGCAATGACTAAGTTGGAAGATGTGATAAGTCATAAAAATACACTAATAGAAGTATTAAATTATAAAATAAATTTATATATTTTTAAGAAATTGATACTTTTATTAATCCTATGCAGAAAAGAAGGCCACCAATATGAAGATCTTATTTTTCTGAATCAGATGAAATAAATTTCAAGCAAAATGGACTTCAAACGGGCCCAAAATTGAATTAAAAAAAAAATCATTCGGTCTGGTTCAAATCGGTTCAGAAAAATCAGCTCAGCAGATTGTCCAGCTTTATCGTAATCAGATCGACCATCCGCTGACGCCACGCTTACGTTGCACTGATGTCAGAATTTTTTGTGGTGCATGGTGGACCACTATAGAGGGCATTTCGGAGATTTCATAGGGACAAGCGCGCTCCGATTGGCTGAAGGAAGCGGTGGTCCATGCAACACTAGGCTCGTGCATAGTTTATAAAGGGTAATCTAGACATTCTACCTAATTCGGTGGATGCTTTTCACTGGGATTTGATCGAATGGCTGAAATTTGTGCACTGACGAACGGTGGATGCAGCTCCTGGTTGAGATCCAACGATTGAGGTTCATCCCGACTTTTAACAAAGAATCTGAAGCTCTCCTATGTGTGATCTAATGGCCCAAATTTGATCTTCAAGGCTAATCCAATGGTCTAAACAAATTTCGACTTGATTTGGATTTTTAAATTGATTTTTGAGTGGTTTCTGGCTCATTTGATCATCATCCAACGGTTAGAATGATCCTGAATTCAATTTGAGTTGTGTTAGGAGTCTTAAAACCAATTCTTTCAGGACTTTTTGAGAGATTTCGATAAAAGCTCTTCTCCTTAGCCTATTTAAGGACCCTGTTGCTGTTGTTGCCGGGGGAGAGAGTTTTGGGAGAGTTTGAGGAGAGAATTTTAGGAGAGAGTTTTGGGAGAGAGATTTTAGGGTGGATTTGAGAGTTTTAAGGGAGAGAGAAGAGAAAGGGCTTTTATTTTTTTTCTTCTTCCTTTCTTCTTTCGACAATCAGGACATCGATCTAGGGGCTTTTCTTCTTCTTCTTCGAGTTTTCCACACCAAGAGCAATGGACAATCAATTTCAGCAATCAAACAGTCTAATTTCTTCATGCTTTTTATTTTATTTTCTATTTTTGAACTTGTTATTATGAACTAAATTTTTTTTTTACTAAGGCTAAGGTGTAGCCACTCTTTTGATGCAATATTCAATATGATTTATTTTTAATTTTAAATTTTATTCATGAGGAGTATATAAATCTGATCTCAATGCTTTTAGATTACTGGCCATCTTCTAATTGATCTAATGAACATAGATGTTATGGACCAAATACATCTATGTTATTGCTTCTTGATTATATACCTTGTATTATGAATCAAATTAGAATTCATATGCATGCAGAAATTTTTGTACGCTTTGGACGCAGCATATTTTAATTAGAGGATTTCACAAAACTTAATGCATTGATATTTATTTAAATTACACTTGGACCAAAGGGTAATTAATAAATATTGATAGTTTTACTACACTTGGACTAAAGAATAGTGAATAAACTAGGAGACTCCACTGTCACATGAAATAAAATTAATCTAATAACCCGAATATTGTATTGACTGAGTTGGTGAACCGATTGCCTTAGTAATCCATTGCTCTTAAGTTTAAAACTCTAATAATTACACTCTTTCTATTTCCTTAAAATTTTTAATTATTTTCTTATTTTGTTCTTTAATTTCTTATTCTCATAAATTGGTCTTCTAAATAAAGCATAGGAAAGAGCTTTTTAGTACTTATTTTCCAATCCTCTAGGGACGATACTTTACTCACTTATTTTATTACTTGATCGACTAGTGCACTTGCCTTAGCTATAGATTAGCATGAATTAGTCTCTTTCTCTCTGATTTTCACATGCCCAAGAGCCCTCTTAATGGTCTAGAATTAATAAAAAATTTAGTCCAAAAGGACCTTTTTATAAAGAGATATGGAAGAGTCTTTATTGGATCAAATTCCTACACAAGATAATAACATATATGGCAAGTTGTTGAGGCACCTCTCCTTTGTTTTAGCCGTGGACCACTAGGGAAGGTGCACAAAAAGGATTTTCTCCACCAAAAGAAGTAAGGAATAATAGAGTGTGGGCAGTACCTTGTGGGAAGAGTTTTGGTTAATTTGTTAGGATTCTATCTCATAGAATCTAAAATTATAACAAACTACCTGCCTTTGACTTGGTCCACAAACTAATTTTCATATAGGAAAGAGAGAAGATGAGTGGGCATGTGTGAGATAGCTAGGCATGGGAGTTTTGTCACACAAAACTCTAAGAAGGGAGAGCGGGGGGGCATTGGGGCTTAGATGGTGCAAGGGTGGAATCCTAGTCCTACTAGGCTTCCATATATAACATGGTCAATAATGGTTTCTCAAACCTAATTAAACCAGAAGTAAGTCAACCCAATTAAATTAGACCCTAACGCAATTAAAAATTTAATTAAATTAGATTTAATTTTGATTTAATTTTTTAATCAAATTAAAAAATTGGATTGATTCAAGTCCTAGTTGAATTAAGACTAGTTCTTTCTTGTGCTTGGCTTATCCAATAAACCAATTGAACTTGATCCAATCAAGCCCAAACCAAATTTAATTAAACTTAATCTCAGTTCTTTGACTTAATCAAATTAAGTTAATTAGCAATTAAATTGCTAATCAATCCTTCTGCCACACATGCTCTAGGTTAAACATCAATTGTATTGATTGTTTAACCTTAGAATGATTCTAAATCATTGATCAATCATCCGATCAGATCATGAACTCTAATTGTGTAACCTCATAGTTCGAACTTAAGCTAGTAGCATAGAAATAAATTCTTGTACCAATCAAAGTGACCATTTAGTAATGGTTTCCGATGGTCAGATAGGTCAAATGTGTAAAACAACATTCTTAGAACCCATGTAGATATAGTTTCCATATAATTCATCCCCTTGACCAAAATGCTCGTAAGATTCCTCAGATTCAACTATCAACTTTGATTAGGCTGTCCACATTATATTTCAAAATACCAAATCCATCTCATGGATTATCTTGGCCAAGGTTTTGCTATATTGAAATATAGTGATGCATTCTTCTCCAACTCTTGGAGTGGTCAATCCTATCTTGATCACACACCGACTTCGCAAATACTTGATTGTGCCTAGAAATCTTCTGTTACTGAATTAAAAATTTAGTTAGTCTGGTACCAAAGCACAGTGAGTTGCTTGCAAGCCATTGAGGTGATCTCAGGTCTAAGGGATACTTATACCTATATCCCATTAGGGATATTCTCGATAGCAAAATGCTCTAGAGTTGGTCATGTTCAGTGATGATGTATTCCTATATCTCACCTGTATTCCATACCAGTGTCTCCACACTCCTTGGTTAAGAGGACAACCAACCTATATGGCATACAACAACTTATGCTTGATAGATGCTGTCATCCTTATTAATAGCCATCATTTGGTCGTGAGCAGTTTTAAGGACTAATCGATAAATCCTCTCTTTATCAAACTAAATAGTGTTAAGAACTTCATCACAACAATGGAGTTCATTAGAAGATGACAACTTATGAGAAAAAATATCAAAAATATATTTTATTAATTAATAAATTAATTATAATTATAATATAGCTTAACCGTTAACAGGATGTCGATTGGTTTTGGGACATATTTTTTAATAATTCTCGATTAAGAGAACATCATCCACGTACATGATAAGGAATCCCACTACTAGATCATTTGCCCATTTGTAAATGTAGGGCTCTTCTCCATTCTTAATGAAGCCATATCAAAATGCATGTTCCAACTCCAAGAAGCTTGCTTCAATCCATAAATAAATCTCTGAAGCTTGCACACCTTGGACTCATCTGTGAATGTTAACCCCTCAGGTTGTATCATATACAATTCTTCGGTCAACTCTCCATTTAGGAAAGCTGTCTTCACATCCATTTGCCAGATCTCATATCTGAATGGGCAACTATTGCAAGCATTATCTGAATGGATTTGAGCATTGCCATAGGAGAGAATATATCATCATTATCAATACCATAATGTTGACTATACCCCTTGGCAACTAGACGAGCTTTATAGGTGTCCACCTTTCCATCTATGCCCCTCTTTCTTTTGAAGATCCATTTACACCCAATTGATTTAACCTCTTCTAGTGGGTCAACCAATGTCCATACATCATTGACCTTCATGGACTCCATTTTAGATTTCATGACCTCAAGCCATTTCTCAGAATCAGATCTCTGCATTGCATCCATTTAGATGATCGGATCCTCATCGTTCTTATTGAGTTCGATGGGATCACCATCCTGAACCAAAAAATTGTAGTATCTATCTGGATGATGCGGTACTCTACTGGATCGCTTTAATGATGCAGGTACATTGGGCTCCAGATTTGATCTAATCAAATCTAATTTATGTTCAGCTATTGGTGTCGGTCTTTCTACCTATCGAACTTCGTCAAGTTCAATCTTAGAGGTAATAGTTTCTTCACCAAGGAACTTCTTTTCTAAAATGATTGCCTTAAGGCCGACGAATACCTTTTGTTCATTAGCATGATAGAAAATATATCCTTTGATCTCTTTTGGCTATTCTATGAATGTGCACTTGTCAGACCTAGGTCCAAGTTTATCTGTGATTAATCGTTTCACATAAGTCGGGCACCCCCAGACCCTAAGGTATGAGAGTGCTGGCTTACACCTTGTCCATATCTCATATGGAGTTTTAATTAGAAACTTAATTAGAATCCTATTTAATAGATAGCAAGCTGATTTAAGTGCATATCCCCAGAAGGATATCGACAAGTTGGCAAAATCTATCATGGATCGGACCATGTCCAATAGAGTTTGATTCCTCTTTTTGACATACCATTATGCTGTGGTGTTCTTGGAGGAGTCCATTGGAAGAGAATCCCATTCTCTCCTAGATATATGAGAAACTCGCTAGAAAGATATTTTCCTCCTCGATCAGATCCAAGAGTTTTAATACTCTTTCCAATTTATTTTCTACTTCACTTTGGAATCGTTTGAATATTTCAAATGAATCCGACTTATGTTTCATTAGATAGATATATCCATATTTGGATAGATCATCTATGAAAGTAATGAAATAGAGATATCCACCTCTGGCACTAGTACTCATAGGTCCACATATATCAGTATATACTAGACCTAAGAGCTCAATGGCTCTCTCATATTTTTCAGTAAAAAGTGACTTGGTCATTTTTCTAAGAAGATAGGATTCATAGGTTGGAAGTGATTCACAATTACTAACTTCGAGTATTCCCTCTTGAGTCAACCTATTTATTCTATTCTTATTGATGTGACCTAGCCTACAGTACCATAAGTAGATATCAAACACATTATCTAATCTAGGGTGCTTGCCAGTGGAATAGACTACACTAACAAATTTTGATAGCATGTATACACCATGGTTCAAATGTCTAGAGAATATAGTAACACTATTCAAAATGACATTACAAAATTCTTTCTTTATTGAAATTTCATAATTATCTTTAGCCAGAAAGCCTACAGAAATGACATTCAAAAAGAAACTAGTACAAAAGTGGTAATCACTAAGAATAATAGTATGAGACTCAAATACAAGTTTCAAGATTTCTAATGCTAGAACTAGAATTGATCTTCCATCTCCAACATTCAGGAGTCTCTTGCCTTGCTCGAATCTTCTACTGACCTACAACCCCTGAATGAGTTGCAAATATGGTAAGGGCTACCAGTATCTAATACCCAGTCAGTAATATCATAAATAAAGAAATTGTAAGAAGTTATCATATTAATACCTTGCCCAGCACTAGTTTGCTTCTTTCTCAGCCAATTTGGATCCAAGAAGGCAATATACTAAGGATAGTTTCTCTTCTAGTGCCCCCGCTTCTTGCAAAAGAAGCATTCAGTTTGACTCTTATCAGGCTTTATCTTCTTGGTCTGGTCCTGCATAGATGTGCTAGCTTGAACTTGCACCTTCTTGGACTTTTTCTTCTTGTTCTTTTTTTCTTTCTTGAAGGGTCGAGAACTAGAAGATGAACCTCCCACTAAGTTCACCGACTCGTTGTGGAGCTAGTGATCCTTCTCAAAGTTTTGAAGTAATTTTAGTAACCCATGGTAATTAACTTCAGGCTTTGTCATTTTATAATGAGTGAGGAATGGAAGATAAGACTTGGGCAGTGAGTTCAGTATTGCATCTTTCTCTAGCTACTCATGTAAGAAAAAGCCAAGCTTGATCAAACACTCTATCAACTTGATCATGTATAGTACATGATCAGTGACTGAAGCTCCATCCTTCATCTTGGCATTGAAGATGTTACAACTAGTCTTGTGCCTCTCAACATCATCGGGTGTGCCAAAAGACTCCTTCAACATTTGAAGCATGTCTTTTGGCTGAGCCATCTTGAACCTATGACTGAACTCATCGCTCATAGCAGCTAGCATAATACAGCGCACCATGGTTCGATCATTAAGCCACTTCTGGTAAATGTTTCTAACTAACCCACGTGCATTTATAGCTGGCTCCTCAAGTGCTGGATCTATCAACACGTATGTTGGGCATAAACCCGCTCCTGCTAAAGTTTGACCAGAATGTTTGACCTTTGAATTGGCCTGCCCGATATCAGTAGCCAAGGATGAGCTTCAATTGAATTCGTAAGACCTTCTAAACTCCTTCAATAGTCGAACTCCTACTGGACTTCTCCTTCAGCCAGACTTCTTTAGTAGTCAAACTCCTACCAGACTTCTCCTTCAGTAGTTGAGTCGAACTCCTTCAGCAGTCGAGCTAGACTCCTTCAGCAGTCGAACTCCTGTCGGACTTCTTCTTCAGTCAGACTCCTTCAGCAGTTGGACTCCTATCGAACTTCTCCTTCAGCTGGACTCCTTCAGCAGTCAGACTCCTGTCGGACTTCTCCTTCAGCAGTCGGACTTCTTCAACAGTTAGACTTCTGTCGGACTTCTCCTTCAGTCAGACTCCTTCAGCAGTCGAACTCCTATCAATGAGTTAAACTTCTGCCAGACTTCTCCTTCAGTCGGACTCCTTCAGCAGTCAAACTTCTCCCGAACTTCTTCTTCATTCGAACTTCTCCGTCAGTCGAACTCCTTCCAGATATTTCCTACAATCAAACTCCTCCCAGACTTCTCCTCCAGTCGGACCTCTCTACCAGTCGTACTTGTTCTTCAGTCAGACTTCTCCATCAGTCGAATTTCTTTCAAACTTCTCCTACAGTCGAACTCCTCCTAGACTTCTCCTTCCAATTGCTTGAAGGGCTCTGCTCGATCGAGCTTCTCTTAGATTCCTCCAGCGAGATTCCGTCTGGACCTCTTTCAGCAGTCCAAAAGTACAGTCAATCTCGATAACCTTCGAGCTCCTCTAAAATAACAATAACTAGAAACTCTTCATCACCTGCAGCTATCGTATCCGAACTTCAGCTGTCAGGTTCCAACGGATTGGCACATCATGATAACAGACACTACCCTTTGTAACATACTTCACATGGTCCCGAACGGCCCACTACCAAGAAGTTGTAGCTATCATTATCAGTTTGTTATAGACTTCATCTATTTAAGAGATCCTCTAGATATGCTTTCTTTTCAAAGCTCTCATTCTTCTTCTAAAAATTTTGCTAAAATCTTTCTAAGCACTCCATTTCTATTAGGTGAAAGAGCTGACTTGATCATCGAAAGGTCTTGTCGGAGCCACCACCTCCGACTTCGGACAAGACTTATTTTGCAGATCACTAATGGCGACCTCATCTTCTCTGACTCCAGCCTCAATTTCGATGACAACTAAATTTTGCACCAACAAGATTGGTGCTAGAGGAGGGAAAAGTCCCTTGTTCTTAAAGGAGTACTTGGTAGAGATCCTTCTTCTTCTTCAAGAAGGCATTAACCAGGTGATCTACCACCTCCATGATCAGATCTCATCTAGATCTACCAGCTCTAACTTCATCTCCGGCATCCTAGGCTGCTCCACCGATAGCGGTGGTGGATGTAGAGCAATTCAACTTGTTGATCCAGTAAGTTAGAGGCCTCACTGAAGCAGTGCAGACTATGTAGTAGCAACAACCACCAACATCAGTTCTATCAAAGAGAACTTCATCAGAATATCAAGATCCGATGCTGGGATGGCCCACCTAGGCTAGTCATCAAGCAACCCCTGGAAAGGGGAAGCGGAGGACAGAGAGTCCTTGTTCAGACCATGACTCCATCCCTGAAAGATCCCTACCACTGTTCAGCTAGAGGACCCTTGAGATTCATGATCGAGAAGATCTCGATCAGAAACTTCAAGAAATGAACTGACGAGTTGAGGAGCTTCGCCATGCTGCACCTGCTCAAATCGACAACATCTACACTAACCCTCTTTCTCTCTCCAAATAATGCAGGAGCCCATCCCACCAAACTTCAGACTTTTTCAGTTCAAAAGCTACGATGGGACCTCAGATCCGATGGACCATCTTGAGGCCTTTCGGACCATGATGCTACCCCATGACGCACCAGATGCCATTCTATGCTGAGCTTTCCCCTCAACTCTGATGGAAGCAATAAGAAATTGGTACTCAAGCCTTAAGTCGAGTATGATTTGCTCCTTTGATCAAATGAGTCATCAGTTTGTGGCTCACTTTGTCAGCAACCGACGTCCAAGGCGAGGTTCGAACTTCCTTATCAACATCAAGCAGAAGAAAGGAAAATCCATCTAAGCTTACGTCAGTCGCTTTAACGCTGCTGCCCTGGAGGTCCGTAACTTGGACCAGTCCATTGCAATGACTGCACTGAAGGGCAGTCTCTAGAAGAATGATCTACTTTTCTTCTTGGAGAAGAAGTATCCTAAGAACTTCGCCAACATACTGGCCCGAGAAGAAGGTTACGCTCGAGCTGAGGAAGCCTTCAAGCTAAAGGATGATGAGACCACAGGAGAACGATAGGCGGGCGACTCTAATAAGCTCATAATTATGGAGAAGTCGACTGAATTTCAGCTGCATTCTAGAACTTCTCCATAATGCAGACGGGCCTGAAGTCCTCCCCAAGCTTGTCGACCAAGAAGCCCAGATAAAAAGATATGATGAAGCTCCCCTTTCAAATGATTCAATGACTACACTCCTTTGAATGCTTCAAAAATCCAAGTCCCGATGGAAATTAAGAATCAGCTACCAAGATCAGAAGAATTATGATCTCTCTCAAACAAGTGCAATCAAAGTAAATACTGTTTGTATCATCATGATCACGGTCACGATACTGAGGAATATTTTTAGCTTAGAGATGAAATTGAAGAACTGATCAGGTAGGGTCATTTGGATCGATTCCTATGATATCGATTCGAGAGGAAAGGATAGCAACCAAGGCCTCTTCCGCAACTGGGGGAGACTCGGGGGGGAGCATCTCAAGGAAACCAATCCCTGCATGGAAGCATCAACACCATGATCGAGGGACTTCGGCAAGAAAAGATATTAAGGAGCTACACAATATCAACATTAAAATTTTGAGAACTTGCAATATGTAATATCGATGGCCACTTTTTAATAAAGAATTCTTATTTTGACATTCCCATCTTTTGTGAACTATAAAAGAAAAAGATTAAGCTGGACTTCTCTCTTAAGCTAGATAGGAGGCTTCTGGTATAAGAGATAAGATCTTCTTCAACCTCAATAGGAGATAAGATCTTCTTTAACTTTAACAAGAGATAAGATCTCTCCCGAGCTTCAACTTCAACAAGATCTCCTTCAACCTCAATAGAAGATAAGATCTTCTTCAACTTCAATAGAAGATAAGATCTCCCTCGAGCTTCAACCTCAATAGAAGATAAGATCTTCTTCAACCTCAACAGGAGATAAGATATCCTTCAACTTGAGCAGGAGATAAGATCTTCTCCGAGCTTCAACTTCAACAGGAGATAAGATCTCCTTCAACCTTAATAGGAGATAAGATCTTCTTCAACTTCAATAGGAGATAAGATCTTCTTCAATTTTAATAGGAGATAAGATCTCCTCTGAGCTTCAACCTCAATAGAAGATGAGATCTCCTTCAACCTCAATAGGAGATAAGATCTTCTTCAACCTCGGCTAGAGATAAAATCTTTTCGAGCTTCAACTTCAATAGGAAAATAAGATCTTCCGAGTTTCAACCTCAACAGATAAGTGATTAGATCTTCTTTAATCTCGACTGGAGATAAGATCTCCTCGAGCTTCAACTTCGATAGAAGATAAGATCTTCTCGAGCTTCAATCTCGATAGGAGATAAGATCTCCTTCAACCTTAACAGGGGATAAGATCCCTCGAGCTTCAATCTCCAATAGGAGATAAGATCTCTTTCAACCTCGATTGGAGATAAGATCTTTTAGAGCTTCAATCTCAATAGGAGATAAGATCTCCTTCCGAGCTTCAACTTCAATAGGAAATAAGATCTTCAACCTCAATAGGAGATAAGATCTTCTTCAACTTCAACAGGAGATAGATCTCTCCTGAGCTTCAATTTCAATAGGAGATAAGATTTCCTTCAACCTCAACAGAAGATAAAGATCTCCTTCAACTTCAATAGGAGATAAGATCTTTCCTAAGTTTCAACCTCAATAGAAGATAAGATCTCCTTCAACCTTAGTCGGAGATAAGATCTTCTTCAACTTAAATAGGAGATAAGATCTCTCCTGAGCTTCAACTTCAATTGGAGATAAGATCTTCTTCAACCTCAATAGGAGATAAGATCTTCTTCAACCTTAATAGGAGATAAGATCTCCTCTGAGCTTCAACTCCAACAAGAGATAAGATCTTCTTCAACCTCAATAGGAGATAAGATCTTCTTCAATTTCAACAGGAGATAAGATCTTTCCTGAGCTTCAACCTCAACTGAAGATAAGATCTCCTTCAACCTCAATAGGAGATAAGATCTCCTCCGAGCTTTAACCTCAATAGGAGATAAGATCTTTTTTGAGCTTCAACCTCAACAGGAGATAAGATCTTCTTTAATCTTAATAGGAGATAAGATCTTCTTCAACTTCAACAAGAGATAAGATCTCTCCCAAGCTTCAACCTTAATGAGAAATAAGATCTCCTTCAACCTCAATAGGAGATAAGATCTTCCCCGAGCCCCAACCTCAATAAGAGATAAGATTTTCTCAATCTCATCCAAAGATAAAATCTCTCCTGAGTCTCAACAAGAGACAAAATTTTTTCCAAACTCCAATAAGAGGTGAAGTCTCCCTCAAACTCGGAAGAAGAAGAATAGAGTGCTCAAAGGCAGTGAAGAACAAAGGAAGGAGAGGGAAGACACAGGCAAAAATGAGAAGTCGAAGGGAAGGAGGAGTTTAAATAGCTGGAGAAATTAGAGATGATTTTGATTACAGACCTCCTCCAACAAATTTCGACCTACCATGTGTCCAGTCCATCATGCCAATCCCTGACGACCTGATAGAGCAATAATTGCATCATACATGGGATAGAGTTTCAGTGAAAGTTTTGAAAAATTATCTTCTCGGATCCTCTCATATTTAAGAAGCTTCAGTGCTAGCACAACAAACACCAAGGCTCTCCATCTAATGGGTGCAGAGCCCAGAAAAGAACTTTGACGTCATCTTTTCTATACTCCCTTCAAATTTCTAACTCGGAAGTAGGGAGACTACTATTGGGGATAAACACGCTCCTACCAAAGTTTGGCTGAAATGTCTGACCTTTGAATTAGTCCGTCCAGTATCAGCGGCTAGGGATGAGCTTCCACCGAATTCGTAAGACCTCCCAGACTCCTTCAGTAGTCGAACTATTGCCGGACTTCTTCTTCAATTGGATTTCTTCAGTGGTCAAACTCCTACCAGATTTTTTCTTCAGTCGGACTCCTTCAGTAGTCAAACTCCTATAGGACTTCTCCTTCAGTCGGACTCCTTCAGCAGTCATCGGACTTCTTCTTTAGTCGGACTCCTTCAGCAGTTGAACTTCTCCCAAACTTCTCCTTCAGTCAGACTTCTCCACCAGTCGAACTTCTTTCAGACTTCTCCTACAATCAAACTCCTCCCAGACTTCTTCTCCAATTGGACCTCTCTGCCAATCGTACTTCTCTCGAACTTCTTCGCCAGTCGAATTTCTTTCGAACCTGTCCTATAGTCAAACTCATCCTATAGTCGAACTCCTTCTGGACTTCTCCTTTTAGTTGCTTGAAGGGCTCTGCTCGATCGAGCTTCTCTTAGATTCCTCCAGTAGGATTTCATCCAGACCCCTTCCAGCAGCCCAAAAGCACAGTCAACCTTGATAACCTCTAAGCTCCTATGAAATAATAATAACTAGGAACTCTTCATTACCTACAGCTATCCTATCCAAACTTCAACTGTCAGATCCTAATAGGTTGGCACATCGCGATAACAGACATTTTTCTATGTAATAAACTTCATGTGGCTCCGAACGGCTCACTACTAGGCAGTTGTAGCTATCACCATTAGTTTGTTACAGGCTCTGTCTATTTAAGAAATCCTTCAGATATGCTTTCTTTCTGAAGCTCTCATTCTTCTTCTAAAAACTCTGTTAAAATCTCTTTGAGCACTTCATTTCTGTTGGCCGAAAGAGCTGACTTGATCATCGGAGAGTCTTGCCGGAGCCACCACCCCCGACTCCGAACGAGACTTATTTTGCAGGTCATCGATGGCAATCTTATCTTCTCCGACTCTAGCCTCGATTCTGATGATAATCAGATTTTGCACCAATAATGTACAAGATCTATTCATGCTCTGAGATAATCTTTAACTTATGGTACCAGCTATCGAAGTTGGGTCCCACCAGCTTATCATTGTCTAACAATGATTGGAGCGAAAGAAAAGTGGCCATATATGCAAAAAAAAATCAAAACCTAATTAGTAATTGATTCATTAAATCTAAAGATTTGGACTTTAATCAAAAGGTTCTTCCACTATTTTATTTGAATTGGTAGCCTCTACTTCTAATTTGAGAAATTATCCTAATTCCTTAGTGAGTACTAGAATTCACATAGACTACACACTAGCCCAACTTTGGTTGGTCAACCTATGTACATCTAAGGATAGGTTCATAATCAATTATTTTTCTAAATAATTTTTATTTATTTAATTTAATCCCAGTCCTTAATCAGTAGGCTTTGGCCTCCATTGAAAAAGATTCGGTTAGGTCCAACTATTAACATGACTATACTTGGTCCATCTAACCAATGAATGATTAAGCTCAACTTTGGTTGGTCAACCTAGCCACTATTTAGAAAGACATAGTCGAGAAGGCATATTATGAATGATAATTCAGTAGCCAATAAGCATCAGGCCTTTGGGCCTCTAATGATTATCCAACTAATAGATTCATTATCATCCACTTAATAGGAGGCTATGATCTAGTTATTACCATAACTATTTCATTTTTAGAAATCTAATAATTTTAGAGAATTTAATTAGTTTAATTTAAAGAAGGAAGAAGATAAGATGAACCAGCTTGTCATGATCCTCCCACTGGCTTTACCAAGTCAGATTAAGGGATACCATTAATAAGCTGATCAAGGAGCACCTAAATCAGTCACACTAATTTATCGAGCTGACATGGGTTAGCTTGAATTATCAAGTGATCTGATCAAAATATAATTTCACCAAGAAGGTCAGGCAAGTAAGATTGATGGGAGGGTCTGCCAAAGCTTGCCTTAGATACCATAAGAAATGGCCAGGTAAGTGGACTGCCAATTAAAAACCACCTATCTGGATTGCCAAACTTACCTTAGATACCAACTGATTTATTAATTTCGATTGGATCAATCTAACAGTTTGTGCTAGACCACGTAGCCAAGAATCAAGTCCATCTTAGTTCTTGTTAAAGACATAGACTAGACCAACTACAACTATTGTAATTGATTTAAAGAATCCTTAACCTAATCTAAGACAACTATTGATTAGATTTAGTCAATTCTCTAATTAAATATATTCTATACTCTAACCTTAGGTCTAACTCAATTAACGAACTTAATTTTTACTAACCCATTAACCCACTGTATTATGATTTATGTCTTAGGATCTTCAATTCATAATCCTATATCCTAATCAAAACAACTCTTAATTCTTAATTAAGTTTTAGACTGAGGGTTGGGATTCAATATTTTAAAAATAATTTTCATATTTATAAAATATTTTTACAACATAATTCTACCAACCAGTTGCATGTTTGATTCATAATCAATATGCAAATAAAATAGACATGAAACTACTTAAGATGTAATCTAAACATGTTCATGTAATTGAAACTATTTCGATTCCAATCAATTATAAATCACCTTAGATCAAATCTAACACATTTATGATGATAAAAAAATTAAATTAAAATATTTTTAATTAGATCATAAAATTTTTTAGATCTAATCTAAAATTTTATGATCAGGATATTAGATCAGCAAGTACTAGGACAATCTCTCTACTGTAAGGGATAAATCTTACATCAGGACAACCTTATAATCAGTCCATGCAATCTAAAATTTTTATTTTTAGATTTAAATAAATTTAAATATAATAAATTATAAATTAATCTAGATCATATTTAATGAATTTATGATTTACATTAGATCCACACGAACTAGGACAACCTCTCCAAGGGTAAACCTTACAGTAGGATAACCTTATAATCAGTTCGTGTGATCTATTTTTTAATTTTAGATTTAAATCATAGATTATAATTTATATCTAATCTAAAAAATAATCTAAACATGCATCACAAATCATATAATAAAGAACCTACTTTGATACCCATTGAAGGAAATAGATCTAGGGTTAGATTTTTGAAACTTTTTCAAAAGCATGTAGCGGAAGAGATGAATTAATCATATTAATTCATAAATAACATACAAAAAACCTCTAGATCTAGTATCCTATTACAAAATTTAAGCATGTAATTAAATCAAAAATTAAAAAATTAGAAAAATACAAGTTGATCATATCAACAACAAACTATACTAGATCAGATCTAGACATGAATTTAGGAGATTAAATCATCCTTACCTTTGCAAGTTAGACTCTCTAGCTCACAGATCCAAGGTTGAGCTTGCTGCTCTAAGCTGCACATGTGTCTGACCTCTACAGGATGTCCATACAAGCCCTCGATCTTTAATCAAAAGTTTGATGGCTGGAAATAAGCACAGTATGCTAGTATTGTGCTGATCCTTCTTCGATGGTCGATCTGATCTTTCTTCTTTGAATCTTGGACTCTCCAACTTTTAGAATGAAGGAATAAGACTTGTGAATTTGAGACACCTCTCAAAAACTCATAAAAAAATGGAGGAAAGGATCTAGAGGAAAACCCTAAAAGAAGACCCTTCTTCTTCCTTGTTTCTCTCACCAAGACACTTGAGATTGTGTCTTCTCAAAACCCAACACCCAAGTTGGATTTCTCCTAGCTTTTCCCACACCCCAAAGCCTCTCTCTCAAGTCTAGAATCACACAAAAAATTAGGGCCAAGATCCTTTAAATAGAGAGTTAGGAAACAATCCTTATCTAGGTCAAGTTACCTATTAAGAAATGTCCAAAAAGGGCAAGACAAGGGGCGCCCAACTCTTGGGTGCCCCCTCCTTTTTCTTTGGCGTGGACCATCAACTTTTGTTGCATAAAAGCCTCACTATTTCCACCAAAAATTTTAGAGAAAAATCAGGGATGTGGGAAGCACAAAAAAGGAAGGAGTTTTAGTTACTTAAAATTCTATCTCATAGAATTTAAGTCAAAACCAACTCCTTATTTGACTTGGTCTTCAACCAATTTTATGTAAGAAAGAAAGGAAAGCAAGGAGGCACGTGTGAAGGCTGGGGCATGGAGAGTTTTGTCACCAAAACTTCTAAGAAATAGGGTGGGGGGCGTTGGGACTAAGTTGGCACAAGGATTGGGAAGTCCTAGTCACACTAGGAATTTCAATTTAACTTGGTCAAACATAAACTTTTAACCAAATTAAATCAAAATTAATTTAACATAATTAGAATAGGTCTTAGTCCAACTAATAACTTAATTAAATCAGATTAAATTAGATTTAATTTTGATTTAATTTTTAAATAAATTAGAGATTGGGTTGATACAAATCCTAATTGAACTAGGACTCGTTCTTCCTTATAATTGGATTATCCAATAAACCAATTGGACTAGATCCAATCAAGTCCAAACCAAATCTAATTAAATCATATTTAATTAGAGTTAATCTTAATTTTTTGATTTAATCAAATTAAGTCAATTAGCAATTCAATTGCTAATCGATACTCCTACAATATTTGCACTAGGTTAAACATCAAGCATATTGATTGTTTAACCCTAGAACGATTTTTAATCATCGATCAACCATCCGATCAAATTGATAAATCTTATGTGTGTGATCCCATAGGTTTGAATCTAAGCTGGTAGCATGAAAATAAATTTTTATACCAATTAAAGTGACCATCTAGCAATGGTACCCGACGATCGGATAGGTCAAATATGTAGAACAACATTCTTTAGAACCCATGCGGATATAGTTTCCATATAATTCATCTCCTTGACCAAAATGCTCATAGGACACCTTAGAGCTTAATCGTCAACTCTGATTATGTCATCCACATTATATTTCAAAATACTAAATCCATCTTATGGATTATCCTAGTCAGGATTTTTGCTATATTGAAATACAGTGATGCATTCTTCTCCAACTTTTAGAGTGGTTAATCCCATTTTGATCGCTCACCAACTTCGTAAGTACTTGAATATGCGTAGAAATCTTTCATTACTGAATTAGAAATTCAGTTAGTTTGGTACCAAAGCATAGTGAGTTACTTGCAAGCCACTGTGGTGATCTCGGGTCTAAGGGATACTTATACCTATATTCCATCAGAGCAATTTTCGATAGTAGAATGCTCTAGAGTTGATCATGTTCGGTGATGATGTACCCTTACATCTTACTTGTATGTCATATCAATGTCTCCATACTTCTTGGTTAAGAGAATAACCAGCCTATATGGCATAAAATGATTTATGCTCGACAAATGCTGTCATCCTAATTAACAGCATATTATTTGATCGTGAACTATTTAAGAACTAATTGATAAATCCTTTTTTTATCAAAACTAAATAGTCCTAAGGATTTCATCACAACAATAGAGTTAATTTGAAGATATAGAGTTTATGATGAAAATACCAAAATATTTATTTTATTCATTAATAAATTAATTATAATTACAAGGTAGCTCAACCGTCAGCAGACTGACAGTTAACTTTGGGACACATTTTTCAATAGAGTATCCCTTTGCTATCGGTCTTGCTTTGAATTTGACTCCATCTTGTTCTGAAGGTACCTCCTTCTTAGTGAACACCCACTTTGAGCCAATAGGCCGAGCACCTTTTGAAAAATCCACTAGCTGCCATGTTTGAATTTTCTTTAGTGATTCAATCTCCTCAATCATGGCCTGCATCCATGACTCATGGTCTTCACTCAACATAACCTCTGCATAATTTTTTGGACCTTTATTAGCAGTGATGAGAGCATAGGAGATAGTCTCATCAATGCCATTATTGATAAGTCTCTTGATAGTATGCTAGGGCTTGTGCAAAGCTACTCCCACTGGCACATTGCTCATGCATGAAATCTATGGCTGACCTTACACATCAAACTAAATAGTTGGCTCTCCATGCTGGTCTCCCATCTAAGTAACTATCCTCCTATCCAGCTCTACCTCAATAGGAACATTCCTATAAGTGGTGTGGACTGCATGTCATCTATCTCTGATTGGCCACCACTGTTCACCATCATTTTTCTTGTTCCTCCTATACTCCCAGACCTCTCCAAGATGCTCTTCTCATCAAAAATAATATCCCTACTAATCATTAACTTCTGCACTTCAGGATTCCATAGTAGGTACCCCTTTGACTCCTTACGGATACCTAATAAATATCATCTTTTGAGATTTTGGGTCCAACTTGCTTCTTTCGGTTGCCTCCATATGTGCATAGGCTGGGCAACCAAAGATCTTTAGATGGCCAAGCTCCACCTTCTTTTCACTCTAGACCTCCTCTGGAATGCCTTTATTTAGCTTGCAATGAGGGGACCTATTGACAAGAAAATAAGAAAAAGTTAAAGCATCACCCCAAAAAGATTTTGGAAGTGATGTCTGCAGCCTCAAACTCTATGCCTTCTCGGTGAGTGTTTGGTTCATCCTCTTCACGACACCATTTTACTGAAAAGTCATCTTCACTGTGTAATGGTGTTTGATGCCATTTTTTTCACAGTACCTCCTAAACTCTAGGCTTGTATACTCCCATCCATTATCTGACCTTAGAGACTTCACCTATCTCCCTAACTCCTTCTCAACTTCAGCTCTCCAGGCTCTGAACTGGGCAAACACCTTTGATTTTTTTTTAATAAGATAAATCCACATCTTTCTTGAGTAATCATCAATGAAAGTAACAAAATACCTTATCCCGCGTCAAGCTAATACAGGAGCCGGTCCCCAGTCCCCACACATCCGAGTGCATTAAGTCCAACACTCCTTCGTTACGCTTGATACTGTTGGCAAATTTCTTACTATGCTATTTGCCAAAGATGCATGACTCATATAAATCTATGCCCTCCTTTTTTAGGGCATAGATCATCCCTCTTCTACTGAGTTTTGTGAGCCCTCTATCACTTATATGACCCATTCAATAGTGCCACAGTCGATATAAGAGTTTCTCCTCCTGTGCCATTGCTAGCACCTCTGCACCATCAGTCATAACTGAGCCTTCTATTCTGTAAAGATTATTGCTCAGTCTTCTACTCTCATCACCACCAAGGCTCCCTTGAAAATCTTCAAGCATCTACTCTCAGCTTGGCTACTAAAAGCATAACCCTGCTCCTGCTCCTCCAAGTAGCTCAAAGAAATTAGATTCTTTTTTAGCTCTGCTACACGTCTGACATTCGATAATGTACAAATGATTCCATCATACATCCTCATCCTAATAGAGCCTACTCCAGCTACTTTGCATAGGTGATCATCTCCAATGCTGACACTTCCACTATCAATCTTCTGATAGGTAGCAAACCACTCCTAATGAGAAGTATAGTGGTGTGAGCATGCTGAATCCAATGTCCATGTAGTATCGCACTCTATGGATCCATCTAATATAACTAGTAGGTATCTACTCATCGAAGCTGTATCATCACTCTTGCTGGCCTTTCCTTTTTCTAACTTCAAAAGGGGACAATTTCTCCTCAAGTGTCTAAGCTAATAATATTTGTAGCATTTCAATATCTTCTTATGATCTCGAGATTTAGATTTGCCCTTGAATTTTTCCTTTGTCTTCTCCATTGATCTTTTCTGTCTCTCATTCATAGCCAAGATCTCAGATTTAGGATCTTCTTTGTAGATCTTCTTCCTCTACTCATTCGGTCTAAATACACCAACAATTTCTTTATAGTTTAGGATCTTCTTCCCATAAACTAAAGTTGTTATGAGACCATTATAAGAATCTGGGAGAGAACATAGTAGCAGCAATGCCCGATTTTCCTCGTCGATCTTTACATCCAAACTCATTACCTCAAAACACACTTGATTGAACCTTTGGATATGTGCAACAAGATCTTCGTCTTTAGGCATCCTTAGAATATAAAGCAATTTCTTCAACCACAACTTACTGGTCATGTTCTTCTTCATATATGTATTCTCCAGTCTTATTCAAAGCCCCTTTGTCATGTTTGTATAAACCTTGAGCAACATCTGATCAGCCAAGCACATTCTGATTGTGCTAAAAGTAATTTCCTCCAACTCTATCTAATCCTCAGCACTAATCTTTTCTAGCCTTTCTCTTACCAAGACCTTATAGATCCTCTGCTAAACTAACAAGTCCTTTACCCTTTATTACCATAAGGTATAGTTCTTCTTGCCATTGAACTTCTTGTTTGTTAGATGTGTGCCCTAGAAGCCGGATTGGCTAAATACTTGTAATATACTTCTAAGGGCAATTTTATAATTTTAACTATAAATTAATAAAAAAATTATTTTTTATCATAGTGTGTATTTAAAATATCTATGATACATCCTTTAAGTTAATGATAATGATAATTTATATTTTCAAGAGTTAAAAATTTGGGACATGAATTTTTATAATTAACTCATAAACAGCTTCCGACCGTAGGATCATCATGAGAATGGTGATCGATCTGGAAGGTTGGTGTATGATCGCTTTCTTAAGATAGATGTATCTTGAGTCCATGATGTGGAGATACTAGAGTGAGAGTATAAGTACTCATTAGAGAATGAGGGCACTGAGCGTGACCACCTCAAGCAGTCTTAAGAAAGTCTACCTTCTCGTCGATGACTAGCTTGATATTATTGTGATGTGTTTGATTCTTTGACCTGAGGTGCATCGATAGTTCACCTTGAGGGTATTATAGTTTGACTATACCATAACTCGATCTCCTAGCCATTGGAAATTCTGAGGTGTATGTTGGTTATAGCATGTTCACTGTAGGAATTGGATTGCACCAATAGAGAATCTATCTACCTCGGTAGATGAGGAGTAGCTCTATGATAATTATGAGATTGAGTCCTTAAGCCCATGGCCATGGTAGAGTGAAGATGATAGAAAGAGTTTCTGTTAGATTTTTACATTAGACTCGAATCAAATGATTAATTCATATGACGGACATTGGGTTTGACGAGTTCACTTTAACCCTAATCCTATCGGAGCTTAAGGTAGAAGAACCCAATCACACAAGTAACTGCACCAAGAGGTTCATTTTCAATTCTGATGGATTGCCACCATATACTACCAGGTGTCACTGATGGATTTTGTGAGCAATTAGAATGATTTTGATGATCGATTATTCTAATGTTGGTCCGAAATGTTTGATGATATGGATAAGATCATGACAATCCCATTTCTCAGATTAAATAGAGCTGTGTTAGATATATGTGCCCTAGAAGCCAGAATTGGCTGACACTTGTAATACACTTCTAGGGGCAAAATTATAATTTTGACTATAATTAATGAAATGGGTTATTTTCTATCACACATGTGTATTTAGTGTCTGTGATACATCCTTTGAGTTAATGGTAATGATAATTCATATTTTCAAGAGTTGAAAATTTAAGACATGAATAATCATTATTAACTCATAAACAGCTCCCGACCATAGGATCATCACGAGGATGGTGATTGATCCGGAAGGTTGGTGTACGATCGCTTCTCTTTAGTAGATGAGTCTTGAGTCTACGGTGTGGAGACACCGGAGCGAGAGTACAGGTACTCGTTAGAGAACGAGGGCACTGAGCGTGACCACCTCGAGTAGTCATTAGGAAGTCTACCTTCTCGTCAATGACTGACTCGATGCTGCAGTAGTGTGTCTGGTTCTTTGACCTGAGATGCATCGGCAGTTCACCTTGAGGGTGTTATAGTTTGACTACACCATTACTCGGTCTCCTAGCCATATGGAACCCTGAGGTGTATGTTGGCTATGACATGTTCATTGTAGGAACTGGATTGCATCAAGATGGGATCTATCTACCTCGGTGGTAGAGGAGTAGCCCTATGATGATCATGAGAATCAAGTCCAGAAATCCCATGGCCATGGTAGAGTGAAATAATAGAAAGAGTTTCTATTTAGATTTTCACATTGGACTCGAATCGAATGATTACATCATATGACAGAGACTAGGGTTTGACGAGTTCACCTTAACCCTAATCTGATCGGGGCTCAAGATAGAAGAACTTAATCACACAGGTAGCTGCACCAAGAGGTTCGCATTCAGCTCTGATGGGTTGCCACCATATACTGCTAGGTGTCACTGGTGGATTTTGGGAGCAATTAGAATGATTTAGATGATCGATCATTCTAGCTGTTCGAATCAGAAGAGTTCTGATCCATCGAAAGGAGTTTCGATGATGTCTATGATAGAGATCATGACATATCCCATTACCATACAGAACTGAACCTAACTGGGTCACACAAACAAGGGTTTGAATCTGGTGATCATCAATTGAACTGATCTAGTTCAATTGATCTGAATGAGATTCAATTAGGTTCAAGGAAATCGTGCTAGCACTCGATTGAACCTAACGTTCTTCTTTTACTATCATAAATAAGTTGTCCTGACTGAGCCAAAGGAGTTTGTGCTCAATCAGAGGCCTTCATATGGTCTGACTGGAGGTTGTCCAAGTCAGAATAGGTTGTCTTATTTGTAAGACATTACCTGCCATTTTTGGTCACCTGCCATTTCTTGTTCTTTGACTTTGGTCAAAAGTCTACCTTTGACTGGTCAAACGTTGACCATTCACCCTTTGACTTTTGACCACATGTCATGCACCTATTGGAGAGCTGGTGGGGGCCTGTCCCCCTGCCAGAACCTGGCAAGGAGAAGGGCGCACGCCAAGGGTGGCGTGAGCCCAAGTAGGAGGCGCCTAGGAGTCCTTGTTGGACAAGGACTCCACCTCCCTTTTGGATTCCAATCAGAGTTCTACTAAGAATCCAGTTTGACTGGTCTTAGGCGCCCTCTAAGGAGGAATCCAGGGGTCTCTATTCCAACCAATCAGATTTAGATCTGATTTCACAAAGGGTTGTGATTGGTTGAGAGGAAGAGGAGTTGGATCACAAGAGGTCTATAAATAAGACCCTGCGCCCAACCCTAATTCCAATGCTATTAGATACGCCCCAAGGCTGCCTCTCCCCTCCTTCTCCATGCCATAGTCTCTTCTCCTCCTTGCTCTCCACGTCCAAAAGGTGTTTTGGACTTAGTTTGGTGCGATTCAGATCAAGGAAAGGCGATCAAAAGCAAGAAGGCTGCGCTGCTGCAAAAGGACGACTGCAGATCTTCAAAAGAGTTTTGAAGATCCTCCAGATCAGATCCAGATCTGATTTTTGGAGGTGTGATAGAGAAGAAGAGGATCTCCAGATCCAACCCGAGTGGATACCGGTAGAGGCCAGGCGCTTGCGTGGCTAAGATCCAGAACCTTCCGCTGCAATCAGGATCATCTACAGGGTAATAGGATTACCCAAATCAGGTAAATTGAAATTTGATTTAATTTATCTTATTTTATTTTATTTATTAAAATAATAAGAATCAGATCTGAAACATATCAAGATCTGATTGAGATCAAGAGAAAATTTTTGAAATATATCTCTTGATCTAATCAGATCTGGACGAACCTGGACCGGGAAATCAGGATTTCCCTTCAACTGGTATCAGAGCCATGGTTCTAAAATTGTTTAGATCTGATTTTAATTTTATTTTAATTAGAAAATAAAGTGATTTCAGATGTCACATGAGATGTGATCAGATCTGAAATCAGAAAAATTAAAATTAAATGATTTGGATCTAAGAACATGAAGATATGCATGACTAGTTCTAGAATAGAATAGTTCTATAGAATAGTTTTGCATGTCTTTGATTTAATCTGATTAAATCATATTTTAGATCTTCTTATTTACTATTTTCTGATATTATAAGTGTTATA
Organism: Cocos nucifera; assembly: GCA_006176705.1. Classification (NCBI taxonomy): domain Eukaryota; kingdom Viridiplantae; phylum Streptophyta; class Magnoliopsida; order Arecales; family Arecaceae; genus Cocos; species Cocos nucifera. The sequence goes on along the minus strand of QRFJ01002181.1, from coordinate 15,366 downwards.
ATAACATCTGATAAACAGCAAATAAAAATTATTTAATTTTAAATATCATATGAGATATGATAGATGCATGACTAGACTAGTTGTAGAATAGTTCTACATAATTGTCTAGATTAGAATTTATTTTGATTAGATCAATTTAAATCTAATTTTTTAGATTATTATGTGATAATTTAGATCTGAAAACATGCATGATTTGATACATGAGATGTATGCAAAATATGCCTTGATTAGATCTAAATTTGTATATGAGATATATGATATAGATCTATAACTGTTTTGTAGATTTACATGTTCCTGATTAAGGCGTTCCTCTTGGCCGTCCGGTCATAAGAACGAAGAAGGGTTTAAAGGCCCTCTCTTCCCATTCGATGGGGTGTTCTTATGACGTGTAGGGGTGCTGCGTGTTCGTCCTTAATCAGAAACCCAAAACTTACTTTCTGCAAAACCCTAGATCCTGAAACCCTAGGATTTATTGTGCATATTTTGTTTATGAACCCAACTTAATTAAGAATTAAGTTTATGGAATATTAATTAGGTCTAAAATTGAGAATTTCAGATCTAAGACATATTCATAATACTGGGTTCGGGCTTGGGTAGCTCAATTAGGTCTAAGCGGTTGATCAAACCGAATCAAGAGTTGGTTAGATGGGATCAACAATGCTTAAATTGACCAGCCTAATAGGATTAAGTCTGGGTCAAGATCGAGTCACGATCAAGCAAGACCTAATTAGGCTCAGAGGTTAGAGTCTGGATTGTAGGCTAACCCAATTGGTTCTGACTCAACAATTTGGTGTCTAAGGTAAGTTTGGCACAGACGACCGACTGGTTTTTAATTGGAAGCTACTCGACCTGAATGCGTTCTTGTGCGAGTTAACGGCATATTCCTTCCACCGGTCTCACTTACCTGGCCATATCTGTTGACACAGTTCTGATCTGAGGTGGTCAATAATCCGAGCTGACCCATGCCACTAGGTTAGTCATAATTGTTATGACTAAGCCAAGTCTAGTTTAATGAGACCTGAATCAATTCTCCCTAAGAAAAGATTAAGTCCGAGGTCTTCCACCATTGTAGACGTGCGGGCCCTTCCCGGGGTTGATTGTTCTCGGCTGGATACAGTGGCTCAGTTGCACCGGGAAGACGCAACCATGTCTATTAGGCATTGGATGCTATGGGCTGGAGGATGAGTTGGGCTCAATATTTCCGGATACGGTGAGAGACCCAATTAGGAACCCAGTCTATGCAAATGGTGGGTCTGACTTAACTAAGGAGTGGATCAATATTCCGGATACGGTGAGATTCATGAATTAGAGACCAAGTTTGGGTGCACCATGATTAGAGAATCATTGAACAAGAGTTGTTCACTCATTGGCTAACCCATCACCAATAACTGTTAGGTGAGGTGATGAGTCAGTTGGTGAGACCGCACCACCCACTAGAAATCATCAATCGCGGAGATTTTCGCATCTCTACAGAGGGAGTGTAGGGATCCGAGAAAATAGTGGGAGCTAATTTGTTTAAAAATAAAATCCCTAAACAAATTGGTCAAGTCAAAATTACAGTATCTAACTAGAATCTTTGACTCTCTACAGGAAAATGTCTGCGTCCAACCCACTGGCACGTATCCTAGACACACATAGACTGACTGGACCCAATTATAAAGATTGGCTCAGGAACTACAAAATTGTTTTGGGTTCAGAGAAGTTAACACATGTTTTGGACCAGGACCCTCCCACCTTACCAGCTCGTCCATCCACTGAACAGAGAGCGTCTCTGGAAAAATGGATTGACGAAGACAATAAGGCCAGATACTACATGTTGGGCTCGATGTCTGATGAGCTCCAGCGCCAACATGAAGATATCGGGACTGCTCGCCAAATGTTGGCTCACCTGCAGGAGATGTTTGGTGAACAGAGTCGCGCAGCCAAATATCAAGTCACGAAAATGACTTTTTAAGGCTAAGATGCGTGATGGGCAGTCAGTCCAAGATCACTGTCTGACAATGATCAAGGACATGGAAGAGCTTGAGAAGCTCGGTGTGAAGTTGGACTTGGATTTGCAGAACGATATTATTCTGCAATCCTTGACTGATGCATATGGGCAATTCATCATGAATTACCACATGCATAAACTTCAAAATTCCTTGGCCGAGTTGATGAATATGCTGGTTACCGCTGAGCTTTCTATGAAAGGTTCTAAAGGCTCAGTTCTTGCTATGGAACGGACTTCTTCCAAAAGAAAGTCTTATGGAAAGAAAAAGAAGTCTGTGAAAAAGCAAAAGGTAGAAGGATCAAAGAAGAAGAAGGCAGAACCGAAGAAGAAGGTCGATGGCAAAGGAAAGTGTTTCCATTGCAACAGCGACGGCCATTGGAAGCGGAACTGCCCTACTTACCTGGCCACCCTGAAGAACAAGAAGGAAGGTCCTTCTGGAGGTATGCTCGTTATTGAGTCTAACCTTACGGTTTCTTCTGCATCCAGTTGGGTGCTTGACTCTGGTTCTAGTGCTCATCTGTGCACTTCTATGCAGGGTCTTGAGGATAGCAGGAGGCTGAGGGATGGAGACATGATCCTACGCGTCGGTAATGGAGCAAGAGTTGCTGCAGTAGCCGTGGGAACATACCCTCTGCGATTACCATCTGGTTTAGACTTAGTTTTAAAAGACTGTTATTATGTGCCTGCAGCTAGCAGGAATTTGATTTCTGTTTCATGCTTAGCACAAGAAGGTTATGTGATCACCTTCTTTAAGGACCATTGTAACATTCTTTATGAAAGAAATAAAATTGCAAATGGTTTCCTTGTTAATGGTCTTTATCAGTTGCATATTGATGTACCTGTTTTAACTATCGAGCAAAACGTGAATGCCAAACGACCTAGGGATAGTCCAAACGACAGATATCTATGGCACCTGAGATTAGGTCATATAGCAGAAGATAGGATTAACAAATTGGAGAAAAATGGGCTATTGAGTCCATTGACTTTTGAGTCATATCCAACTTGTGAATCTTGTCTTCAAGGCAAAATGACTAAACTCCCTTTTGTTGGACATGGGGAGAGGGCCACAGATCTCCTTGCCCTAGTACATACTGATGTGTGCGGCCCATTCGATGTGCCGGCTAGAGGCAATTTTGTCTACTTCATTACCTTTACCGATGATCTGTCTAGGTATGGGTATGTGTATCTTATGAGACATAAGTCTGAAGCCTTTGAAAAGTTCAAAGAATTCAGACATGAAGTAGAAAAACAAACTGGAAAACCCATTAAGGTTCTTCGATCAGATCGAGGAGGTGAATACCTTAGCCGGGAATTCCTAGACTATCTTAAGGAAAATGGCATAGTCTCTCAATGGACTCCACCAGGAACACCTCAACTCAACGGGGTTTCAGAACGGAGAAATCGGACTCTATTGGATATGGTTCGATCCATGATGAGCTTCACAGACCTCCCAGATTTTCTTTGGGGACATTCATTATTAACTTCAATCTATTTACTGAATAGGGTTCCCTCTAAAACCGTTCCTACCACACCGTATGAGATATGGCACGGTAAGAAACCAAGTCTGAGTCATCTCAGAATTTGGGGTTGTCCGGCTTATGTCAAAAGACAACAAGCGGACAAGTTAGAGTTTAGGTCCTTTAGAGCTCGATTCATAGGATATCCTAAAGAGTCATTAGGATACTATTTCTACATTCCAGAAGACCACAATGTGATTGTGAGTCGACATGCCATATTTCTTGAAAAATAGTTTATTCAAGATAGTGGCATTGGAAAGCAGATTAAGCTTGATGAGAAAGTCTCACAAGCAGAACGAGCTAAGGACCAAGTGGAACCAAATCAGGTTGAGCCAATAAGAACACTACCTCCTCCACCTCGTAGATCGGAAAGAGTTTCCCGTCCCCCTGAAAGATACTTAGGTATTATTTCAGAGGATATAGAGGAAATGTTCCTCATAGGTAATGGTGCTCATGGTGATGATCCCAAAACCTACAACGAGGCGATATCAGATATCGACTCCGAGAAATGGCTTGAGGCAATGAAGTCAGAAATTGACTCGATGCACTCAAACCAAGTCTGGACCTTGGTAGATCCACCAGAAGGTATAGTACCTATTGGGTGTAAATGGATCTTCAAGAGAAAGATTGGTGCAGATGGGAATGTGGAGACATTCAAGGCTAGACTGGTGGCAAAAGGTTATAGTCAACGTGAAGGCATTGACTATCAGGATACCTTTTCCCCGGTAGCTATGCTAAAATCCATCCGCACATTGCTTGCTGTTGCAGCCTATTTCGATTATGAAATATGGCAAATGGACGTGAAAACGGCATTCCTAAATGGATATCTTGAGGAAGATATCTATATGGAACAGCCGCTAGGTTTCACATCCAGTGATACTGATCACAAGGTTTGCAAGCTGCAAAGGTCCATATATGGACTTAAGCAAGCATCTCGGAGCTGGAACACTCGTTTCAATGATGTGATCAAAAAGTTTGGTTTCATCAAAAATGAAGAGGAACCATGTGTTTTCAAAAGGGTCAGTGGGAGCGCTGTTGTCTTCCTCGTATTGTACGTGGATGACATCCTCCTTATTGGGAATGATATTCCCATGTTGACATCAGTCAAGATGTGGTTGTCTAAGGAATTCTCCATGAAAGACCTAGGTGAAGCATCCTTTATTCTAGGAATTAAGGTCTATAGGGATAGACCGAATAGGATGCTAGGACTTTCACAGAAGAATGTACATAGAGGAAGTACTAAAGAGGTTTAGTATGGAAAACTCTAAGAGGGGATTAATACCCTTCAGACATGGTATTCATCTTTCCAAGAAGATGTGCCCCAGCACACCTGAGGAAATAGAACGCATGAGCAAGATCCCTTATGCTTCTGCAATAGGGAGCCTCATGTATGCCATGCTATGTACACGACCTGATATAGCCCATGCTGTGAGTGTCACAAGCAGATATCAGTCAAATCCAGGTGAAGAACACTGGACTTCTGTGAAATGTATCCTTAAGTACTTGAGAAGAACTAAGGATATGATGTTGGTCTTTGGTAATGGAGAACTCCAAGTTCAGGGATACACAGACTCGGACTTCATGTCCGATATAGATGATCGAAAGTCGACATCTGGAAGTCTGTTTGTGTGCAATGGTGGAGCTGTCAGCTGGAAGAGTTCCAAGCAAACTGTGATAGCAGATTCCACCATGGAAGCAGAATATATAGCTGCATCAGAGGCTGCAAAGGAAGCATTCTGGTACAAGAAGTTTGCTGCAGAAATTGGAGTAATGCCATCAGATGCCATTCCTCTTTACTGCGACAACAATTAGAAGGAGCCGAGGTCAAGAAGAGTTGAGCGGCGAACTCCATCAGATAATGTGGCAGACCCACTTACAAAGCCGTTGGGCCAGCAGAAGATCGAAGCCCACCTTGAGAAGATGGGACTTAGACTTGTAGCCAATTGGCTTTAGGACAAGTGGGAGATTGTTAGATATATGTGCCCTAGAAGCCAGAATTGGCTGACACTTGTAATACACTTCTAGGGGCAAAATTATAATTTTGACTATAATTAATGAAATGGGTTATTTTCTATCACACATGTGTATTTAGTGTCTGTGATACATCCTTTGAGTTAATGGTAATGATAATTCATATTTTCAAGAGTTGAAAATTTAAGACATGAATAATCATTATTAACTCATAAACAGCTCCCGACCATAGGATCATCACGAGGATGGTGATTGATCCGGAAGGTTGGTGTACGATCGCTTCTCTTTAGTAGATGAGTCTTGAGTCTACGGTGTGGAGACACCGGAGCGAGAGTACAGGTACTCGTTAGAGAACGAGGGCACTGAGCGTGACCACCTCGAGTAGTCATTAGGAAGTCTACCTTCTCGTCAATGACTGACTCGATGCTGCAGTAGTGTGTCTGGTTCTTTGACCTGAGATGCATCGGCAGTTCACCTTGAGGGTGTTATAGTTTGACTACACCATTACTCGGTCTCCTAGCCATATGGAACCCTGAGGTGTATGTTGGCTATGACATGTTCATTGTAGGAACTGGATTGCATCAAGATGGGATCTATCTACCTCGGTGGTAGAGGAGTAGCCCTATGATGATCATGAGAATCAAGTCCAGAAATCCCATGGCCATGGCAGAGTGAAATAATAGAAAGAGTTTCTATTTAGATTTTCACATTGGACTCGAATCGAATGATTACATCATATGACAGAGACTAGGGTTTGACGAGTTCACCTTAACCCTAATCTGATCGGGGCTCAAGATAGAAGAACTTAATCACACAGGTAGCTGCACCAAGAGGTTCGCATTCAGCTCTGATGGGTTGCCACCATATACTGCTAGGTGTCACTGGTGGATTTTGGGAGCAATTAGAATGATTTAGATGATCGATCATTCTAGCTGTTCGAATCAGAAGAGTTCTGATCCATCGAAAGGAGTTTCGATGATGTCTATGATAGAGATCATGACATATCCCATTACCATACAGAACTGAACCTAACTGGGTCACACAAACAAGGGTTTGAATCTGGTGATCATCAATTGAACTGATCTAGTTCAATTGATCTGAATGAGATTCAATTAGGTTCAAGGAAATCGTGCTAGCACTCGATTGAACCTAACGTTCTTCTTTTACTATCATAAATAAGTTGTCCTGACTGAGCCAAAGGAGTTTGTGCTCAATCAGAGGCCTTCATATGGTCTGACTGGAGGTTGTCCAAGTCAGAATAGGTTGTCTTATTTGTAAGACATTACCTGCCATTTTTGGTCACCTGCCATTTCTTGTTCTTTGACTTTGGTCAAAAGTCTACCTTTGACTGGTCAAACGTTGACCATTCACCCTTTGACTTTTGACCACATGTCATGCACCTATTGGAGAGCTGGTGGGGGCCTGTCCCCCTGCCAGAACCTGGCAAGGAGAAGGGCGCACGCCAAGGGTGGCGTGAGCCCAAGTAGGAGGCGCCTAGGAGTCCTTGTTGGACAAGGACTCCACCTCCCTTTTGGATTCCAATCAGAGTTCTACTAAGAATCCAGTTTGACTGGTCTTAGGCGCCCTCTAAGGAGGAATCCAGGGGTCTCTATTCCAACCAATCAGATTTAGATCTGATTTCACAAAGGGTTGTGATTGGTTGAGAGGAAGAGGAGTTGGATCACAAGAGGTCTATAAATAAGACCCTGCGCCCAACCCTAATTCCAATGCTATTAGATACGCCCCAAGGCTGCCTCTCCCCTCCTTCTCCATGCCATAGTCTCTTCTCCTCTTGCTCTCCACGTCCAAAAGGTGTTTTGGACTTAGTTTGGTGCGATTCAGATCAAGGAAAGGCGATCAAAAGCAAGAAGGCTGCGCTGCTGCAAAAGGACGACTGCAGATCTTCAAAAGAGTTTTGAAGATCCTCCAGATCAGATCCAGATCTGATTTTTGGAGGTGTGATAGAGAAGAAGAGGATCTCCAGATCCAACCCGAGTGGATACCGGTAGAGGCCAGGCGCTTGCGTGGCTAAGATCCAGAACCTTCCGCTGCAATCAGGATCATCTACAGGGTAATAGGATTACCCAAATCAGGTAAATTGAAATTTGATTTAATTTATCTTATTTTATTTTATTTATTAAAATAATAAGAATCAGATCTGAAACATATCAAGATCTGATTGAGATCAAGAGAAAATTTTTGAAATATATCTCTTGATCTAATCAGATCTGGACGAACCTGGACCGGGAAATCAGGATTTCCCTTCAACTTACCCCTCCCCCAAGGGCATCTGATAAACAGCAAATAAAAATTATTTAATTTTAAATATCATATGAGATATGATAGATGCATGACTAGACTAGTTGTAGAATAGTTCTACATAATTGTCTAGATTAGAATTTATTTTGATTAGATCAATTTAAATCTAATTTTTTAGATTATTATGTGATAATTTAGATCTGAAAACATGCATGATTTGATACATGAGATGTATGCAAAATATGCCATTGATTAGATCTAAATTTGTATATGAGATATATGATATAGATCTATAACTGTTTTGTAGTATTTACATGTTCCTGATTAAGGCGTTCCTCTTGGCCGTCCGGTCATAAGAACGAAGAAGGGTTTAAAGGCCCTCTCTTCCCATTCGATGGGGTGTTCTTATGACGTGTAGGGGTGCTGCGTGTTCGTCCTTAATCAGAAACCCAAAACTTACTTTCTGCAAAACCCTAGATCCTGAAACCCTAGGATTTATTGTGCATATTTTGTTTATGAACCCAACTTAATTAAGAATTAAGTTTATGGAATATTAATTAGGTCTAAAATTGAGAATTTCAGATCTAAGACATATTCATAATACTGGGTTCGGGCTTGGGTAGCTCAATTAGGTCTAAGCGGTTGATCAAACCGAATCAAGAGTTGGTTAGATGGGATCAACAATGCTTAAATTGACCAGCCTAATAGGATTAAGTCTGGGTCAAGATCGAGTCACGATCAAGCAAGACCTAATTAGGCTCAGAGGTTAGAGTCTGGATTGTAGGCTAACCCAATTGGTTCTGACTCAACAATTTGGTGTCTAAGGTAAGTTTGGCACAGACGACCGACTGGTTTTTAATTGGAAGCTACTCGACCTGAATGCGTTCTTGTGCGAGTTAACGGCATATTCCTTCCACCGGTCTCACTTACCTGGCCATATCTGTTGACACAGTTCTGATCTGAGGTGGTCAATAATCCGAGCTGACCCATGCCACTAGGTTAGTCATAATTGTTATGACTAAGCCAAGTCTAGTTTAATGAGACCTGAATCAATTCTCCCTAAGAAAAGATTAAGTCCGAGGTCTTCCACCATTGTAGACGTGCGGGCCCTTCCCGGGGTTGATTGTTCTCGGCTGGATACAGTGGCTCAGTTGCACCGGGAAGACGCAACCATGTCTATTAGGCATTGGATGCTATGGGCTGGAGGATGAGTTGGGCTCAATATTCCGGATACGGTGAGAGACCCAATTAGGAACCCAGTCTATGCAAATGGTGGGTCTGACTTAACTAAGGAGTGGATCAATATTCCGGATACGGTGAGATTCATGAATTAGAGACCAAGTTTGGGTGCACCATGATTAGAGAATCATTGAACAAGAGTTGTTCACTCATTGGCTAACCCATCACCAATAACTGTTAGGTGAGGTGATGAGTCAGTTGGTGAGACCGCACCACCCACTAGAAATCATCAATCGCGGAGATTTTCGCATCTCTACAGAGGGAGTGTAGGGATCCGAGAAAATAGTGGGAGCTAATTTGTTTAAAAATAAAATCCCTAAACAAATTGGTCAAGTCAAAATTACAGTATCTAACTAGAATCTTTGACTCTCTACAGGAAAATGTCTGCGTCCAACCCACTGGCACGTATCCTAGACACACATAGACTGACTGGACCCAATTATAAAGATTGGCTCAGGAACTACAAAATTATTTTGGGTTCAGAGAAGTTAACACATGTTTTGGACCAGGACCCTCCCACCTTACCAGCTCGTCCATCCACTGAACAGAGAGCGTCTCTGGAAAAATGGATTGACGAAGACAATAAGGCCAGATACTACATGTTGGGCTCGATGTCTGATGAGCTCCAGCGCCAACATGAAGATATCGGGACTGCTCGCCAAATGTTGGCTCACCTGCAGGAGATGTTTGGTGAACAGAGTCGCGCAGCCAAATATCAAGTCACGAAATGACTTTTTAAGGCTAAGATGCGTGATGGGCAGTCAGTCCAAGATCACTGTCTGACAATGATCAAGGACATGGAAGAGCTTGAGAAGCTCGGTGTGAAGTTGGACTTGGATTTGCAGAACGATATTATTCTGCAATCCTTGACTGATGCATATGGGCAATTCATCATGAATTACCACATGCATAAACTTCAAAATTCCTTGGCCGAGTTGATGAATATGCTGGTTACCGCTGAGCTTTCTATGAAAGGTTCTAAAGGCTCAGTTCTTGCTATGGAACGGACTTCTTCCAAAAGAAAGTCTTATGGAAAGAAAAAGAAGTCTGTGAAAAAGCAAAAGGTAGAAGGATCAAAGAAGAAGAAGGCAGAACCGAAGAAGAAGGTCGATGGCAAAGGAAAGTGTTTCCATTGCAACAGCGACGGCCATTGGAAGCGGAACTGCCCTACTTACCTGGCCACCCTGAAGAACAAGAAGGAAGGTCCTTCTGGAGGTATGCTCGTTATTGAGTCTAACCTTACGGTTTCTTCTGCATCCAGTTGGGTGCTTGACTCTGGTTCTAGTGCTCATCTGTGCACTTCTATGCAGGGTCTTGAGGATAGCAGGAGGCTGAGGGATGGAGACATGATCCTACGCATCGGTAATGGAGCAAGAGTTGCTGCAGTAGCCGTGGGAACATACCCTCTGCGATTACCATCTGGTTTAGACTTAGTTTTAAAAGACTGTTATTATGTGCCTGCAGCTAGCAGGAATTTGATTTCTGTTTCATGCTTAGCACAAGAAGGTTATGTGATCACCTTCTTTAAGGACCATTGTAACATTCTTTATGAAAGAAATAAAATTGCAAATGGTTTCCTTGTTAATGGTCTTTATCAGTTGCATATTGATGTACCTGTTTTAACTATCGAGCAAAACGTGAATGCCAAACGACCTAGGGATAGTCCAAACGACAGATATCTATGGCACCTGAGATTAGGTCATATAGCAGAAGATAGGATTAACAAATTGGAGAAAAATGGGCTATTGAGTCCATTGACTTTTGAGTCATATCCAACTTGTGAATCTTGTCTTCAAGGCAAAATGACTAAACTCCCTTTTGTTGGACATGGGGAGAGGGCCACAGATCTCCTTGCCCTAGTACATACTGATGTGTGCGGCCCATTCGATGTGCCGGCTAGAGGCAATTTTGTCTACTTCATTACCTTTACCGATGATCTGTCTAGGTATGGGTATGTGTATCTTATGAGACATAAGTCTGAAGCCTTTGAAAAGTTCAAAGAATTCAGACATGAAGTAGAAAAACAAACTGGAAAACCCATTAAGGTTCTTCGATCAGATCGAGGAGGTGAATACCTTAGCCGGGAATTCCTAGACTATCTTAAGGAAAATGGCATAGTCTCTCAATGGACTCCACCAGGAACACCTCAACTCAACGGGGTTTCAGAACGGAGAAATCGGACTCTATTGGATATGGTTCGATCCATGATGAGCTTCACAGACCTCCCAGATTTTCTTTGGGGACATTCATTATTAACTTCAATCTATTTACTGAATAGGGTTCCCTCTAAAACCGTTCCTACCACACCGTATGAGATATGGCACGGTAAGAAACCAAGTCTGAGTCATCTCAGAATTTGGGGTTGTCCGGCTTATGTCAAAAGACAACAAGCGGACAAGTTAGAGTTTAGGTCCTTTAGAGCTCGATTCATAGGATATCCTAAAGAGTCATTAGGATACTATTTCTACATTCCAGAAGACCACAATGTGATTGTGAGTCGACATGCCATATTTCTTGAAAAATAGTTTATTCAAGATAGTGGCATTGGAAAGCAGATTAAGCTTGATGAGAAAGTCTCACAAGCAGAACGAGCTAAGGACCAAGTGGAACCAAATCAGGTTGAGCCAATAAGAACACTACCTCCTCCACCTCGTAGATCGGAAAGAGTTTTCCCGTCCCCCTGAAAGATACTTAGGTATTATTTCAGAGGATATAGAGGAAATGTTCCTCATAGGTAATGGTGCTCATGGTGATGATCCCAAAACCTACAACGAGGCGATATCAGATATCGACTCCGAGAAATGGCTTGAGGCAATGAAGTCAGAAATTGACTCGATGCACTCAAACCAAGTCTGGACCTTGGTAGATCCACCAGAAGGTATAGTACCTATTGGGTGTAAATGGATCTTCAAGAGAAAGATTGGTGCAGATGGGAATGTGGAGACATTCAAGGCTAGACTGGTGGCAAAAGGTTATAGTCAACGTGAAGGCATTGACTATCAGGATACCTTTTCCCCGGTAGCTATGCTAAAATCCATCCGCACATTGCTTGCTGTTGCAGCCTATTTCGATTATGAAATATGGCAAATGGACGTGAAAACGGCATTCCTAAATGGATATCTTGAGGAAGATATCTATATGGAACAGCCGCTAGGTTTCACATCCAGTGATACTGATCACAAGGTTTGCAAGCTGCAAAGGTCCATATATGGACTTAAGCAAGCATCTCGGAGCTGGAACACTCGTTTCAATGATGTGATCAAAAAGTTTGGTTTCATCAAAAATGAAGAGGAACCATGTGTTTTCAAAAGGGTCAGTGGGAGCGCTGTTGTCTTCCTCGTATTGTACGTGGATGACATCCTCCTTATTGGGAATGATATTCCCATGTTGACATCAGTCAAGATGTGGTTGTCTAAGGAATTCTCCATGAAAGACCTAGGTGAAGCATCCTTTATTCTAGGAATTAAGGTCTATAGGGATAGACCGAATAGGATGCTAGGACTTTCACAGAAGAATGTACATAGAGGAAGTACTAAAGAGGTTTAGTATGGAAAACTCTAAGAGGGGATTAATACCCTTCAGACATGGTATTCATCTTTCCAAGAAGATGTGCCCCAGCACACCTGAGGAAATAGAACGCATGAGCAAGATCCCTTATGCTTCTGCAATAGGGAGCCTCATGTATGCCATGCTATGTACACGACCTGATATAGCCCATGCTGTGAGTGTCACAAGCAGATATCAGTCAAATCCAGGTGAAGAACACTGGACTTCTGTGAAATGTATCCTTAAGTACTTGAGAAGAACTAAGGATATGATGTTGGTCTTTGGTAATGGAGAACTCCAAGTTCAGGGATACACAGACTCGGACTTCATGTCCGATATAGATGATCGAAAGTCGACATCTGGCAGACTGTTTGTGCTGGAAGAGTTCCAAGCAAACGGTGATACCATCTCATCCGCGATTACCTTGAGAAAGGTTACGTTGAGGTCAAGAGAGTCAACTCCACAGATAATGTGGCAGACCCACTTACAAAGCCGTTGGGCCAGCAGAAGATCGAAGCCCACCTTGAGAAGATGGGACTTAGACTTGTAGCCAATTGGCTTTAGGACAAGTGGGAGATTGTTAGATATATGTGCCCTAGAAGCCAGAATTGGCTGACACTTGTAATACACTTCTAGGGGCAAAATTATAATTTTGACTATAATTAATGAAATGGGTTATTTTCTATCACACATGTGTATTTAGTGTCTGTGATACATCCTTTGAGTTAATGGTAATGATAATTCATATTTTCAAGAGTTGAAAATTTAAGACATGAATAATCATTATTAACTCATAAACAGCTCCCGACCATAGGATCATCACGAGGATGGTGATTGATCCGGAAGGTTGGTGTACGATCGCTTCTCTTTAGTAGATGAGTCTTGAGTCTACGGTGTGGAGACACCGGAGCGAGAGTACAGGTACTCGTTAGAGAACGAGGGCACTGAGCGTGACCACCTCGAGTAGTCATTAGGAAGTCTACCTTCTCGTCAATGACTGACTCGATGCTGCAGTAGTGTGTCTGGTTCTTTGACCTGAGATGCATCGGCAGTTCACCTTGAGGGTGTTATAGTTTGACTACACCATTACTCGGTCTCCTAGCCATATGGAACCCTGAGGTGTATGTTGGCTATGAGCATGTTCATTGTAGGAACTGGATTGCATCAAGATGGGATCTATCTACCTCGGTGGTAGAGGAGTAGCCCTATGATGATCATGAGAATCAAGTCCAGAAATCCCATGGCCATGGTAGAGTGAAATAATAGAAAGAGTTTCTATTTAGATTTTCACATTGGACTCGAATCGAATGATTACATCATATGACAGAGACTAGGGTTTGACGAGTTCACCTTAACCCTAATCTGATCGGGGCTCAAGATAGAAGAACTTAATCACACAGGTAGCTGCACCAAGAGGTTCGCATTCAGCTCTGATGGGTTGCCACCATATACTGCTAGGTGTCACTGGTGGATTTTGGGAGCAATTAGAATGATTTAGATGATCGATCATTCTAGCTGTTCGAATCAGAAGAGTTCTGATCCATCGAAAGGAGTTTCGATGATGTCTATGATAGAGATCATGACATATCCCATTACCATACAGAACTGAACCTAACTGGGTCACACAAACAAGGGTTTGAATCTGGTGATCATCAATTGAACTGATCTAGTTCAATTGATCTGAATGAGATTCAATTAGGTTCAAGGAAATCGTGCTAGCACTCGATTGAACCTAACGTTCTTCTTTTACTATCATAAATAAGTTGTCCTGACTGAGCCAAAGGAGTTTGTGCTCAATCAGAGGCCTTCATATGGTCTGACTGGAGGTTGTCCAAGTCAGAATAGGTTGTCTTATTTGTAAGACATTACCTGCCATTTTTGGTCACCTGCCATTTCTTGTTCTTTGACTTTGGTCAAAAGTCTACCTTTGACTGGTCAAACGTTGACCATTCACCCTTTGACTTTTGACCACATGTCATGCACCTATTGGAGAGCTGGTGGGGGCCTGTCCCCCTGCCAGAACCTGGCAAGGAGAAGGGCGCACGCCAAGGGTGGCGTGAGCCCAAGTAGGAGGCGCCTAGGAGTCCTTGTTGGACAAGGACTCCACCTCCCTTTTGGATTCCAATCAGAGTTCTACTAAGAATCCAGTTTGACTGGTCTTAGGCGCCCTCTAAGGAGGAATCCAGGGGTCTCTATTCCAACCAATCAGATTTAGATCTGATTTCACAAAGGGTTGTGATTGGTTGAGAGGAAGAGGAGTTGGATCACAAGAGGTCTATAAATAAGACCCTGCGCCCAACCCTAATTCCAATGCTATTAGATACGCCCCAAGGCTGCCTCTCCCCTCCTTCTCCATGCCATAGTCTCTTCTCCTCTTGCTCTCCACGTCCAAAAGGTGTTTTGGACTTAGTTTGGTGCGATTCAGATCAAGGAAAGGCGATCAAAAGCAAGAAGGCTGCGCTGCTGCAAAAGGACGACTGCAGATCTTCAAAAGAGTTTTGAAGATCCTCCAGATCAGATCCAGATCTGATTTTTGGAGGTGTGATAGAGAAGAAGAGGATCTCCAGATCCAACCCGAGTGGATACCGGTAGAGGCCAGGCGCTTGCGTGGCTAAGATCCAGAACCTTCCGCTGCAATCAGGATCATCTACAGGGTAATAGGATTACCCAAATCAGGTAAATTGAAATTTGATTTAATTTATCTTATTTTATTTTATTTATTAAAATAATAAGAATCAGATCTGAAACATATCAAGATCTGATTGAGATCAAGAGAAAATTTTTGAAATATATCTCTTGATCTAATCAGATCTGGACGAACCTGGACCGGGAAATCAGGATTTT
>QRFJ01002180.1:164780-186172 GCA_006176705.1 Cocos nucifera | reverse complement strand
AAAGAGAGAGATAACCTGCTGGACCTCGATGGATCATCCATCTCCACACTCTTAAGAATTTGCAAATCCATACTCTAGTCGAACTACTGAATACTCTCCAACTACTTTCCACCTTCTAGACATCGAAGAATGTATAGTCGCTTCTTTAGCCTTCCTTCAACCATTACCCCTTGGAAAACCTCTCTTCAATAGCCCTACACTATCCATCTTCCTAGAGAATCCTGATGCTCTCTACTGAGATACCTTCCTCGGCTGCTGCATCACCGAGCCTCTCTCAATCCTGCATCAAGAGCTACTGCAGCACTCAAGTGCTCCCTGCCTATCATATAACCGTCATACACCTCGACCTTTCCACCAAGATCGATCAGTAAATCATGCACCAAATCCTTCCACCCCAGGAAAATCCCTTCTCGTTAATCCTCTCAACCTTCACCTTCAACCTGCTACTCCCGATTGGCCAAACCACAACAATAACAAAAATAGATTTGAGATATACCATGGAATCCTTGTGTTGATTTTTGATTTTACCTTGTACGACTTCTCCTTCTCTTTCATGCACCATCAGGCTCTGATATCATATTATCATCCATAACATTTCAGGCATCACCTAGCTCTAATACTAAAATCTAGACCCATGATATCGCTCGAACGCCAATCATCCTTAAAATCATAAGCACCGATATCATGTTGTGGAAGCTCCTGATCTTTAGCATGGACCTGAAGGAACCTATGACGTTCTTTATGGGCAGCACACCAACGATCCTCCACCTAGATCTGTGATGGGGTGCCTCCCTCCTTGGGCTTGAGGGAGATGCCCCCCTTCTCTAGGGCTTCTTCAAGAATCCTAGGATGGCAACTCTAGAGAGAAGAGAAGAAGAGAGTTAAGGGAGAAAAGGTCTATATTCTACATCATTATGAAACCCTAATACAACCTATGTATTTATACATAGCCATTAGACCTGAACAAAAAACTCCTCGACTAACCTAATATATGAAAGCACTCATCGAGCCCATGTACACCCACGTATTCCATGCTCTCATCCTCTGGATCTAGACCTGACCCATATATGAATTAGCCCCCTGAAGACCTCTCAAACCAGGCCTTAAGACCCCTAGGATCAACCCAGACCCTAGCCCAAAATAGACCCTCGCATAACTCTGCTCGCGCACTGGATCGGCTCAGTCTCAGCACTAAGTTGGCTAAGTTCCATTGGGTCAGCTCAGTTTCTCAGTCTGAAACTAAGCCGATCCAGTCCTATGCCATGCCAGCAGTCCCAAAGACTGAGCCGACCCAGTCCTGTGCCATGCCAGCAGTCCGTGCTAGTAGTCTCGAAGACTGAGCTGACCCAGTCCTGTACCGTGCCAGCAGTCCCGAACATGCAGCTCTTTATTTTGCCTATGCACTGAGACTTAGCCAACCTAGTTTTGGATTGAGCCAGCTAACCTGCAGAAAATCTTCTTTTTGTTGTCTTGATTCTTCGGCTTTGATTCCTTACTTCACCTTATATCCCAGGTTTTCGAAGCACCAACCAAGCCCTTGAAATCTCCGGAGCCAACCCCCTGACTCCTCCCATGGCCTCCCAAGGCTTGAAAACACCATAAATTCTCACATGATGTACTCTGCTTCTGTGGTGGAATCTACTATCACTATCTGCTTGAAACTCTCCCAACTGACAGCACCACCATTATATACAAACAGACTCCTAGATGTCAACTTTCGATCATCTATATTGGACGTAAAATCTAAGTCTATATATCCCTAGACTTGGAGTTCTCCATTACCAAAAACCAATATCATATCCTTAGTTCTTCTCAAGTACTTAAGGATACATTTCACAGAAGTCCAATGTTCTTCACCTAGATTCGACTGATATCTGCTCGTGACACTCACAGCATGGGCTATATCAGGTCGTGTACATAACATGGTATACATGAGGCTCCCTATTGCTGAAGCAAAAGGGATCTTGCTCATGCGTTCAATCTCCTCAGGTGTGTTGGGATACATTTTCTTGGAGAGATGAATGCCATATCTGAAGGATACCAATCTCATCTTGGAGTTTTCTATGCTAAACCACATTAGCACTTCCTCTATGTACATCTTCTGTGAAAAACTTAGCATCCTATTCGGTCTATTTCTATAGACCTTAATTCCTAGAATAAAGGATGCTTCTCCTAGATCTTTCATGGAGAATTTTTTAGATAACCATATTTTAACTATGGTCAACATGAAAATATCATTCCCAATAAAGAGGATATCATCCACGTACAATACGAGGAAGACAATAGCACTCTCACCGACCTTTTTGAAAACACATAGTTTCTCCTCGTTCTTGATGAAATCAAATAATTTGATCACATCATTAAAATGAGTATTCCAGCTTTGAGATGTTTGCTTAAGTCCATATATGGACCATTACAGATTGCATACTTTATGATCAACATCACTGGATGTGAAATCTAGTGGCTATTCCATATAGATATCTTCCTCAAGATATCTATTTAAGAATGCTGTTTTTACATCTATTTGCCATATTTCATAATCGAAATAGGCTACAACAGCAAGCAATATGCGGATGGATTTTAGCATGGCTACTAGCGAAAAGGTATCCTGATAGTCAATTTCTTCGCCTTGACTATGTCCTTTCACCACTAATCTAGCTTTGGATGTCTCTACATTTTTATCTTCACCAATCATTCTCTTGTAGATCCATTTACACCCAATAGGTATTATACCTTCTGGTGGATCTACCAAGGTCCAGACTTGGTTTGAGTGCATCGAGTTAATTTCTGACTTCATTGCCTCTAACCATTTCTCGAAGTTGATATCCGATATCGCCTCATCATAGGTTTTGGGATCATCACTATGAACCCCATTATCTATGAGGAATATTTTCTCTACTTTCTCTGAAATAGTACCTAAGTACCTCTCAAGGGGATGGAAAATCCTTTTCGATCTACGAGGTGGAGGAGGTAGTGATTATATTGGCTCAACCTAATTTGGTTCCATTGGGTCCTTAGCTCGTTGCTCTTGTGAGACTTTCTCCTCGAGCTTGATCTGCTTTCCAATGCCACGCTATCTTGAATAAACTATTTTTCAAGAAAGATGGCATGTCGACTCACAATCACATTATGGTCTTCTTGGAATGTAGAAATAATATCCTAATGACTCTCTTTAGGATATCTATGAATCAAGCTCTAAAGGACCTATAGTCTAACTTGTCCGCTTGTTGTCTTTTGACATGAGTCGGACAATCCCAAATTCTGAGATGGCTCAGACTTGATTTCTTACCATGCCATATCTCATACGGTGTGGTAGGAATGAATTTTAGAAGGAACCCTATTCAGTGAATATATTGCAGTTAACAAACTATATCTCCAAAAAAATCAGAGAGGTCTGTGAAGCTCATCATAGGATCGGACCATATCTAATAGGGTCCTGTTCCTCCATTCTGAAATTTCGTTGAGTTGAGGTGTTCCAGGTGGAGTCCATTGAGAGACTATGCCATTTTGCTTGAGATAGTCCAGAAATTTTTGACTAAGGTATTCACCTCCTCGATCTGATCGAAGAACCTTAATGGGTTTTCCAGTTTGCTTTTCTACTTCATGTCTGAATTCTTTGAACTTTTCAAATGGTTTCAGACTTGTGTCTCATAAGATACACATATCCATACCTAGATAAATCATCAGTAAAGGTTATGAAGTAGACAAAGTTGCCTCTAGCCGGCACATCAAAAATGGGCCGCACACATCAGTATGTACTAGGGCAAGTAAGATCCATGGCCCTTTTCCCCATGTCCTACAAAAGGGAGCTTAGTCATTTTGCCATGAAGACATGATTCACAAATTGGATATGACTCGAAAGTCAATGGACTCAATAGCCCAATTTTCTCCAATTTGTTAACCTATCTTCTGCTATATGACCTAATCTTAGGTGGTGCCATAGATACCATATCGTTTGGACTATCCCTAGGACATTTTGATTTTATGCTTATTTTGCTCAAAGTTAAAAATAGATAGATACATCAACATGTAACTGATAAAGATCGTAATAAGGAAACCATTTGCAATTTTATTTCTTTCATAAAGAATATTACAATGGTCCTTAAGAAAACTAATTACATAGCCTTCTTGTGCTAAAGCATGAAACAGAAATCAAATTTCCTACTTGCAATGCAGGCACATAATAACAATCTCTTAAGTACTAAGTCTAAACCAGATGGTAGTCGAAGAGGGTAGGTTTCCATGGCCATGCAGCAACTCTTGCTCCATTTTTTATGCATAGGATCATCTCACCATCCCTCAGCCTCCTGTTATCCTCAAGATCCTATATGGAATTACACAAATTAGCACTAGAACCAGAGTCACGCATCCAACTGGATGCAGAAGAAACCGTAAGATTAGATTCAATAACTAGCATACCGCCAGAAGGACATATCTCCTTCTTATTCTTTAGGGTGGCTTCATATGTAGGGCAGTTCCACTTTCAGTGGTCGTCAGTATTACAATGGAAATACTTTTCTTTGTTAGTGACTTTCTTCTTCAGCTCTGTCTTCTTTTTCTTTCCACCTTCAACCTTCTACTTTTTCATAGACTTTTTCTTCTTTCGAAAAGACTTTCTCTTGGAAGAAGTCCATTCCATAGCAAGTACTGAGCCTTTAGAAGATTTCATAAAAAGCTCAGTAGTAACCAGCATATTCATAAGCTTGGCCAGAGTATTTAAAGTTTATGCATATGGTAGTTCATGATGAACTGCCCATACGCATCAGTCAAGGATTGCAGAATTATATCATTCTACAGATCCTAGTCTAACTTCACTCCGAGCTTCTCAAGCTCTTCCAAGTCCTTGATCATCATCAGACAATGATCTTGGACTGACTGTCCATCAAGTGCATTTTAGTCCTTAAATAGTCATTTAGTGACTTGATATTGGCTGCGCGACTCTGTTTTCACCAAACATCTCCTGCAGGTGAGCCAACATTTGGCGGGCAGTCTTGATATCTTCATGTTGGTGCTGAAGCTCATCAGACATCGAGCCCAACATGTAGTATCTGGCCTTATTATCTTCATCCAGTCCATTTATCAAGAGACGCTCTCTGTTTAGCAGGACAAACGAGCTAATAAGGTTGGGAGGGATTCCTAGGTCCAATACATGAGTTAACTTCTCGAAATCCCAAAAATAATTTTGAAGTTTGGAGCCAATCATTATAATTAGGTTCGGTCAGTCTATGGGTATCTAGGATATGGGCTAGTGGGTTGGACATAGATATTTCTTTTTTTCCTATAGAGAGTCAAAGTTTCTAGTTAGATTTTGTAATTAAGACTTGACCAGTTTGTTTAGGAGTTTAATTTTTAAAAATAAGCTTTCACTATTTTCTCGGATCCCTATACTTGCTCTGTAGAGATGCAAAAATCTCCATAATTATTGATTTCTAGTAGATGGTGCAGTCCCACCAACTGACTCATTACCCCACCTAACAATTATTTATGATGGGTTAGCCAATGAGTGAACAACTCTTGTCCAATGATTCTCTAATTATGGTGCACCCAGATTTGGTCTTTAATTTATGAATCTCACTATGCCTGGAATATTGATCCACTCCTTAGTTAAGCCATACCCACCATTTATATAGATTGGATTCTAAATTGGGTCTCTCACCGTATCCAAAATATTGGGCCCAATCCATCCTCCAGCCCATAGCATCCAATGCCTAGTAGACATGATTGTATTTTTTTGATGCAATTGAACCACTGTGATAAGTTGAGAACAATCAACCCCGAAAAGGGCCGGTACATCTACAATAGTGGAAGACCTTAGATTTAATCTTTTCTTAGGAAGATTTGATTTATGTCTCTTTAAACTTGACTTGACATAGCCATAACCATTATGACTAACGTAGTGGCATAGGTTAGCTCAGATTCTTAGCCACCATTGATCAAGATTGGGTCAACAAATATGGCCAGATAAGTGAGACCGATGGAAGGGATATGCCATTAACTCGACAAGAACGCATTTGGATGGAGTAGCTTTCAATTAAAAACTAGTCAATTGTATCTGCCAAAACTTATCTTAGACACTAAACTATTGACCCAGAACCAATCGAGTTAGCCTACAATCCAGACCCTAACCACTAAGCCTAATTAGGTCTCAACTTGATCGATCACTCATGTGACTCAACCTTGACCCAAACTTAATCCTATTAGGCTGGTCAATTTAAGTACTCTTGATCCCAGCTAACCAACTCTTGATTCGGTTTGATCAACCGCTAGACCTAATTAAACTATCCAAGTCTGAACTCAATTTTATGAATATATCTTAGATCTAAAATTTTTTAATTTTAGACCTAATATATTTCATAATCTTAATTCTCAATTATGTTTAGGGTTCATAAATAAAACATGTATATAAAATTCTAGGATCTCAGGATCTAGAGTTTTGTAGAAAATAAGTTTTTTGATTTCTGACTAAAGTTGAATGCGCAGCACCCCTACACACTATAAGAACATCCCATTGAATGGAAGAAGAGGGCCTTTAATCCCTACTTCATTCTTATTACCGAACAGCCAAGGAAAATATCTTAATCAGAAACATGATAAATCTACAAAACTGGTTAGATCTGCATCATATATCATATATATAAAAATTAATCTAACTAAAATATATTTTGCATACATCTCATGTATCATATCATGCATATTTTTAGATCTAAATTATCTCATAAATATCTAAAAAATAAGATTTAAATTTGATCATATCAAACTAAAATTTATTCTAGATAATTTTGTAGAACTATTCTACAACTAATCTAAACATGCATCTATCATATCTCATATGAATAAATTAAATAAATTTATTTTTTATTTTTTAGATCTAATTAAAATATTTATAATATTATAAAATAATAAATAAATAGATTTAAAAATTATAATTAATTAAATTAAAATTATGTTCATGCTAGACTACACATAGAATAATTCTATTCTTAATCTAGTCATGCATCTCATACATCTTAAATCTAGATTATTTAATTTTTAATTTTTTAATTTTAGATCTAATCATATCTAATGTGATATTTAAAATTATCTAATTATTAGATCAAAAATAAATTAAAATTAGATCTAATGAATTATGAAACATGGCTCTGATACTAGTTGAAGGGAGAAACCTATTTTTTAGGTCAGATTTGTTCAGATCTGATTTGATCAGGATGGATATTTTAAAAATAATTTCTCTAAGATTTTAATCAAATCTAAGACTTCTCATATCTAATTTTATTAATTTAATAATAAAAATAAAAATAAAAATTTAATTTAATTTAATTATACCTTTATTTTGGGTAATCCAATTATCTTATGATGATCCCAATGTTTGCCTGAGGTTTTGGATATAGCCACGCAAGTGCCTGGCCTTTACCAATATTCATTTGGGCAAGATCTAAAGATCTTCTCCTTTTTAATCAATTCTCTAAAAATCAGATCTAGATATGATCCTCCTTTTCTGGTGCCTTTCACTTCATTGGATCGCACCTTCTTCATGCCCAAAGGCCCTTGGGCATAGAGAGGAGAGAGAGAACTAGAGGGTGGCATGGAAAAAGAGAGAGAGGGGCTATGTGGTATTGGCTAAGGGTAGAAGAATTAAATTCTAGGCGCAGACAGGGTTTACATAGACTATGCTGCGCCATGCAGTGCCACATCATCCTAGCCAATCATGGCCCTTTGTGCAATCAGATCTAAATTTGATTGGTGGGATGACATCATCTGATCCAATCAAATTAGAGACTCTCAAAACTCTCCTTAGGTGGTGCCAAGACTAGGTCAAACAAGTCTTCTTGGCGCCACAGAATTTAATCTCCTAAAGCAACTGGAGTCCCATCTGTATGGGACTCCATCTTTTATCCTTATGGGCTGCATGCCTCCCTAGGTGTGTTTCCCCTTCCTATCTACTTTTTAGCAGGGGGATAAGTCCCCAGGTACTCTTCTATGGGTGCATGACATATGGGCAGATGTCTAAGTATTCAGGGTCAACATTTGAGCAATGTTCGAAGAAAAGATTTAGCAGGTGATGAAAAATGGTAGGTGTTGTCTCAAATTTATCTCATAAATTAAGACAATCCTTTTCTGATCTGGACAAGCTCCAATTAGACTACATAAAGGTTTTTGAGTGAGCCCAAACATTATTGGCTCAGTCAAGACAAGCTTTAATGATTGTTAAAGGAGAACATTAGGCTCAATCGTGTGCTAGCATAATTTTCTTGAACCTAATTGAATCTTATTCAAATTAATTAAATTGGGTTAATCCAATTGACAATATCCAGATCCAAACCCTTATTTATGTGATCTAGTTAGGTTCAGTTCCGTATGGTAATGGGATATATCATGATTTCTGTCATCGACATCATTGAAATACCTTCCGATGGATCAGAACTTTTTTGATTTAGACAACTAGTATGATCGATCATCCAAATCATTCTAATTGCTCTCAAAATTTCCTAATGACACCTAGCAGCATATGGTGGTAACCCATCAGAACTGAAAGTGAACCTCTCGGTGCAATTACCTATGTGATTAAGTTCCTCTATCTTGAGTTCCGATTGGATTAGGGTTAAGGTGATCTCGTCAAACCCTAATTTTCATCATATGAATTAATCATTCGATTCAAGTCCAATGTGAAAACTTTAAAAGAAACTCTTTCTATTATTTCACTCTGCCATAGCCATGGGCATATGGACTTGATTCTCATGATCATCATAGGGCTACTCCTCATCTACTAAGGTAGATAGATCTCCTATTGGTGCAATCCAATTTCTATAATGAACATGGTATAGCCAACATATACCTCAGGATTTCGAATGGCTAGAAGACTAAATTATGATGTAGTCAAACTATAACACTCTCAAGGTGAACTATTGATGCACCTTAGATCAAAGAATCAGATACACTACTATAGCTTCGAGCCTGTCATCGATAAGAAGGTAGACTTCCTCATGACTGCTCGAGGTGGTCACGCTCAGTGCCCTCATTCTTGAATGAGTACCTGTACTCTCACTCCAATGTTTCTACACTACAGACTCAAGACTCATCTATCCAAAAAAAGCAATCATAGACCAACCTTCTGGATCAATCAGCATCCTTATGATGATCCCATAGTCGGGAGCATTGTATGAGTTAATAATGAAAATTCATGTCTTAAATTTTCAACTCTTGAAAATATGAACTATCATTACCATTAACTCAAGGGATGTATCATAGATACTTTCAAATACATACTATAATAGAAAATAATTTATTTTATTATTTATAGTTAAAATTATAATTTTTCTCTTAGAAGTGTATTATAATTGTTAGCCAATCTGGCTTCTAGGGCACACATATCTAATAGCATCCACAAGTTGGTCGATTCTGGGCAAAGGATTGTTGTCTTCTGGACTGGCCTTGTTCAGTTTCTTAAAGTCAATGCACTTCCTCCATTTATCATTGGCCTTCCTGATCAGAACCACGTTAGAGACCTAAGTCAGATAGCTGACTTATTGAATAAATTCGGCATTGAGAAATTTGTCGATTTCTTCTGCTATTGCCTTCTGCCATTCTGGTGCATGGCTCCAAACTCTTTCTTTCATTAATTGATGCTTGGGATCAATGACCAGCTGATATTCTAAAATTTTCGCATCAATCCCAGGCATATCTGATGGAATCCAAGCGAAGACGTTGGCATTCCTCCGTAAAAAGGTGATGAGCTGCTTGCAAACTTCATCTTCTAGATTGGAGCCAATTTGTACCGTATGCTTGGCATTTTCATCATTTAGGGGGATGATCATAAGATGTTTTATGGGCTCGCCTCATTCTTCGATAAGGTCATCACGGACATCAAGCCCGTCAACTGGGCAAGGGTCAAGTCGAGTGTCGTTTTGTAAGCCGATGGAGTAGCAGTGCCGGGCTAATGCTTGATCGCCTCTGATTTCACCTATTCCATTATTTGTTGGAAATTTTATCTTTAGGAAATAGGTTGACACCATGGCTCGTAGTGCATTCAGACCAGGTTGGTCGAGGATTGCATTGTAAGCGGAGGAGAATTTCACCACCAAAAAGTCGATCCACACCTTGGTCTACTTTTGATATTATCCTACAATCATGGGTAGAGTTATCATTTCCTCCATTGATACAGTGTTGCCAGTGAAGCCAACCAACAGGGAGCTCATGGGTCTCAGGCAATTATCGGATATGGATATTTTAAAAAAAAGCATCATAATACAGAACGTCAGCAAAACTTTCATTATCTACCAAAATGCAGCATACATTATAATCAACAATGTTTAAAGAGATTGCAACCACGTCGTTGTGTGGGAACTGGACTCCTCGGGCATCCTCATTGGTGAAAGTGATGGGCTCCTTAGTCCTCTACCTCTTATTAGGCTCTATCAATCTACTAGCCTCCCCACGCTGATGTCCCTCAGAGATGGTGTTAATGATGCCAATTGGGGGCTGATTTTCTCACTTCTCCTCACCTCTCGGCAGTTCTAGCAGTAGGGGTGCTCTCGACCAATCCTCCCATCCTTTCGACCGACGTCGCAGGAACTGACCAAGCCTACAATACCTGATAAGCTCCTCGATCTCGTTTTTGAGCTGGATACACTCTTCTATATCATGATCGTGATCGTGATGGTAAAGACAGAACTTGCTAGGATTGTGCTTGCCAGGATGAGTGCGCATCCTTTTCGATCTCGATAGTTGCTGCCTAATCTTCATTAGTACTTAAGTTTTTGGACCATTAAGAGGGACGTAGTTATGGAATCTTCTAAAGAAAGAGTTTCGTCATGCCCTTCTATCCAGTCTTCTTCACCTCTAGGCCTGGATAAGAGTTCTGGCTCACTTACACTCTAGAGGAGTTCGGGAGCATGGCTGAGCTCTGCTCAGTTTCTCTTCAGCCATGGGCACATTTGGTTTGCCCGTCTGCCACTCCTGGGCAACTTCATTATCCCTAGCCTTAAAGGCCTCCTCAGCTCAAGCATAACCTTCAGCACGAGCCAGCATATCGGCAAAGTTCCTAGGATACTTCTTCTTCAGGGAGAATAGCAAATCATTCTTCTAAAGATCATCCTTGAGTGCGACCATTATAATAGACTGATCCAGATTTTGGACCTCTGATGCAGCAGTATTAAATCGGATGACATAAGCTTGGATAGATTCTCCCTCATTCTGCTTGATATTCATCAAAAAATTCAAACCTTGGTGCGGACGTCGGCTGCTAACGAAATGAGCTGCAAATTGATGGCTCATTTGATCGAAAGAAAAGATAGTACCCAACTTAAGGGTCGAGTACCAATTCCTGATGGCTCCCTTAAGGATGGATGAGAAAGCCCGATACAAAATGGCATCTAGTATGCCATGGAGTAGAATCATTATCTGAAAGGCCTCCAGGTGGTTGATCAAATTGGTGGTCCTATTGTAACTCTCAAACTAAGAAAGTTTGAAGTTCGGCATGATCAATTCTTGCATAATCTTCTGAAAAAATGAAGGGTTAGTGCAAATATCGTTATTGTTGGAGAAGGGAGCATGATGGAGTTCTTCAATTTGTCGGTTCATTTCCTGGAGCCTTTGATCTAGGAGATCTTCACGATCATCGATCTCTAGGATTTTCTAATGGAATAGGGGCAAAGCTCCCCTTGAGGTTGAGTCATGGTCTTAGCAAGGGCTCTCTACTCTCTGCTTTTCTTTTTTAGGGGTCATCGATCGACTAACCCAAGTTGGCCACCCTTAGATTGGATTCTCTTGCTCCTAAGAAACCTAGTCCAATCGAGATGGTGCCGGAGATAGCTGCTACTGCCGCATGGCCTGCACTACTTTAGTGCGGCCATGGACCTGCTAGACAAACAGGTTGAGCTACATCGTGTCCACCATCGTAGGCGATTGGACTTGAGATGCAGGAGATGAAATAGGAGCGGAAAGATCTGGATGACATTTGACCATGGAGGTGGTTGACTGTCGAGTTGAAGCCTTTCTGAAGGGCATCCTCGAGAGGTTGAGAGGAAAAGTAGAACTCTGGCTGGGATAAAAAGGGATCTCAGCTATGTATTCCTTTAAGAACAACGGAACCTCAATAACTTGAGTCCCTTCCTCTAGTGCCAATCCTATTTATGCAAAATCTAGCCATCGTCGGAGTTGAAGCTGGATTTAGAGAGGATAAGGTCACCACCAAGACCAGCAAAACAAGTCTCGTCTGGAGTCTGGGGTGGTGGCTCTGACAAGATCCTCTGATGATCAAATCAGTTCTTTCGGTCAACGATAATGGAATACATAGAGAGATTCTAGCAGAGTTTTGAGAAAAAAAAGGAGAGCTTTAGAAAGAAAGCATATCTGGAGGATATCTTATATGGATAGAGCCCATAACAAACTGATAGTGATAGCCATAATCATTCGATAGTGGGTCGTTCAGGGCCACGTGGAGTTTTTTATGGGCGATAGTGTTTGTTGTCACGATGTGCGAGCCCATCGGGGTCTAATGGTCGAAGCTTCGATGGGAGAGATTAACGGTTCTTTTAGCTATATCGAGGATAGGTGTCGAGGTCCTCTGGGGCTGCTGGATGGAGTTTGGAGGGAGTTTAGCTATTTGGAGGAGCCCATCTGATGGAGAAATTCGAAAGGTGTTTGACTGTTGGAGGAGTCTGGCTGAAGGAGAAGTTTGGATGGAGTTCAACTATTGGAGGAGTCCGATTGGGGGAGGAGTCTGGCTAAAATAGAAGTTTAGGAGGTGTTCAACTATTGAAGGAGTCCGACTGGAGGAGGTGTCTGACTGAAGGAGAAGTTCGAAAGAAGTTTAACTACTAGAGGTGCCCAGCTGAAGGAGAGGTCTGAAAGGAGTTCGACCATTGGAGGAGTCCGACTGAAGGAGAAGCCCAGAAGAAGTTCAACTATTGGAGGATTCTAACTGAAGGAGAAGTTTGGAAGGAGTCCGAATATTGGAGGAGTTCGGTTGGAGGAGGAGTCTAGCTGAAGGAGAAGTTCGGAAGGAGTTCGACAATTAGAGGAGTCTGGTTGAAGAAGAAGTCTGAAAGGAGTTCGATCATTGGAGGAGTCCGGCTGGGGGAGGATTCTGGCTGAAGGAGAAGTTTGGGAGGAGTCTTACTATTAGAGGAGTTCGACTGGGGGAGAAGTCTGGCTAAAGAAGATGTTCGGAAGGAGTTCGACTGTTGGAGGAGTTTGGTTGAAGAGTTGAAGAGAAGTTTGGAAGGAGTCCAATTATTGGAGGAGTCTAACTAAAGAAGAAGTCTGAAAGAAGTTTGACCATTGGAGGAGTCCGACTGGGGGAGGTGTCTGGCTAAAGGAGAAGTTTAGGAGGAGTCCGACTGGGAGAGGAGTCCGGCTGAAGGAGAAGTTTGGGAGGAGTTCGACTGTTGGAGGAGGCTCAAGGTTTAACTAAGGAGGCTGCTACTAGATGGGATCCTTCTGAGATCAAGCATCCAACTGAACTTCGGTAGGAGCGAGTTTATCCCCATAAATGACATCATCAAAATACCTTTTGATGGATCAGAACTCTTCTGATTCATCTAATTAGAATCATTGATCATCAAGATAATTCTAATTAATCCCAAAATCCACTAGTGACACCTAGCAATATATGGTGGCAACCCATCAAAATCGAATAGCAAACCTTTTGGTACAAATACTTGTGTGATTGAGTTTTTCTATCATGAGCCCCGACGGGATTAGAGTTAAGGTGAACTCATCAAACCCAACACCCGTCATATGAATGAATCATTCAATTCGAGTCCGATGTGAAACACTAATAGAAACTTTTTTTTATTATTTCACACTATCATGGCCATGGGTTTTAGGACTTGATCTCATGATCATCATAGGCCCACTCCTCCTCTATCGAGGTTGATAGATCCCATCTTAGTGTGATTCAATTCCTGTAATGAACATGCTATAGCCAACATACTGAAGGGAAACCTAATTTCCCAATCCAGGTTCGTTCAGGTCTGATCAGATCAAGAGATATATTTCAAAATTTTTTCTCTTTGATCTAGATTAGATCTAAGATTTTTTAGATCTGATTATTATTATTTTGAAAATCAAAATAAAATCAGATAAAGTAAATCAAATTTAACTTACCTTGATATGGGTAATCCTATTACCCGTTGATGATCCTGTATGCAGTGGAAGGTTCTGGATCAAGCCACGCAAGTGCCTAGCCTCTACTAGTATCCACTCGGGCTGGATCTGAAGATCCTCTTCATCTCTATCACATCTTCAGAAATTAGATCTGAATCTGATCTGGAGGATCTTCAAAACTCATTTTGAAGATCAGCAGTCGTCCTATGCAGCAGTGCAGCCTTCTAGCTTTCGATCATCTATATCGGACATGAAATCCGAGTCTGTGTATCCCTGGACTTGGAGTTCTCCATTACCAAAGACCAACATCATATCCTTAGTTCTTCTTAAGTACTTAAGGATACATTTCATAGAAGTTCAGTGTTCTTCATCTGGATTTGACTGATATCTACTTGTAACACTCACAGCATGGGCTATATCAGGTCGTGTACATAGCATGGCATACATGAGGCTCCCTATTGCAGAAGCATAAGGGATTTTGCTCATGCGTTCTATTTCCTCAGGTGTGCTGGGGCACATCTTCTTGAAAAGATGAATACCATGTCTGAAGGGTATTAATCCCCTCTTAGAAGTTTTCCATACTAAACCTCTTTAGTACTTTCTCTATGTACATCTTCTGTGAAAGTCCTAGCATCCTATTCGGTCTATCCCTATAGACCTTAATTCCTAGAATAAAGGATGCTTCACCTAGGTCTTTCATGGAGAATTCCTTGGACAACCATAATTTGACTGTTGTCAACATGGGAATATCATTCCCAATAAGGAGGATGTCATCCACGTACAATACGAGGAAGACAACAGCGCTCCCACTGACCCTTTTGAAAACACATGGTTCCTCTTCATTTTTGATGAAACCAAATAACATTCCATCAATAAATAGTATTAATTTGATTAACTTAATTTATATTATTTTTCAGATATTTTTTTTGTGATAAGTATAATAAATTCATCAATAAAAGTATTAATTTATTAATTAATTTATATTAATTTTTAAGAATTAATAATCAATTTATATATAATTTTTGAAAAATTCATATTTTTATTAATTAAAAAATTAATTAAAAAATAATAAAAAATAATAAAAATTAAAAAATAAAATTTTATTATCAATAGAAAGAGCTCATTTTTTTGATCACAACGAAATAAATTTCAAGTAAAACGGAGCTAAAATGAAAAAGATATGAATTTTTAAAAATATAAAATAAATAAAAATTAAATAAAAAAAAGAAAATGGCTCAGCCGGCTCCGCAAGCCGAGCCACCAAGCCAAGCCAAGCCATCAAGCCGACTCAGCCGTTGAAGCCATCAGCCGGTCCACGATCTAGGCGTGGACCGCCAGCTCAGCAAATTCCGGCGAATCAGAGATTGCCACGTGGTGGACCTAGACCCCTTAAGGGTCTACAGAAATTTATCGCGGCTCACAAGGGTAATTTAGTCTTTTCGTTCGACAACAGCGGCGCTGATTGGTTGCGGTGTGCGGTGCGGCCGGTCCACGCGGTCCATGGGAACAGTTATTGCGCGATCGGACGGATGTGGTTGTTTGCGGTCAGGATCGGACGGCTGTGGTTGCTTCCGAATTTTATTCAGATACAAACATCACGCGGATCACCATCGGATGGCAGCGCTCGATCCAGGCGATGATCCGACGGTCCAGAATGCTGCCGGCGGTGATCAAGACTCCCGAAGCGCGATTTGCGGCCAGATTTCCTCGATCAAGCGCGATCCAACGGCCAGAATTTAATCCGACCCGATCTGAGCTTATCTGCATCCGATTTTGATGATTTTTGGACCGTTGGATTCCTATTGAATGGCTGGATTTTATCAGATTTATCAGAGTCATATCAGAGCTATTTTGATTCAAATTTTATCCAAATTTCTTTGTATTTTGATGATTACAAAGGCTATTAGTCCCATATTGCCTTTAGAAAAAATATCCAGCCCTCCTAGCTCTATAAAAAGGACCCCAGGCCATCAGAAAATCAATATCTCCGATCAAGGTGAAGCTTTGGTACAGGGCGAAGCCAGGCTATGGGTTAAAGGCTGCTTCGAAGCAACGGGTGCCGAGAAGAAGAGCCGAGCTTCTACACCATCTTTCTGCCAATGCCGATCCAAGATCAGAGATCAGGCTATTTTATTTTATTTCTTTTTAAATTTTATGTATTTAAATTCTAAAATTTTAATTAATAAAAATTTTATTTTTGCATTTTAATTTCTTGCTTTTTATTTTTATTATAATTTAATTTCTGCACTTTAAATTATTGCTTTGCAAGTAGATGCTAAGATCTAACTAGTAGATCTTAGTACCAAGTTTAAATTCCTGCACTTTTTAATTTTTGCTTTTTATTTTCCGACTTCACTTTTGATCCTACACCCCCCAACTTAAGCTTTGCTCGTCCTCGAGTAAAGAAAGAATTTAGTTTTAAATACCTTTTAACTTTAGAGTTTCGAATTTTACCTAAGCAATTTTCAAAATGGCCATTGATATTCAGTAGAGCTTAAATGAGATATATCATTGGGGTATTAATACTTATCAATAGAAAAATTAAGTAAAGAACATTAAATTTTTCAGAACTTTTTCTAAATTATTCCACTTTTATCTCTGATTTGTCTAAACTTTCATATAGGCAGGTGTATTGCTACTTCCATCCTTCATTTATTAATTTTTATTTTCACATTGCCCACTTTTTGATGCGAATATCATTGCTTACTTAGGCAACGGGACCCGGTTACTCGGTGGGAAACCAATGTTTCTTTTTTTTTTTTTTTTTTTTTTTTTTTTTAACGTTGTACCACTATTGAGTGTCTTAACTCCTTAAGCTTTCTATTTGATCCATGTAGCGAGTCTTGGGCCAATGACTCCCAAACCAGTTGGCTTTAGGGCACTAGGTATAGAATACCCCTCGGGCTTACTAGCTCGAATCAAATAGGCTACGAGTTAAGACTAGCTTTACAACGAGCTTCTTTGCCCTTCCCACCTTTTGACGCGAAACTCAATGCTTGCTTAGGCAAAGAGGCCCGGTTACTCAGTGAGAAGTACTTGGAAACTATTTTATTAAAATAAATTTTTATATGAAGAAACGTATAGTTACCCTACACAAGCCTATAAAAAGTAGACTTTTCTTTGATGCTAGTAGAAATAATTAGAAATGCTCCAAGAAAAAAAATTTTTTATGTTCTGGACTTAACTCTTTATTGAATTTTCTTAATACTTGATTCCTCAATATCTCATAGATTCTCTGAATCTGTGCATCAATTTTCTTTTTAAAAATGCTTAGTTTAATTCGATTCTTAAGCATAATCAAGTATCTAAATACTAAATACTAACTTTTTCGAGGACTTAAAATTTTAAAATTTTTATTTTTCTCTCCCCCCAACTTAATCGACATTGTCCTCAATGGAGAAGAAAAAATAAAGGATGTAATAAAAAAAACATGGAAGAATACACCTAACTCAGTATATTTATTTTATTTATTTATTATTATTATTATTATTATTTTTTTTTGGTCCAGCACATGCCTTTACAAATTTGAGCTCTCCCTCCAACTTATTCAAATTATCCTAAAAAGAAAATAAGATAAATTAGATAAAAACTAAATATTGGGTTGCCTCCCAACAAGCGCTAAGTTTACCGTCTTCAGCCAGACACAATGTAGCTCACTATCCTGTGTCGAATATTGGATTGACAAATTCCAATGGTTTTGGATTGCCAATCTCAGAAAGTTGATTTTGATTTTTAATCCCATTATTGATATATTCACTGTTAATTTTTGGGATATATTTTATGATTCCATTCTCAGACCCATGTTTATTAAGAATTTCTCCTATTTGTTTTTCTAAAATGCTCATGAATGGAGTTTTAGGAGTTAAGTTTGATTCAATGGGTGCTGGAATGGTGACTAAAGGCGGTTTTAATTCTGGAGGTAAATTAATGTGATCCTGCTTAAACAACTCCATTGATATTTCATTACATGCCTTTTGATTTTTATAAGAAGAACCAGCTTCTAGGGTTGAAGGGAATAGGACATTAGGTTTATAAGTCTCGGGTAAATCATCTATTCTCTTTTCCCTTATTTCTATCTCATTTAAACTGGAACTAGCATCAGTACTAATTCCTGGCTTGGGTTCTTCTATGTGGTTAGTCTCAGTACTAACCAGTTCCTCTAAATTTTCATTTTGGCTAGCATCAGTACTAGCCTCTCTCACCTGGTCTTGGTATGGGTCCATAAGAATCCTATAGCTTTTAAGTTCAGGAATTACTTTGGTATTCTCAAATTGGAGATTCTTAGATGAAACATTAGATTGATAATTTAATCCAGGTGGTTGGTGGTCATTAGGTGGGTTATTTGAAATTGGTAGGTTCGGTAGTTGATCTAGTTCTCTCCTCATGTTAGACTCAACTAATTATCCTATTTGAGCTTCTAGTCTGGCGATAGATTGCTGTTGAGTTAGAATTAATTGTTGAAGTTGGTTAAATCTATCATCAGCTAGATTGGTCTGTTGAGGAGGTGGGTATGAAGGCTGATTATAATATGATGGCTGGTTAAACTGACTAGGCTGACCATTATTATAGGCATAATTTTGATAATTTTGCTCAAGTGAAATTTGGGTCTGAGCCTGAGTCTGTTGGGATGTCCAAGAAAAATTAAAGTTACTCCAATCTGAATTATATGAATTTGAAAATGGGTCATTAATCAATTTGGAGTATCCTTGAGTAGCTTGAACTTGTTCTTGGATAAAATATGGAAACTGTGCAGTCATAGGATATTCACTTACATGATGGGTTGGACTAGCACAGATTGAATAACTCTCCTGATAATTAGAAGATTGTTGACCTAGGGTTAGGAGTTGATCTATTTTCTGATCAAGAAGGTCAACTTTATCTAATTTTTGGACTATTAGATTCATATTAGCCATTTGATTATTATGTTTAATGTGAATCAATCATTCAATTAAGTTCAACTAAATCAGAAAAAGCGATTTCCTACCATGCATGTATTAGTGTAACCCTAATGTATGGTTTAAAAATTTTTAGAATATTTTTTTATTTATTATTATTATTATTATTTTATTATATTAAAAATTAATTTTTTTTAATTATTTTTATTTGTTAATTTTAATTTAATTTAATTTAATTTAATTATTAATTTTTAGTTAGTTTAATTTTTATTTTATTTTATTTTTAGAGGAGAAAGGAGAAGAAAGAAAAAAGAGTTCTAAAGAAGAGGTCCTAAGGAGTCCTAGAACTAAGAAGAAAGAGAAGAATTAGGTTTAATTAGATTTGAATGTTGGTTAGCAATCAAGTTGGTCAATCAATCCTGACTAAGGGTTATCCTAGATCTAGACAGCTCCTAACTGCCAAGGTCACCTTCAAGCCCTCCAAGTGTAGGATTAGCCAATCAACTAGCCAGGTAAGTGTAAGGTCGGTGGGAGTCCCCCCGTTGCTTGCCTTAGACACCAATTATGCTTGGCCAGGTAAGCGAACGGAACCAATTAGAAACCACCTTCCTTCGGGCCCAATCGTCCCTGAACCACTTTCCTAGACACCAGTCAAATTGACTTATCCTAACCCGGTTCAACTCTTAGGATTCCTTATCCTATTGAGCTCGAGTTCCTAGGGTTGATGTCTAATTGATTTTAAAATTAAAGGCTTAGGTCAATGCAGGATGCTTGGTTGGTTGTTTGTGGGCTAAGGAAGGGTGATCAAATCCCCACCTTATCTTGTTTAATTGGGTTGTGCCCTTAATTTGATTTAATATGAATATGCACGAAAAAAAAAAAAAATTCAATCAAAGGGTTTTATGCAATTTAAACTAGATGCATGTAACTAATTGAATTCTGAAAGGCTTACCTTGCCTCCAGCAATCACCAAAAAAAAAAAAATAAAAATAAAAATAAAACTAATATGATGCATGCTCTAAACAGTTAGGATTTCTAATCTTATCATGAGGCTTTTAATTAGGTTTAAATGAATATTTTTTTAAATTAATTTAAAAATAAAATAAATAAATAAATAAATAAAAAGAAAAGAGGACTAGGGTTAGGATTGATCTCACCAGGCAAAACTTCTGATTCTTTCTTCGTTCTTTTTTTTTTTCTACAAAATAAATAAAAAAAATTAGTAAGCAATATTAAAAATTTTATTTATAATTTAATTTATAGAAAAAAATCAAAGAGAATCAAAAAAAAATTTAATATCCGTGCCTTCCCCGGCAACGGCGCCAAAAACTTGATAGGAACGCGATGCTTGTCGTTAAGACACCGTGTTTATCAGTTTAATCCGACTTCTTAAAATCATTGAAAATGCGTAGATAGTAGTGAGTCGGGTCGAATCCACAGGGAAGGTAGTGTTTTTAGATTTGAAATCTTTGATTTTTGAAAAGAAAAAGAAAAGATTTGAGTTTTGAAATCAAAAGTGAAGTCGGAAAATTAAAAATAAAAATTAAAAGATGCAGGAATTTAAACTTGGTACTAAGATCTACTAGTTAGATCTTAGCATCTACTTGCAAAGCAATAATTTAAAGTGCAGAAATTAAATTGCAATAAAAATAAAAAGCAAGAAATTAAAATGCAAAAATAAAATTTTTATTAATTAAAATTTTAGAATTTAAATACATAAAATTTAAAAAGAAATAAAATAAAATAGCCTGATCTCTGATCTTGGATCGGCATTGGCAGAAAGATGGTGTAGAAGCTCGGCTCTTCTTCTCGGCACCCGTTGCTTCGAAGCAGCCTTTAACCCATAGCCTGGCTTCGCCCTGTACCAAAGCTTCACCTTGATCGGAGATGTTGAATTTCTGATGGCCTGGGGTCCTTTTTATAGAGCTAGGAGGGCTGGATATTTTTTCTAAAGGCAATATGGGACTAATAGCCTTTGTAATCATCAAAAATACAAAGAAATTTGGATAAAATTTGAATCAAAATAGCTCTGATATGACTCTGATAAATCTGATAAAATCCAGCCGTTCAATAGGAATCCAACGGTCCAAAAATCATCAAAATCGGATGCAGATAAGCTCAGATCGGGTCGGATTAAATTCTGGCCGTTGGATCGCGCTTGATCGAGGAAATCTGGCCGCAAATCATGCTTCGGGAGTCTTGATCACCGCCGGCAGCATTCTGGACCGTCGGATCATCGCCTGGATCGAGCGCTGCCGTCCGATGGTGATCCGCGTGATGTTTGTATCTGAATAAAATTCGGAAGCAACCACAGCCGTCCGATCCTGACCGCAAACAACCACATCCGTCCGATCGCGCAATAACTGTTCCCATGGACCGCGTGGACCGGCC
>QRFJ01002180.1:43048-164755 GCA_006176705.1 Cocos nucifera | reverse complement strand
CGAGGCGGCGCGCGCCGGTATCCCGGCAGCGCCGACGGCGTACTCGCGGGCGGATTTCGAACGCCCGGGCTTCGGCCGCCGGCGCGGCCCGCAACGGTTCCGCGCCCCGAGCCGAGCGGCTGACCGGGCTCCACGCCGTTCCGCGCCGACCGAGGCGCATCGCCGGCCCCCATCCGCTTCTCCTCCCGGCAATTTCAAGCACTCTTTGTACTCTCTTTTTCAAAGTCCTTTTCATTCTTTCCCTCGCCGTACTTGTTCGCTATCGGCACTCTCGCCCGTATTTTAGCCTGGACGGAATTTTACCGCCCGATTGGGGCTGCACTCCAGCAACCCGACTCCCACAAGCGCCTCGGCTGGTGCGGCAGGGTCCGCGGCCGACGGCGCTCTTCACCCTCCCCGGCGCCCCTTTCCAGGACTTTGGGGCCCGGTCCGTCGCCGCAGGCATGCTTCTCCAGGCTACAATTCGAGGGGCGCGCCCGCGATTCTCAAGCTGGACTTGCGTCCCTTCGCTCGCCGTTAACTAGGGAATCCTCGTAAGTTTCTTCTCCTCCGCTTATTGCATATGTTAAGCTCGGCGGGTGGCCCGCCTGACCTGGGGATCGCACGATGCGCGGGACCGCGGCCCCCCGCCCGGTGCGCCGGGGCGCCGGCACGCACCTGGGGGCGTGGGGCGGTGCGAGGGGGGCCCTCCGCCCCCGGGGCTTCCGGCGGCACGGCGGCAGGGAATCGCGGGGCGTCCACCACCGCCCAGTGTCCGGGCCCCTGGTCGGCGGCCCGCCTCTTCGGCCCGCCGGCGCCGTGGTGGCGCGGGGGCCAGCGATCCGCGTTTCCGGATGCACCCGGCAGAGAAACCCGAGGGGCGGAAGCGTCGCTTGGCGTGACGCCCAGGCAGGCGTACCCTGACGGCATGCTCCTCTTGCGCCAACTTGCGTCAAAGACTCGGTGGTTCGCGGATTCTGCAATTCCACACCATGCTGGTACCGCATTTCGCTACGTTTCTTCATCGAATTGCGACGAGACCAGAGATATCCGTTGCGAGAGTCGTACGGTGTAAGGCTGCCCGTTCCCGGCGGAGCCCCCCCCCCCCACCGGCCCTCCCCGACACCCGAACGGACGGTAACGGACGGCGGGCGGTGGGGGCTCCCCCGCCTTCCTCGCTCCTGCTCCTTGGCGCCCCTTCGCGCCGGTTTGGAATCGCCCGCCGGCCCCGCCGCACCGCACGCCGCTGGTCGCGCCTCCGCGCCGATGGGGCGGGGGTCCGGCCCCGAGGCTGAGTGCGGCGGCGGGGAGGGCCTAGGCGACGCGCGGGTCGGCCGGGCCTTCCCGCGGATCAGCGCAAACTCGCTCACTGGTTCGCGCTCTTCCTCCTCGGGTTCTCGGCAATGATCCTTCCGCAGGTTCACCTACGGAAAACCTTGTTACGACTTCTCCTTCTTCTAAATGATAAGGTTCAGGTGGACTTCTCGCGACGTCGCGGGCCGGCGAACCGCTTCGCGTCGCCGGATCCGAAACACTTCACCGACCAATTTCAATCGGTTTAGGAGGACGGGCGGTGTGTACAATAGGGCAGGTACGTAGTCAACGCGAGCTGATGGACTCTGCGCTTACTTAGGGAATTCCTCGTTGAAGACAAACTAATTGCATATGATCTATCCCCATTCACGATGAAATTTTTCGAGGATTACTCCGGGCCCTGTGCGCCCAAGCTATAGACTCGTTGAATTACATCAGTAGCGCGCGTGCGGCCCAGAACAGCTAAGGGCATCACAACCTGTTATTGCCTCAAACTCCGTGCTAAGCGGCCATAGTCCCTCTAAGGAAGCTGGCCGCGAGGGAGCCTGACCGCATAGCTAGTTAGCAGGCTGGAGGTCTCGTTCGTTTAACGGAATAACCAGACAAATCGCTCACCAACTAAGAACGGCCATGCACCACCACCCATTAGAATCAAGAAAGAGCTCTCAGTCTGTCAATCCTTGCTATGTCTGGACCTGCGTAAGTTTCCCGTGTTGAGTCAAATAAGCCGCAGTGCTCCCTCCTGGTGGTGCCCTTCCGTCAATTCCTTAAGTTTAGCCTTGCGACCATACTCCCCCCCGCGAACCCAAAAAACTTTGATTTCTCATAAGGTCCGGCGGAGTCCTGAAACAACATCCGCCGATTCCCTGTCGCATCGTTTATGGTTGAGACTAGGACGGGTATCCTGATCGA
Source organism: Cocos nucifera (assembly GCA_006176705.1). Lineage (NCBI taxonomy): Eukaryota > Viridiplantae > Streptophyta > Magnoliopsida > Arecales > Arecaceae > Cocos > Cocos nucifera. The sequence continues at coordinate 162,550 of QRFJ01002180.1, read as the reverse complement.
TCTTCCGAGCCCCAACTTTCGTTCATTGATTAATGAAAACCATTCCTTGGCAAATGCTTTCCAGTGGTTCGTCTTTCATAAATCAAGAATTTCAAACCTCTGACTATTGAAAAATACGAAATGCCCACCGACCGTCCCTCTTAATCATTACTCCGATCCCGAAGGCAACACAATAGGACCGAATTCCTGTGATGTTATTCCCATGCTAATGTATCCAGAGCGTGGGCTTGCTTGAGCACTCTAATTCTTCAAAGTAACGCGCGCCGGAAGGCACGACCCGTCAGTTTAAAGGACAGGAAGCGCATCGCCGGCAGGAAGGGACGGAAGGCCGTTGCACACCGGGGGCGGACCGGCCGGCCCAGCCCCAAGGTCCAACTACGAGCTTTTTAACATGCAAACAACTTAAATATACGCTATTTGGAGCTTGGGAATTACCGCCGGCTGCTGGCACCAGACTTGCCCTCCAATGGATCCTCGTTAAGGGGATTAGATTTGCTCATTCCAATTACCAGGACTCGAGGAGCCCCGGTATTGTTATTTATTTGTTCACCTACCTCCCCGTTTCAGGCATTGGGTAATTTTGCGCTGCCTTGCTGCCTTCCTTGGATGTTGGTAGCCGTTTCTCAGGCCTCCCTCTCCGGGAATCGAACCCTAATTCTCCCGTCACCCATCACCCCATGTAGGCCCCTATCCTACCATCGAAAGTTTGATAGGGCAGAATTTGAAATGATGCGTCGCCGGCCACAGTGGGCCGTTGCGATCCTTCGAGTTATCATGAATCAATCGGAGCACCGGGCGAGCCCGTGTCGACTTTATCTAATAAATGCGTCCCTTCGGGAAGTCGGGGTTTGCTTGCACGTATTAGCTCTAGAAATTACTACGGATTATCCTAGAGCACGTACCATCAAACAAAACTAACTGATTTAATGAGCCATCGCAGTTTTCACAGTCCGAATTAGTTCATACTTACACATGCATGGCTTAATCATTTGAGACAAGCATAGTGACTACTGGCAGATCAAACCAGTTTAACACGTCCTCCGGCGACGCCGGATCCCCCCGCCCGCGCCACCCCCAACACGGGGAGGGGGCCCAGCGGGCGGCCGGACGTCGTCGCGTCGAGGCCGCGGAGAACGATGCTCCGGACGACCAGGGATGCGGGACGGGGCGGAGGGGCCCCGAACCCGAATGCATAGCCACCGCAATTCCGCGAGAGCTCGCGGAGACCGACGCGGCCGGTTGGGACGGAGGGCCGCAGCCGGACCCCGCAGGGGCGCTCGAGGACCGCCACGGTGTCCGCCCCCCGCCACGACGGTGTGAGGCGACGGTGCGGGGAAGGGCAAAATGGGACGCCGAAGAGTCCACCCCGCAGGGGGTAGGCCGCACGGGCACTGACGGTAACATGGGGCAGCGGACGCGACAGGTCACGAAGTGAAGGGACGCAGCCCAGCGGAGGCAGGCCGCGTCTAGCAGGGAGACCGCGCTGGTTGCCGAATCCGAGACCCGCTCACGCGCCGACACGGTCAAGCGGCCGCGTCGCAGCCCGACGTGCCCATCCCCCCGCGCGTGCGAGGCCTTGCGGCCTGCGAGCGCACGAAGGAGGAGTCGTCATCGGCTGCCGACAGCGGAGGCACCGCCGAGCACGAGACACCGGAGCGAGGGAACGAACCGAGAGGGGCGGCGGGAATCGAGAAGCGCACATACGGACGTGCGACTTCCGACACGAGACACGACGGGGCAGACGCGCAACCACAAAGCGTGCGCTCCGCCGGGCCAAGCGAGATCGCCCCACGCGTTGCGGGCCGCACACGACCGAGAGGAGCACAAGGGCACAGCCGGGAAGCGGTTGCCCCTGGGTCCAAAAAGCCGCGGCGCGCGACCGCGGAACCGACCCCCAACGAGGACACACCATCCAGTCCGGGGCGGGACGCCGGGGCATTATCGAAGAAGGGGGGTGGACGGGGCCCGAACGAAGGTTGGGAGGAAATCGACCGGCCAACGAGCACCATCCCGAGTCCGAGCGCGCGCGGTCCGCGTAACCGAGCGACCCATCCCGCTCGGGTGGGTTAGGGACGAAGGCCCGACGGCTATCTTGCGCGCGCGGCAGCGAAACCAGGAGGGAGGGCGGCTGGGGAAGGGCACGTCCGCGCAGAGGCACGTTCGAGGCGGAGAGGAGGAGGGAATACCCAATACCACCCGGGCGGGACCGGGGAAGCCCCCAAACCCCGTTGGGCTCCGAAGCAGCGAGCCGGCATAGCGGACGGGGCGGGGTCTCGACCCGCCGGGCGGGGAGCAAAGAGATGGCAGCGCGGAAAGGGAGACCCGCGCACGTCCGAAAGCGAAGGGCGTAGGGGAGCCCAGGAAACCCCAAAGGCGCGAGCCGCGGCGGCCCCTACCATCCCGGGGACGCATCCGGGCAACTCCCACCACCGGGGGTTCCGGCATTGCACAAACGGGGTAGGTGGGGCGTCAAGAGGATGGCACGCGCCGGCGGGAAACACGTCCCGCTAGCCAAACCCGCCCGCAGCGGCGTGGAAGGGCCGGAGGGGGGCTTTACACGCAGCGCGCGGACCCGGCCAGCGCCACGCGTCGGTCGGGAAGCAGCGAATTACTACGACCCCGGTGGGGCATCCCAGAAAGCCCCGGGGCGGGGTTCAAAGGACAGAGCGGGATCGCCACGGCTGGGGCCGGGACGCCGCGTCCCTCGGCAACGGCGCTAGTGACTTGCGGAGGGGTCGGACGCGGCGGTCCCTTGGGTCCGGCGTGATGGAGCAGGCGCAGCACGTCCGCAGGGAAGCCCGCGGAGCCTGGGTCGCCGCGGACGGCCGCGGCGACCCACCACCCCGGGGGGCATTCCCAGCAAGTCCCACCCCGGGGGTTACGAAGACCTAGCGGCATTGCAAAAACGGGCGGGGACGGGACAAGCATCCCGTGGGCACCCGCGCACGGGGATTGCGCAGGGGACACGAGTCCGGGCCGCCCTGCCCTGCCGCACGGAAGTGCGGTCCGCGGGCGGGGAAGATTGTGGCACGAAAGCGCCAAGCACGGACGCGCCGGTGGGAAGGAAAGGGAGCAGAACGTCGGCAGCCGCGCCCGAGGGCGGGCCCGGCCGATGCGCTCAAGGCGCCCCTACACCCCTGAGGGCATTCCGGGCAAGCCCCACCCCTGGGGTTACCGAAGGACCGAGCGGCATTTGCAAATGGCGGGGGACGGGATCCGCGTTCCATGGATGGCGCCTGGACTGCGCGGAAGGACCCGAGTTCCTGCCAACCCGACGTCGCGCACGCCCCGGCGCGGCAGACCGGCGGCGCGCATGGCTCCACGGAGGGCAGGGAAGCTCGGCGCAGGCCGGCGCTTTCGGAGGAGAGGCGCCAGAACGTCCGCAGGTAGCCCGCGGGAGGAACTCGGCAGTGTGGACAGAGGCGACCCCTACCACCCCTGACGGGGCATCCCGGCACAGTCCCACCCCGCGGCGGTTCCAAAGGACCGAGCGGCATTTGCAAACGGGCGGGGGCCGTTGATCGCGTCCCGTTGGGGCATGGCGATCGGGGACCTCGCAGTGGGGAGCCGAATCCACTGCCGGGACCGCCCGCCGCGAGGCGTCGCGCTCCCAGCACCCCGACGTTGGCATCCCCGCAATCCCAAACCCCGGGGGTTCCCAAGGACCGAGCGGCATTGCAAGAATGGGCGCGGGGACGGACGCTGCGTCCAGTGGGCATGGCGCCCCGGGACTTGCGCTGGAGGGGACCCGAATTCCCTGGCCGCCACGCCGCTGCGAAAACGCCAGGCGCGGCGAAAAGGCCCACGAATGGTCCGACAGAGGGCTGGAAGCCTCGGCGTAGGGACATTGCGTTGCGGAGGAGCGGCGCGGAACGTTCCGCAGGCGGCCCGCGGTGGAGCCTCGAAAACGTGCGACAGAGGCGACCCCTACCACCCCGACGTGGCATCCCGACCAAGTCCACCCCGGCGGGGTTCAAAGGATCGAGCGGCATTGCAAACGGCGGAAGCCGGGAATGCGCATCCGTGGGCCATGCTGCGATCGGGATCCTGGGCAGGCGGGGTTCCGATAATCCCCTGTCCGACCGCTCCGCGCGCCAGGCAGCGGCACCCCCAACACTCGGAAGGGGCGTCCCGGCAATCCCAACCCCTGGGGTGTTCCGGAGGACGAGCGACGTTGCAAATTGGTGGGGGGGGGCCGGGCTGCGCGCACGTCCGCAGCCGCGCCAGAGGTCGGGCCTCGGCGTGCGACAGAGATCCCCCTTACCACCCCGGGCATGCCCGGCAAGCCCCACCCCGGGGGTTCCAAAGGATCCGAGCGGCATTGCAAACTGTGCGGAGCTGAAGCGGTCATGCGCGTCCCGTGTGCAATGGGCTCGGACCTGCGCTGAGGGGGACCCGAATTCCCGGGCCAACCTGCCACTGCGCACGGGCGGGCGGTGACCGCGGGCTGGGCAGGCCCGGCTGCACGCAGCCGGCAGCGGGCACGGAGCACCCGCCACAACGACCGCCGCGCTCATAGGAACGGAGTGGGAGCAGCACGCCCTAGTGCCTGGCCTCGGCCGTTGCGACAGAGGCCCACCCTACCACCCAGGAGTGGCATTCCCCGCAAGTCCCCACCCCGGGGGTTCCAAAGTACGACGGCATTGCAAAACGGGCGGTGCGGGATGCTTCGTCAGGTGTGCAGCCGCCCGCCGCGCGGCGGCCTGGGGACCGCGGGCGGCGGCGCACCCTACCACCCCGACGTGGCCGTCCGGGGATAGACCCACCCCGGGTGTTCCAAAGCACCGAGCGCATCGCAAAGGGCGGTGGACGGGATGCGCGTCCGTGGGCGGCGCTCGGACTTGCGCGGACGGGACGCGAGTCCCTGGCCAACCCGCCGCTGCGCACGCCCGGGCGCGGCAGACCGGCGCACCATGGTCCGACGGAGGGCAGGGGTAAGCTCGGGCGCAGGGCCGAAGCGTTGCGGAGGAGCGGCCGGAACGGTCCGCAGGGCGCCCGGGCGGAGCTCGGCCGTGCGACAGAGGCGACCCCACCACCCACAGGGCATCCCGGCCAAGTCCCACCCCGCGTGGGTTCCAAAAGGACCCGAGCAGGCATTGCAAACGACGGGAGCCGGGGATTGCGGCGTTTCCCGTGGAAATGGCGATCGGACCGAGCGACGTTTGCAAATGGTGGGGGGGGCCGCGGGATCTAGCCACGCGCACTGTCCCCGCAGCGCGCCAGAGGGTCGGGCCTCGGCCGTGCGGCACAGAGGCTCCCCCTACCACCCCGGCGGGCGCATCCCGTGCAAGCCCCACCCCGGGTCAAAGGACGACGCATTGCAAAACGGGCGGTGTGGCGGGATCCGCGTTCCCGTGTTGCAATGGGCCTCTGGGACCTGCGCTGATTGGGACCCGAATCCCGGGCCGCCCTGCGCCTGCCACGAGGGTCGGCACGCGGGCAGGAAAAGCCCGGCGCACGCAGGGCCGGCAGCGGGCACGGAAGCACCGCACACGGCCGCCGCGCTGGGACGGAGGGGAGCAGCACGCCCGAGTGCGGGCCTCGGCCGTGCGACAGAGGCCCACCCTACCACCCCGGCGGGGCATCCCCGCAAGTCCCACCCCGGGGGTTCCAAAGGACCGAGCGGCATTGCAAACGGGCGGGTGGCGGGATGCGCGTCAGGTGTGCAGCGCGCCCGCGCGCGGGCCTGGGACGCGCGGCGGCGGCAAACCCTACCACCCCGACGGGGCGTCCCGGATAGCCCCACCCCGGGGGTTCCAAAGCACCGAGCGGCATTGCAAATGGGCGGGGGACGGGATGCGCGTCCCGTGGGCATGGCGCTCGGGACTTGCGCGGAGGGGACCCGAATCCCTGGCCAACCCGCCGCTGCGCGCCACCGGGCGCGGCAGACCGGCGCACGCATGGTCCGACGGAGGGCAGGGAAGCTCGGCGCAGGGCCGGAGCGTTGCGGAGGAGCGGCGCGGAACGTCCGCAGGTAGCCCGCGGGCGGAGCTCGGCCGTGCGACAGAGGCGACCCCTACCACCCCGACAGGGCATCCCGGCAAGTCCCACCCCGGGGTTCCAAAGGACCGAGCGGCATTGCAAACGGGCGGGAGCCGGGATGCGCGTCCCGTGGAAATGGCGATCGGGACCGAGCGACGTTGCAAATTGGTGGGGGGGGCCGGGCTGCGCGCACGTCCGCAGCGCGCCAGAGGTCGGGCCTCGGCCGTGCGACAGAGGCTCCCCCTACCACCCCGGGGGGGCATCCCGGCAAGCCCCACCCCGGGGGTTCCAAAGGACCGAGCGGCATTGCAAACGGGCGGGTGGCGGGATCCGCGTCCCGTGTGCAATGGGCTCTGGACCTGCGCTGAGGGGACCCGAATCCCGGGCCGCCCTGCCGCTGCGCACGGGCGGGCGGACCGCGGGCAGGGCAAAGCCCGGCGCACGCAGGGACGGCAGCGGGCACGGAAGCACCGCGCACGGCCGCCGCGCTGGGACGGAGGGGAGCAGCACGCCCGAGTGCGGGCCTCGGCCGTGCGACAGAGGCCCACCCTACCACCCCGGCGGGGCATCCCCGTAAGTCCCACCCCGGGGGTTCCAAAGGACCGAGCGGCATTGCAATCGGGCGGGTGGCTGGTTGCGCGTCACGTGTGCAGCGCGCCCGCGCGCGGGCCTGGGACGCACGGCGGCGGCAAACCCTACCATCCCCACGGGGCGTCCCGGATAGCCCCACCCCGGGGGTTCCAAAGCACCGAGCGGCATTGCAAACGAGCGGGGGACGGGATGCGCGTCCCGTGGGCATGGCGCTAGGGACTTGAGCGGAGGGGACCCGAATCCCTGGCCTACCCGCCGCTGCGCGCCCCCGAGCGCGGCAGACTGGCGCACGCATGGTCCGACGGAGGGCCGGGAAGCTCGGCGTAGGGCCGGAGCGTTGCGGAGGAGCGGCGCGGAACGTCCGCAGGTAGCCCACGGGCGGAACTCGGTCGTGCGACAGAGGCGACCGCTACCACCCCGACGGGGCATCCCGGCAAGTCCCACCCCGGGGGTTCCAAAGGACCGAGCGGCATTGCAAACGGGCGGGTGCCGGGATGCGCGTCCCGTGGGCATGGCGCTCGGGACCTGTGCAGCGGGGTCCCGAATCCCCCGCCGGCCCGCCCGTGCGAGGCAGTGGCGCCCCCCAACACCCCGACGGGGAATCCTGGCAATCCCAACCCCGGGGGTTCCGAAGGACCGAGCGGCATTGCAAGCTGGGGGTGGCGGGGGCGGCGGGCTGCGCGCACGTCCGTGGCGCGCCCGAGGGTGGGCCTCGGCCGTGCGACAGAGGCCCAACCTACCACCCCGGAGGGGCATCCCCGCAAGTCCCACCCCGGGGGTTCCAAAGGACCGAGCGGCATTGCAAACGGGCGGGTGGCGGGATGCGCGTCAGGTGTGCACCGCGCCCGCGCGCGCGCCTGGGCCGCGCGGCGGCGGCGCACCCTACCACCCCGACGGGGCGTCCCGGATAGACCCACCCCGGGGGTTCCAAAGCACCGAGAGGCATTGCAAATGGGCGGGGGACGGGATGCGCGTCCCGTGGGCATGGCGCTCGGGACTTGCGCGGAGGGGCCCCGAGTCCCTGGCCAACCCGCCGCTGCGCACGCCCGGGCGTGGCAGACCGGCGCACGCATGGTCCGACGGAGGGCAGGGAAGCTCGGCGCAGGGCCGAAGCGTTGCGGAGGAGCGGCGCGGAACGTCCGCAGGGCGCCCGCGGGCGGAGCTCGGCCGTGCGACTGAGGCGACCCCTACCACCCCGACGGGGCATCCCGGCAAGTCCCACCCCGGGGGTTCCAAGGGATCGAGCGGCATTGCGAACGGGCTGGTGGCGGGATGCGCGTCCCGTGGGCATGGCGCTCGGGACCTGTGCAGCGGGGTCCCGAATCCCCCGCCGGCCCGCCCGTGCGAGGCAGTGGCGCCCCCCAACACCCCGGCGGGGCATCCTGGCAATCCCAACCCCGGGGGTTCCGAAGACCGAGCGGCATTGCAAGCTGGGGGTGGCGGGGGCGGCGGGCTGCGCGCACGTCCGTGGCGCGCCCGAGGGCGTGCCTCGGCCGTGCGACAGAGGCGCCCCCTACCACCCCGGGGGGGCATCCCGGCAAGCCCCACCCCGGGGGTTCCAACGGATCGAGCGGCATTGCAAACGGGCGGGTGCCGGGATGCGCGTCCCGTGGGCATGGCGCTCCTACGGGGGTCCCGCCCCGCCGCGGCCGTGGTGCCCCAGGGCGAGGGGCGTCCCCGATCCAAAGGGTTCCATTTTATTGTATTGCAAAATTACATTTTGCCTAGAAGGTGTTAAGTGTAGCTCTGTTCAGCCCCTAACACATACAACTTAGAGTTCCGAATGGCTAGGAGATCGATTTATGGTGTAGTCAAACTATAACACCCTCAAGATAAACTGTCAGTACATCTTAGGTCAAAGAATTAGACACACGGTATAGCATCAAGCTAGTCATCGATGAGAAGGTATGCTACCTTATGACTGCTTGAGGTGGTCACGCTTAGTGCCTTTATTCTCAATAAGTATCTGTACTCTCGCTCCTATGTCTTCACACCATAGACTTAACACTTATCTATCTTAAGAAAGCAATCATGCACTAATTTTCTGGATTGATCACCATCTTCGTGATGATCCTACGATCGGGAGTAGTTAGTGAGTTAATTATGATAACTCATACCTTAAATTCTCAACTCTTGAGAATATGTGTTATCATGCCTATTAACTTAATAGATGTATCACAAACACCTTATACACAATGTGATAGAATAAATAATCCTTTAATTTATTTTAAGTCAAAATTATGAAAATGCCCCTAGAAAGTATTTAATAAGTGTCAGCCAATCTGGGTTTTAGGGCACATATCTAATAGTTTTTACCTCTAAAAGTCAAAGAGGGAGAGGTGAGGCACATGGTGGTTGAATGCTCCAAGGAGTCGGAGCATGGAGATCTCTTTTGGACATGATTTGATCATGTTCTAATGAGAGAAGAAGAAGAGAAGAAAGTTTTTTCTTTGGATTTCTTTGAGAGCCCTTCTTCTCTATTTTTGTATGATTTTTCTTATGTGAAAAATTAGAAAGGAAGAGATCTAGAAATGTGAAAATTTTCTAGAGGAGAAGGTCTCCTCTTGTCCAAGTATGGAGATCCATTTAGGACATCAACGGTTAATGTCCTAAAAAGAGAAGTTGTGTCTTCTCTCAGGACCTTTTCTTAGTCCTTTTAATTTTTGATTTTTTGGAAGATCCAAAGGTTGGATTTTTTTTTCTAATCCTCCTCTTATTCTTCATCTCTTGGAATGTTCAAGAGATCTAAAGAATAAATTTAGATTAACCATCTAGAGAGATCCATGAGAAGCTAGCACTTTGAGTGGATCTTCGTTCGACGAACCTCTAATTTTGCTGTAGCCTCATGTTGATGACCTGTAGAGGCCGAACGCATGTGCGGCTCCAAAAATAACAACAAAAATCAATCATGGAGTTCTCAACCCACACAAGGTAAGAGATTTGATCTCTTCTATCACCTAGATGTGATCTAGGTTTTAGATCAAGAATTATTTTAGATCTAGGGTATTAATTAGATCAATATCAAATCTTTTACTTTTAGATTTGAGAATGCATTATGACATGTTATAGATCCTAGATGTAGATTTTAGTAATTAGATTACATACATTTATAAATTAAATAGTTTAATTTATAACTTTTGCTGTGTTGTTTTTTAAAAAAATTTTGAAATTCATGCATGAAATCCTTCATATTTTCCATTAGAAAGAAGTTCATCATTTGAAAAAGAAACTGAAAAAGATGGAAGATAAGCTTCTGAGATCGAATAAAAGTTGTTTGGATTTAACGATCGAGGTCACTCGCCTATGCCAAGTGCACAAGAAGGACTCTATGGATTATATCAAAAGGAAAAGAAATTTTAAAGTTGAACTTGAAGAGATCAAGAAGCATGCTAGTGAGAAGTCTTGGTTTTTAATAGCCAAAGCCTGCTCCCTTGAGGTTGAACTTAATGCAGCAAAGAAAAAAATTCAATTATTGGGGGGAAGCTCATCATGGTCTACCAGCCGAGAATAGTATGGTTGGGACAAGTCTAAGAGATTTTTAGAACTTGAAAACTAGCTTCACGCCATCGAAGCTTCATACAAGAGTTACAAATATGGCTATAGTGATGAAATTGCTAATCTCCATCGGTAGCTCCAAAGAGCAGATGAGAAAATAGCTGATCTTAAAAGGCAATTGGCGGAGAGGGTAGAAACCAACTCAAATAGAGAATCAGATGAACTTCTTTTCTTAAGAAATTCTTTGGAGAACTTGACAGTAGTATACACAAAAGAATCGACCGAGCTTCAATAGCTAAAGATCCAACTGACTTATGAGCAACAAGTTGTTATGGATGTGGAGGCCGAGTCAGTGGTCCTAAGAAGATAGTTGCGAGAGTCTGAGGATAATTATCGATGGGCTGACAAGATGTTCGTAGAGAGTCTGTTGAAGAGGAATGATCTTGAGGAAGAAATTACTAGCTTAAAGCAGTCTCTTATGATGGCCAGAGTTGACAGCTCAAAGTCTGAGGACCCTAGGTCCTCTTAGAACTTCGTTTCTCTCCCCTTTTTTTTGTACATGGTCCTGTAGACCTTGGTTTTGTAATAGACTTCAGCTTTAATAAAATGTTATTTCTTCAATTGTCTCTTTGTCCGTTATGGATTTGATGTCTATTGATTTCACCATTTTCTTCCCCTCATCTCTTATCAAAATGACCATTGGAAAATGCTTCCCTCCTATTTTAAATAATCGGAGGTCTTCATCCATCTCAGGTTGACATTTTCCTCCAGTTCCTGACATGGTTGGCCTTTTTCTTATCCCCCCATCAGGATAAGGTCCTCCTCCTATTTCTAATAAGGTTGGCCTTTATCTTTATTAGGATGAGGTCCTTGTCCTATCCCTAACAAGATCATAGGGGCGCAAAAGGATCATTGTAAGGGCCTCTCCCCTTCTTTCTTAAATAACTGGAGGTCTTCATCCATGTCAGGATGAGATTCTCCTTCTGTTTCTGACACGATTGCCTTTTTTCTTATTCCCCATCCAGATGAGGTCCTCCTCCTATTCTTGATGGGGTTGGCCTTTACCTTGGTTAGGGTGAGGTACTCCTCTTATCCCTAGCATGGTTATAGGAGTACAAAAGGATCATTGTTAGGACCTCTCTCCTCCTCTTACCTTGAATAATCGAAGATCTTCATCCATGTTAGGATGAGGTTCTCCTCCTTCTTCTATCCCTAACAAGGTTATAGGAGTACGAAAGAATCATTGTAAGGGCCTCTCCGCTCCTCTTATCTTGAATAATCAAAGATCTTCATCCAAGTTAGGACGAGGTTCTTCTCCTATTCCTAACATGGTTGGCTTTTTTCTTATCCCCTCATCAGGATGAGGTTCTCCACCTCTTCCTGATGGGGTTAGTCTTTACTTCTGTTAGGGCGAGGTCCTCATCCTATCCCTAAAAAGATCATAAGGGTACAAAAGGGTCATTGTAAGGACCTCTCCCCGCCTCCTGTCTTGAATAATCAGAGGTCTTCATCCATGTCAGGATGAGGTTCTCCTCTTATTTCTGATATCGTTGGTCTTTTCTTTATTCCCCCATAAGAACGAGATCCTCCTTCTATTTCTGATGGGGTTGGTCTTTATCTTTGTTAGGGTGAGGTCCTCCTCCTGTCCTTAACAAGGTCATTAGGGCACAGAAAGGCCATTATAAGTATTGAAAAATATATCCCAAAGCCAATCATTAGCCTATTGATGGTTGTGCTACAGTGTATTTATAATTAATTTATTAATTAATAAAATATATTTTTGACATTGTCATCATAAGTTTTCATCATCTAATGAACTCCATTGTTGTGATGAAGTTTTTAGAACTATTTAGGTTCGATAAAGAGAAGATTTATCGATTAGTCCTTAAAACTATTCATGACCAAATGATAGACTATTAATTAGGATGATAGCATCTACCAAGCATAGGTCGCTTTATGCCATATAGGTTAGTTGTCCTATTAATTAAGAAGTGTGGAGACACTGGTATGGCATACATGTGAGATGTAGGGATACATCATCGCTGAACATGACCAACTCTAAAGCATTTTATTGTCGAGAATATCTCTAACGGGATATAGGTATAAGTGTCCCACAGATTTGAGATCTCCTCAGTGGCTTGCAAGCAACTCATTATGCTTTGGTACTAGACTAACTGAATTTCTAATTTAGTAATGAAAGGATTCTGAGCATAGTCAAGTACTTGCAAAGTTGGGTGATCAAGATGGAATTGACCACTCCAAGAGTTGGAGAAGAACGTATTACTATATTTCAATATAGCAAATACTTGGCTAGGATAATCCATCAGATGGATTTGATATTTTGAAATATAATGTGGACAACCTAATCAAAGTTGATAGTTAAACTCTGAGCTATCCTACAAGCATTTTGTTCAAAGGGATGAATTATATGAAAACTATATCCATATAGGTTCTAAGGATGTTATTTTACACATTCGACCTATCCGACCGTCGGGTATCATTGCTTGATTGTTACTTTGATTGATCCATGAATTTATTTCTATGCTACCAACTTAGGTTCGAACTTATGAGGTAACACACATTAGAGTTTATGATCCGATTGGATGGTTGATCAATGACTAAGAATCATTTTAAGGTTAAACGATCAATACGATTGATGTTTAACCCAGTGCAAGTATTGCAGGAGGATTGATTAGCAATTTAATTGCTAATTGGCTTAATTTGATTAAGAAAAAGAACTACGATTAAGTTTAATTAAATATTATTTAATTAAATTTGATTTGGACTTGATTGGATCAAGTTCAATTGGTTTTTTGGGTAAGCCAAGTTTAAAGAAGAACTAGTCCAAGTTCAACTAGAACTTGGGTCAACCCAATTTTAATTTTCAAATTTGAGTAGAAAATTAAATCATAATTAAATTTGATTTAATCTAATTTAATTAAGTTCTTAATTTATTTAGGATCTAATTTATTTGGATTGAATTAATCCAAATTTAATTTGATTCATAGATCACTTGGACCAAGTCAAAATAGAAATCCTAGTATGACTAGGACTCCCTATTCCTTGCTTCATTGACCCCTCACACCCACCACGGCCCTTCTCTTTGATTTTGAACATTGAAAAATCTTTTCCTAGGCCTTCACACATGCCCATAGCCTTCCCTTATTCTTTAGATGGCATTTGGTTGTGGACCAAGTCAAATTAGGAGTTGGTTTTGACTTAAATTCTATAAGATAGAATTTTAAGCACCTAAAACTCCTCCTTGCATTGTGCCACCCACATCCCTGATTTTTCTCTCATTTTTTCATGAAAAGGAGGATGATTTTGTGTGCTTATTTCTGGTGGTCCACAGCATAAAGAAAGGAGGGGGCGCCTAAGTATTGGGCGCCCCAACTAGTTGCCTATTTTGGACCGGCATTGTCTAGGTGCTTGACCTAGGCAAGACTCTTCTATATCTCAATATTTAAAATGAATTTTGAACTGATTTTTTAATGGATTCCAGATTATTGAGATTCCTTTGGGGCATGTAAAAATTAGGAAGAAAGAATATTGGAGCATGGGGATTTCATAGACACCAATCTAGGTGTCTAGGTGAGAGAAAATAAGAAGAAGAAGGGTTCTTCTTCTAGGTTTTTTCTTTGATCTCTTTCTCCTTATTTAGAGATTTTTGAGAGGTGTCTTAGGTTCAAAATCTCATCCACTTATTTCTAAAATTAGAAACTCTAAGATTTTAAGAAGATGGTTCCAGATCGACCGTCGAAGAAGGGCATACTGTGCTGATTTTCTGCATCAGTACTTCTAATCGTGATTCATGAGCTCATGTAGATGACTCCTAGAGTTTGGATGCATGTGTGGATTGCAACATCATCCTCAAGCCTAGGTCAGCAAGTTAGAACATCTAACTTGCATAGGTAATAAAGATCTGATCTCCTGTTAGTCATATGATTAAGATCTAGTGTAGATCTATGTTGATATGATCAACACTTCTTTTTTCATTATGTTTTTAGTTTTTGATTTAATCTCATACCATAATCATATAATAGAATCTTAGATCTAGGATATTCTCTAGTTTTATAAATAAATATTGATTTATTTAAGTCTTCCGCTGCCTGATCTTGAAAAGTTTCAAGATCTAGTCCTGAAACCCTAGATCTGGTTCTTTCAATTGGTATCAGAGCCTAGGTTGATTATTGCATGATTATGTATATATGTTTAGATTATTTTATAGATTAAAGCTAATTTATAATCATATTTTTAAATCTAAAATTAAAAATTTTGATCACACGAACTGCTATAAGGTTGTCCTCCTGTAAGGTTAACCCCTTATAGTGGAGAGGTTGTCCTAGTTTATATTGATCTGCTTCTTATTATAAATTTATTAGATATGATCTGATTTTATTTATGATGTATTAAATTTAAAATATTTTTAGATCTAAAAATAAAAATTTTAGATTGCACTGACTGTTTATAAAGTTATCCTGCTGTAAGGTTTATCCCTGACAGTGGAGAGGTTGTGATAGTATGTGCTAATCTAAAACATAAATCATAAAATATTAGACTAGATCTAAAAAATTTTATGATCTAATTAAAAATATTTTAATCTAATTTTAATCATCATAAATATGTTAGATTTAATCTAGAAAAATTTATGATTGATTAAAGTTGAAATTGTTTGAATTACATGAACATGTTTAGATTAGACCTAAAGTAGATTGATGTTTATGTTACTTGCATATTGATTATGAATTAAACATGCAACTTGGTTGATAGAACCATGTTGTAAAAAATATTTTACAAATATGAAAATCATTTTCAAAAAGCTGAACCCCAATCCTCAGTCCAAAACTTAATTAAGAATTAAGAAGTTGTTTGATTAAGATCTAGGATTGTGAGTTGAAGATCCTAAGACATAAATCATAACACATTAGGTTAAATGGGTTAGTGGAGATTAGGTCCATTAATTGGGTTAGACCGAGGATTAGATTAAAGAATGGACTTAATTAGAGAATTGACTAAATCTAATCAATTATTATCTTAGATTAGGTCAAGGATTCTCTAGATCAATTATAATAATTGTAGTTGGTCAAGTCTAGGTCTTTAACGAGATCCAAGATGGACTTGATTCTTCACTATGCAGTCTAGCATGAACTGTTAGGTTGATATAATCAAGACTAATTAAATTAATTGATGTCTAAGATAAATTAGACTGGTGGTCTTTAATTGGCAGCCCGCTTATCTGACCATTTCTGATGGTGTCTAAGGCAAGCTTTGGCAGACCCTCCCACTGATTGAGCTTACCAGGACTCTTGGTAAAATTATGTTTTGATCGGATCACTTGACTATTCGAGCTAACCCATGTTAACTAGGTAAATCAATGTGACCAATTTTGGTGCTCCTATATCAGCCTATTAATGGTCTCCCTTAAGCTGACTTGGTGAAGCCTATGGGAGGATCATAACAAGCTGGTTCATTTGACCTTCCCTCATCTTTAGATTAAATCCTCTAAAATTATTAGGTCCTTAAAATGAAATAGTTATTATGATAACTAGATCATAGCCTTCCATTAAGTTGGTGATAATAGATCCATTAGTTGGATAATCATTGGAGGCCCAAAGGCCTGGTGTTTATCGGCTAATGGAATTATCATTTATTATATAATTTTTTGGCTTCATCTTTCTAAATGGTAGTTAGGTTAGCCAACAAAAGTTAGGCCTATTCATTCATTAGTTTGACGGGCCAAGTATGGTCATGTTAATGGTTTGACCTAACTTTTCGTCCTATCTCTTTCTTTTTTGAATGAAACCAGAAGAATGTCTCATTCTAATTTGGATTTCTATGGAGGCCAAAACCTACTGATTAGGGATTGGGGCAAAAAAATTTAATTACTATAAATTATTTGGAGAAATAATTGGTTATGAACCTATCCTTAGATGTACATGGGTTGGCCAACCAAAGTTGGTCTCATGTGCAGTCTATGTGGATTCTAGTACCCACTAAGGAATTAGGATAATTCTTTGAATTGAAGGTAGAGGCTACCAGTTCGTATAAAATAGTGAAAGAAACCTTCTGATTAAAATCTAAATCTTTAGGTTTAATAAATTAATTACTAATTAGACTTTTGGTTCTCCTTTATGCAGTTAAACCCAAACCATTGTTGCTCCATTCACTGTTAGACAGTGATAAACTTATGAGGCCTAACTACGATAATAAGTATCAAAAGTTAAATGATGTTCAGCAGCACGAAGTAATTCGTGCTAGGGTCTTTATGTCCAGTTTAAACATAAGGTCTAAGAATAACCTAGATCAGGTTGAATGCTTTCACTGCAAGAAGTAGGGGTACTGGAAAAGGAATTATCCTCAATATCTTGATTTCTATGACTCTAAAAGGCTAAAAAAGAGAGATGAGCAAGTAGTTACTGATCAAGGATGTTATATGATAACATCTTATAATTTTATTTTTTATAATATTTCAACTTGGGTATTAGATACCGAAATTTCAGTCCATATTTATAATATATTGCAAAGACTTCAAATTAGTAGAAGATTTGAAAATAATGAGAGATTTTTGAATGTTGGAGATGGAAGATCTGCTCCAGTTCTAGCTATGTGAATAGTTCAACTTATTCTCAATACTAATATCATTTCTTTAAATGAATGTCATTATTATCCTTTTTTTCTGATGAATATAATCTCTGTTAGCCTTTTGGCCAAAGATGGTTATTATTTATCTATAAAAGGAGATTATTATAATATCATTATGAATGATATTACAATAATGCAAGGACAATAAAGAAAAGATATTTATATTTTATCACAGTCTGTAAGTGTAATGTATACTTCTAAAAAATATCCTAGATTAGATAATATCTCTGATATCTATCTATGGCACTATAGGCTAGGTCACATAAACAAGAATAGGATAAATAGGTTGACTCAAGAGAGAATCCTCAAAATTAGTGATTATGAATCACTTTCATTCTATGAATCTTACCTTCTTGGTAAAATGACCAAATCACTTTTTACTAAAAAAGATGATCGAGCTACTGAGCTCTTAGGTCTAGTACATACTGATGTATGTGGACCAATGAGCATAAGTGTCAGAGTTGGATATTTTTAGTTTATTATTTTTATAGATGATCTATCTAGGTATGGATATGTTTTTCTGATGAAACATAAGTTGGATTCATTTGAAATGTTCAATAGATTTTGAAGTAAGGTAGAAAAATAAACTAGAAAGAGTATTAAAACTCTTCGATCGAATCAAGAAGGTGAATATCTATCCAGTGAGTTCTTGACATATCTAGGAGAGAATGGGATTCTCTCATAGTGGACTCCTCCAGGAACACCATAGTATAATGGTGATCAAAAAGAAAAAATCGAATCTTGTTAGACATTGTTCGATCCATGATAAGATTTTCTAGTCTGCCTATTTCATTTTGGGATTTTGCTCTTAAGACTGCATGTTATATATTGAACAATGTACCAAGTAAATTTATCACAAACACTCCATATGAGATATAGACTGGGCGTAGGCCTACACTATCTCGCCTATGGGTTTGGGGTTGTCCAGCCTATGTCAAACGTTTGCATATAGAAAAGCTTGGACTCGGTTTGATAAGCATGTGTTTATAGGATATTCCAAAGAAAGTAAGGATTACTATTTCTACCACATGCTGAAGAATTAAAGGTGTTCGTCAGCCTTAAGGCAATTTTTTTAGAAAAGGAGTTCCTTGGTGAAGGAACTATTGCCTCTAAGGTTGAACTTGATGAAGTTCAATAGGTAGAAAAGCCGACACCTGTTGCTGAACCTGAGTCGGATTTGATTAGATCAGATCTAGAGCCTAGCGTACCTACACCATTAAGACAATCCAGTAGAGTACTGCATCATCTGAATAGATATTATGCTTTCTTGGTTCTGGATGGTGATCCCATCGAACTCGATGAGAATGATGAGGATCCGATCATTTATATGGATGCCATGCGGAGATCCGATTCTGAGAAATGGCTTGAGGCCATGAAATCCAGAATGGGATCCTTGAAGGTCAATGATGTGTGGATATTGGTTAACCTATCCAAAGGGGTTAAACATATTGAGTATAAGTGGATCTTCAAAAGAAAAAGGAGCACAGACAGAAAGATGGAGATTTATAAAGTCCATCTGATTGCCAAGGGGTATCGTCAACGTTATGGTATTGACTATGATGAGACGTTCTCTCCTATAGTAATGCTCAAATCTCTTTGGATAATGCTTGCAATAGCTACCCATCGGACTATGAGATCTAGTAGATGGATGTGAAGATAGCTATCCAAAATGGAGAGCTGATCAAAGAGGTATGTGTGTTACAACTTGAGGGGTTCACATCCACAGATGAGTCCAAGGTGTGCAAGCTTCAAAGATCCATTGATGGATTGAAGCAGGCATCTCAGAGTTGAAACATGCATTTTGATAAAGTGATCAAAACATATGGCTTCGTTAAGAATGGAGAAGAGTCCTACATTTATAAATGGACAAATAATCCAGTAGTGGTATTCCTTGTCTTGTACGTCGATGATATTCTCTTAATTGAGAATGACATCCCCGCACTGTAAGAAATAAAAGTCTGATTGTCATCACAGTTCTCCATGAAGGACTTGGGTGAAGCATCCTACATCCTAGGGATGAAGATCTATAGAAATATATCTAAAAGGATGCTTGGATTATCCCAGTCTACATACATAGATACCATGCTGAAGAGGTTCCGCATGGAGAATCCCAAAAGGGCTATCTCTCGATAGGGCATGAAATTTTTCTCTCTAAGAAGGATTGTCCGATAACTCCTAAAGAGAGAGAGCATATGAGTAGAGTCCCATATACTTTAGTAGTGGGATCTATCATGTACATCATGACATGTACAAGATCGAACGTGGCATACTCACTAGGAGTAGTGAGTAGATATCAGTCTGACCTTAGAAAAAATCATTGAAAAGTGGTTAAAACCATCTTTAAGTATTTGACAAATATTGAGGACCATGGCGAGTCAGATCTGAAACTTGTGGGATTGACGGACTTCAGCTTTCAATCTGATCATGATGATAGTAGAAGCATGTCGGGATATATCTTTAGTCTAAATGATGGAACCATCTGCTAGAAGAGATTTAAGCAGTATACTATGGCAGACTCTATTTATGAAGTAGAGTACATCGCAGTATCAGATGCCATGAAGGAAGTTGTGTGGCTGAGGAAGTTTATCACCAAGCTTGGAATAGCACCCTTCCTAGATGGTCTGGTCTTGCTCTACTACAACAATACTAGTGCCATAGCTCAGGCAAAGGAATCGAAGACACACCAACGAACAAAGCACATTCTATGCCACTTCCACCTAGTCTGGAAGATCGTGAATCGAGGTGATGTCGATCTTCGAAAGATCGATGGAAAGAAGAAGAACCTAGCTAATCCCTTTACTAAAGCCATGGCAATAAAGAAGTTCGACAACCATAAGTCAAAGATGGATATTAGATACAGTGTCGAGTGGCTTTAAGATAAGTAGAAGTTGTTGAAAAATATATCCCAAAGTCAATCATTAGCCTATTGACGGTTGTGCTATATTATATTTGTAATTGATTCATTAATTAATAAAATATATTTTTGATATTTTTATCATAAGTTTTTATCTTCTAACTAACTCTATTATTATGATGAATTCCTTAGGACTATTTAGATTCAATAAAGAGAGGATTTATCAATTAGTTCTTAAAATTGTTCACGACCAAATGATAAACTACTAATTAGGATGACAACATCTATCGAGCATAAGTTGCTGTATGCCACATAGATTGGTTGTCTTTTTAACCAAGGAGTATGGAGACACTGGTATGGCATACAGGTGAGATGTAGGGGTACATCATCACTGAACATGATCAACTTTAGAGCATTCTGCTATCGAGAATGTTTCTGATAGGATATAGGTATAAGTATCTCTTAGACCTGAGATCACCTCAATGGCTTGGAAGCAACTCACTGTGCTTTGGTACCGGACTAACTAAATTTCTAATTTAGTAACGAAAGGCTTTTGGGCATAGTCAAGTACTTGCGATGTTGGTGTGTGATCAAGATGAAATTGACCACTTCAAGAGTTGGAGAAGAATGTATCACTGTATTTCAATATAGCAAAACCTTAGCTAGGATAATCCATCAGATGGATTTAATATTTTGAAATACAATGTGAACAATCTAATTAGAGTTGATAGTTGAACTCTGAGGTATCCTACGAACATTTTGGTCAAGGGGATAAATTATATGAAAACTATATCCACATGGATTCTAAGGATATTGTTCTACACATTCGACCTATCCAACCATCGAGTACCATTGCTAGATAGTTATTTTGATTGGTACGTAAATTTGTTATTATACTACTGGCTTAGGTTCAGACCTATGAGGCCACACATATTAGAGTTTACGATTCGATTGGATGGTTGATCAATGATTAAGAATCATTCTAAGGTTAAACGATCAATACGATTGATGTTTAATCTAGTGCAAGTGTTGCAGAAGGATTGATTAGCAATTTGATTGCTAATTGGCTTAATTTGGTTAAGCCATAGGGTTGAGATTAAGTCTAATTAAATATGATTTAATTAGATTTGATTTAGGCTTGATTAGATCAAGTTTATTTGGTTTATTGGATAAACCAAGTGCAAGGAAGAACTAGTCCTAGTTCAACTAGGACTTTGGTTAACCCAATTTTCACACCATAGACTCAAAACTCATTTATCCTAAGAAAATGATCATACACCATCATTCTGGATCGGTCACCATCCTCATGATTATTCTATGGTCAGGAGTAGTTTATGAGTTAATTATAAAAATTCATGTCGTAAATTTTCAACTCTAGAAATTATGAATTGTCATTACCATTAACTCAAAGGATGTACCATAGATACTTTAAATACACACTATGATAGAAAATATTTTTTTATTAATTTATAGTCAAAATTATAAAATTGCTCCTAGAAGTGTATTATAATGTGTCAGCCAATCTGGCTTCTAGGGCACACATCTAACAAACTTCTACTTGACCTAAAGCTAATTGGCTACAAATCTAAGTCCCATCTTCTCTAAGTGGGCTTCGATCTTCTGCTAGCTCAATGGCTTCATTAGTGAGATAGCCGTATTGTTTGTGGTGTTGACTCTCTTGACCTCAACATAATCCTTCTTAAGGTAATCACGTATGAGGTGGAATCATTGCTTGATGTGCTTCAATTTCTGGTGAGACCTTGGCTCCTTAGCAAAGGCTTTGGTACCATTGTTATTATAGTACAGAGGGACGACATCTGATGATGTCACTTTGAGTTCTACAATGAACTTCTTGTACTAGAATGCCTCCTTTGTAGCTTCCAACATAGCGATATATGATGCTTCCATGGTGGAGTCTTCTATCACCATCTACTTGGAACTCTTCCAGCTAACAGCACCACCATTGTATATAAATAGACTTCCAAATGTTGACTTTTGATCATCTATGTGAGGCATAAAGTTCGAGTCTGTATACCCCTAGATCTGGAGTTCTCCATTACCAAAGACTAGAAATATATCCTTAGACCTTCTCAAGTACTTAAGGATACACTTCATAGAAGTCCAGTGCTCTTCACCTAGATTTAACTGATATCTACTTGTAACACTCACAGCATGGATGATATCAAGTTGTGTACATAGCATGGCATACATGAGGCTTCCTATTGCTGAAGCATAAGGGATCTTGCTCATGTATATAATCTCCTCAAGTGTGCTAGGTCACATCTTCTTGGAGAGATGAATACCATGTTTAAAAGGTACTAGACTCCTTTTTGAGTTTTTATGCTAAACCACTTTAGTACCTCCCCTATGTACATCATTTATGAAAGTCCTAGCATCCTATTTGGTCTATCCTTATAGACCTTAATTTTTAATATAAAAGGATGCTTCTCCTAGATTTTTCATAGAGAACTCCTTTGATAACCATATTTTAACCATGGTCAACATGAAAATATCATTTTCAATTAGGAGAATGTCATCCACATACAGTATGATGAAGACAATAGTGCTCCCACTGGCCTTTTTGAATACACATGGCTTCTTTTCATTTTTAATGAAACCAAATGATTTGATTACATCATTGAAATGATCATTCTAGCTCTGAGATGTTTGCTTAACTCCATATATGGATCTTTACGGTTTGCAGATCTTGTGATCATTATCACTGAATGTGAAACCAAGCAGCTATTCCATATAGATATCTTCTTCAAAATATCCATTTAAGAAAGTCATTTTCACATCCATCTGCTATATTTCATAATCGAAATATGTTGCAACAGCAAGCAATGTGCGGATGGATTTTCGCATGGCTACTGGCAAGAAGGTATACTAATAGTTAATGTTATCGCACTGATTATACCCTTTCACTACGAGCTTAGCTTTGAAATTTCCATCGACACCTATCTTTCTCTTGAAGATCCATTTACACCCACTAGGTACTATACATTCAGGTGGATCTACCAAGGTTCAGACTTTGTTCGAGTGCATTGAGTCAATCTTTGACTTCATTGCCTCTAACCATTTCTCGGAGTCGATATCTGATATCATCTCGTCATAGGTTTTGGAATCATCACCAAGAACCTCTTTTTTCATGAAGAATATTTCCTCTACATTCTTTGAAATAGTACCCAAGTATCTTTCTAGAGTGCAAGGGATTAACCCTTTTTTCTATCGAAGTTCGAAAAGGATTCGGATCTTGGGATGACCTCATCTAGTGACAACAATCATGGCCAACTTCATGCAATAACTTGAGAACCTCCGAGGCCTCAGGGGTCTCACCCGGACGAGCTTGAAAAATGAAGACAGCTCTCAAAGCAGTTAAGTCACCGATTATAATGCAGTCTGGCATGACCGATCTTGTAGCTGTTTGGATCCTCTCCTTATCAAAATCTATCTAGATTGTTCAATATTGAATTGACATCGAATCAATAGAACTCCTCTTTCCTGGATGAAATTCTGCAATCTACAAAGAGTGGTGGACCTCTGCATTCTCGCACCAAAAGCTTTGGATATGTGAGCAAAAGATCCTCATCTCCACTTTATTAACCTTTGGGCATCTAGAGCATCAAAGAAAAAGATTGAGTCACAAAAGTATCATAGTCGTCCACAGCCACCAACCAAGTTCTCATCGGTCGATCTCCATCCGATCACCAGATAGTCTCCTTTCGATCGAACTCCTTCTGGTCAAACTCCTTCAGTCTTTCAGACTCCCTTTGTAATGCCCTAGTTAGACCTCCTCCAGCGGATCTCCTTCCAAGCTACCCACAGTCGGATTCCTTTCGGACTGCTCTAGTGGATCTTCTTCTAGATTCCTTTCGGATGATCTTCGCAGTTGTAGTCTCACTGGATGAACTTCGTCCGTCATCCTCCTTCAGGATGATCTCCTCCAGTAGGGTTCTTCCATTCAATCTTCTTCCAAGTGATCTTCTCTTGGCAAAATTATCATGAACGAGCTGCTTTCAGTCACCAGGCAAGTTTTCTTCAGTCGACTTTCTCCTAATCAGTCAAAAGGACCTCATCATCCACATGAATTTGGCTACCAACTTAATACAAATCAACATACAAGCAGGCAACCTTAAAGAAATCCGAATTACTTTAGAACTGATGTAACCCGAAGCTCTTCATTGCTGATGCCTACTCCGTCTGAACTTTAACTACAAAATTCCAATAGACTAGCATGTCACGACAATGAACACTATCCTCCATAATAAACTTTATGTGACCTTAATGGCCCACTACCAAATGATTATGGCTATCACCATCAGTTTGTTACAGGCTCCATCTATAAAAAAAATCCTCCAGATACGTTTTCTCTAAGCTCTCATTCTCCTTTCCATTATTCTACTAATTTTTTTTTTTGAGCACTTTATTTTTGTTGACCAGAAGAGCTGACTTGATCATCGGAGGGTCCTGCCAGAGCCACCACCTCCGACTCCGAACAGGACTTCAATTTTGCAGGTCCCCAATGACGACCTCATCTTTCCAACTCCATCTCTACTCCGGCATCAAGGAGATTCTGCACCAATAGGATTGGCACTAGAGAAAGAGATCTAAGCCCTGGTTCTAAAAGAAGTGTTCAGTTGATTTTGTTTACCTTCTCCTTTTGATCCTTCAAAATTCATCTCTATTTGATCTCTTTTGCTCCAAAAATACCTCCAAAAATGATGACCACTCGAAGATCCACCGCCTCTACCATCAGATCTGAGCCAAACACCCCTACATCAACACCATCATCGGCACCACAACCTCCTCCATAAGTAATAATGGCAGATCTAGAGCAGTTTAACCTATTGGTGCAGCAAGTTTGGGGCCTCACCGAAATGGTGCAGGCCATGCAGCAACCTTCGATGGTAGTCCGATCAGAAAACCCTCCACCTGGATATCAAGAACTAGTCCCAAGGAGGCATACTGGGGTCAGCAGACCCATCATCTTTGGAAAGGGAAAGCAGAGATTAGAGAGCTCTTGTTCCGATCATGATTCTTCTCTAGAAGAGATCTTTTCTATCTACAGTCGAAAACCCTCTGAGATCCACAATCGAGATGATGCACTTGATCGAAAGCTTCAGGAAATGCATTGGTGGATTGAAGAGCTCTGCCATGCTACCCTAGGTAACCATAACAACATCTGTACTGATCCTCCTTTCTCTCAGAGAATCATGTAAGAACCAATCTCACCAAACTTCAAGCTCCCTCAATTCGAGAGCTACGATGGAACCACTGATCCGATTGACCATCTGAAAGCCTTTTGGACTATGATGCTACTTCACGATGCACCAAATGTCATTCTATGCCAAGCTTTTTGATCTACTTTGAAGGAAGCAATGAGAAACTAGTACTCAATGCTGAAGTCGGGTACAATCTTCTCTTTCAACCAAACGAGCCAGCAGTTTGTTGCTCATTTAATAGCAACCGACGTCCAAGGTGAGGCTCAAACTTCCTCATCAACATCAAGCAACAAGAAGGGGAGACCATCCGAGCTTATGTCAATCGCTTCAATGCCGCTACACTAAAGGTCTAAAATTTGGACCAGTCGGTCATCATGGTCGTGCTTAAAGATGGCCCTCAGAAGAATGATCTGCTATTCTCCCTAAAAAAGAAGTACCCTCAGAATTTTGCTGATTTACTAGCTCGAGCTGAAGGTTATGCTCAAGCTAAGGAAGCCTTCAAACTGAAGGATGAGGAAGCCATGAGAGAGTGGTAGGCCGATGAATCTAGCTAGCCCGTGGTTTGAAAAAAAGCTGAATGAAGTTTGGTCGCACTCAAAGACTCCCCCTGAGTGCAAGCAAGCCCAAACTCCCCCTCGAGCTCGTCATCAAAGAAGCCTTGATAGAATGGCATGAAGAAGTTCTTTCCTAGAAGGTTCCATAACTTTGCCCCCCTTAATGCTTCAAAAGCTCAAGTGTTGATACAGATCAAGGAGCAGTTGCCAAGGCTGGAGAGGATGCACCCTCATCTTGGCAAGTGCAATCCAAATAAGTATTGTCTTTATCATCATGATCAAGATCATGATATCGAGGAATGCATTCAGCTCCAAGATGAAATTGAGGAGCTTATTAGATGAGGTTAGTTGGGCCAATTTTTGTGATGCCGACCAGAGGCAAGAAAAGATCGACTAAGGACACTACCGCAACTAGAGCCATCGAGTAGGGAGAAGCAGCCAGGAGATTGGCCGCTTCTTGGCATCATTAACACAATCTTTGGGGGACTTCTGTAGGAGCAGGTCGGTGGATCTAAGGGATCAACTAAAAGATGGAGAATTGAGGAGCCCGCTGCTTTCACTGAAGAAGATGCACAAGGAGTTCAATTCCCACATAGCAACGCATTTGTAATTACTTTAAATATTGCAGATTATGATGTATGTCGCATTCTTATCGATAATGAAAGTTCGGTTGATGTCTTGTTTTATGATGCTTTCTCCAAAATGTCTATACCTATTGGTGTAGAATCTAGTTGATGCTAGAACTGATTGGAGCTGGAGAAGCCACGGTCATCATCAGGACCTACAAAAGAAGTCCAAACCAGAGGAGGGGTGGCTCCGGCAGGATCCTCCGATGGTCAAGTCAGCTTTTTTGATCAATAGAAATGGAATGCTCAGCAGAGAAAGTAGCAAAGTTTTGAGATGAAGGAGAGAGCCTTAGAGAAAATATATCTGAAGGATCTCTTTTATAGACGGAGCCTATAATAAACTAATGATGACAGCCACAACTACTGAGTAGTGGGCCGTTTAGGCCAAGTGTGGTTTGTTATAGAGGGTAGTATTTATTATTGCAATGTGTCTATTATCATGACATGCAGGCGGTTGAGATTTAATTATTGAAGTTTGGATTGAACCGCTATGAAAAGCGAGAAAGGTTCGACTGGAAGAAGCCCTTCAAATGATTGGAAGAAATTTAGAGAAAGTTTGACTGATGGAGAAATCCATCTGGAGAGAGAGTTCATCTAAAGGAGAAGTCTGGAGGAAGTTCGTCCAAGCAGTCCCAAAGATTGGTAGGCATACTAAAGGTCAATCAACCTAGGGACAAGCGAAGCCATGGTTGAAGCTCTTTTATGATTGGGAATCCTTCTCGATCAAGCACTGGTCCAAAGTTTGGCAGGAGCGGGGTTTATCCCCAATAATAGTCCCTTTACTCTCGAGTTCAAAATTTGAAGAAAGGAAGCATAGAACAGATGACTACCAAAGTTTTGATTCAGATTTAGTGCTAGCAAGAAGGAAAGTTTTGGCATTTATCATGCTGGCACCGAAGCCTCCTTAAATGCAAAGCGATCTGAAAAGATAAATTTCAAAACTCCTACTGAGATGTTGCCCCAAGTACAGCACAATTATGCTTCTGTCGACTGCCAGTCACTTGTCGCAATGAGAGGGACACACATTAATTGGAGACCGACTAGATGATCCTTTCCATCACAACCGCTTCAAACTCTATGGGATATTTAGGTCAGGCACTTTCTTCTGAGGACTCATTCATTCTTAACTCTTCCCTTTCCTTCTGCTTTTTTCTTCCTTCTGCCTGAGAGCACTCTGATTCCTTCTTCCAGTTTCTTCGCTTGTCGGTGTTTTTTTTGTTCGTTTCCTACCATGCCAGTCATCTCGTTGATCTTCCAGACCTAACAAGGTTAGTTTCAAAACCTTTCTCTTGATTATTTCTGCATCTTTTGCATCTCGTTCTTTCAGTTTCTCCATAGCAGTTTTGTGTTTTATTTTCTTCGATTTTTGGGGTTCTTCTATATTTGAGTTTGATCCAAATATCTTCTGAAACCGCGCAGTCATCTGGTTCTTGGTGTCTGTCTGATCCAACCTCTTGAACCCCAACTTTGGTGAGGAGGCCAAACTCAGAATGTATCCCATTCGATCTTTATACTTGGCACCATTCCTTACTCTTTGTCCTTAGATAACCTTTTACTGATTAGGATCCTGTATGGGATCCCTCCCAAGTATGAACTAGAACTTCCTGGACCTAGCGATCAGGCTTGCTCTCTCCCATCCAGCCGATTTTGTCTGTACCTAGAAGCCCTTCATGCTGACTAAGGCTTCCTCTCCCATCTTTTGTAATTAGTCTTTTTCGCTTCTTGAACATTTTGCTTGTCTCCGTAGTACCAAACTCCTTCAGATTTTTGATTGGATTCCTCTCTCTCTGCCATCTTGCCGAAGTTCATCCAACCATCTTCCTCTTTAAAAAATACAACACCTTCAAGTGCCAACCTTCCGCAAAGGACTCATGGTACATTTCTCCCTAGTTCGGCAAGAAGGGATTATTAAAAAGAGCTCCTTCTTCTATCCATAACTAGAAGGATAGGTGCTTTTTTGTATCTTGCCAAACTTTAATGCTAGGGCTTCCTCCTTGGGGTCTTCATAGAGAGTCAATCCACCAAGCTCCTAGTTTAGATAGGGGTGATCTTGACTCTATTAGTAAACTAAAGAATTACCGGGCTCTCCTTCTACCCGAACTCTTGAAGGATCAAACTCTATTCAACAAGGGTTTGAGTCTCCTCAACCTTGCTGGTACTTTTCTATAAGCTTCAAATTTTCATAGGATTTTGTATGTATATAGATGTTGCTAATTATGATCTCTTATTTGTTGTAGAGATGGATGCTCGAGCCGTTGACCGACTTGCAAAGGACTTCATGCCCAAAAAAGAAAGGAAAAAGTACCAGGAGAGTTCAAAGAGGATGAAGATTACTGCCCCAAGCTCCACGACTCCTCCCAATGCCGCAGCCACTTCTGAGGCTGTCGAGAGCGCTGAAGTCCATCTCCCTATCAAGGTTCCCCCTATTGCTAGGACTGATGTCGCTAGGGGTTCGGTGCCTCCTGCATCTGCGAGTTTCCCACCGAAGATCGTCCTGTCGAGAGAGAAGGGGGAGAGGAGAAGAACAAGTCAACCATTGTGAA
This sequence comes from Cocos nucifera, assembly GCA_006176705.1. Classification (NCBI taxonomy): domain Eukaryota; kingdom Viridiplantae; phylum Streptophyta; class Magnoliopsida; order Arecales; family Arecaceae; genus Cocos; species Cocos nucifera. The sequence continues at coordinate 134,041 of QRFJ01002180.1, read as the reverse complement.
GGTGTAATGCAAGGCTCATCCAAGTCGATCCAATGATAATGATGACTTGGAAGAGGGCTCCTTTAGCACCCCAGACACCATACGGGAGTAGGTCGACAAGTTTGGCTTACCCAAGATCGTAGATCAGATGCTTGACCTCGATGATGCACAAATCACCTGGGACTCCCTTGGTACCTTCCTTCAAGTAATCGTCCCGCTACATCCCTTCTTTCTTTTCCCCTTTAATGCCTGTGTAACTCTATTTGCTCCTTGTAGTCGGGTCACCAATTGTTAACATACATCAAAAAGGTGAACTGTTTGAAGTCGGAGTCATCAAGGATTCAAGAGAACCTCCAGGCCGAAGTTGATCGCCTTCGAGAGAGGACCACTTAAGCTGACCGTCTCTTGGAGGAGAAGACGGCCAAGGATGGGGTCCTCCAGGAGGCCCTCTAGAAGAGAAAGCTCATTCTGGCAGGGTCGTAGGCTACTTTTACTTTGGAGGAAGAGAGGAGGAAAAAATTCGAGGTCAGGATTGTGGAGCTAAAGGATGAAATGTCAAGACAGATCTCGGAGGCAAAGGTCCAGGTAGTGGAGGAGTTCAAGGTTTCATCTAAAATGATGGACCTGAATATTGCCTTTAGCTAGGAGGCTTTTCAAAAGCGGTACGAGCTCTGCGAGGATCGAGTGGCTGGAAAGTTTTCTAAACTTGATCTCGATTTTCTTCATAAAGACGTCTCTGATGAAGAGACTGGACCATCAGTTGTTATGGCCGATCTTTGTCCTGTCAAAGCAGCCCTTGAGCCCTCCGAGCCTATTGTCGAGGCACCCAAACCCATGCTAGAGCCTCAGGTTGTCCCTGAAGCACCGGGCTCCCCTGCTGCTCCTCATTTCGAATTAGCTGAGTCGGCTCCTGGGTCTGCGACCAATGTTGGAGTGTTGAGCTCCTCTTATGTTTCTCCTCTCGAGGTTGGAGGTTCTTGATAGTTGTATTTTTTCTTTTTTTTCTTTACCCTATACTCAAAGAACTTCAATTAATGAAAGTAATTTTTTTTTGTCAATACCTTCGAGTGCTTTTGAATTTTTTTCATGCATTGGATGCAGTCCTTTATCAATGCCAATTGTTTTCTCAGGGCATCCCTTTAAAGGCTCATCTTAAACATTTGAGTAAAGAAGTTCATTAGCTAAAAAAATAAAAAATTGAAGAAAATTGAAGATGAACTTTAAAAATCTAGGGAGCATACTTCGGAAGCCACAATCAAGGTCACACACCTCCGCAAGCTACACATGCGAGATACTATAAGTGTTGCCACCAGGAAGGGTGTCTTTGAGAAGGAGCTTGCTGAACTCAAGAAAAATGCCAATGATAAGTCTTGGGCGTTAATGATGAAGGTTAGCTCCCTCAAGGTCGGGCTTGAAGCAGCCAAGGAGAAGATTCAATTGTTAGAAGGGAGTTCTTCATGGTCCTCTAACAAAGCATGCTACTAGTGGGGTTGGTCGAAGAAATTCTCTATACTCCAAAAGCAGTTGCACGATGCCGAGCTCATTTATGATACTTATCGGTTGGGTTGGAGTGAAAGAATATCCAAACTTGAGCAGAAGCTTCATGTCGTTGAGAGTGAGGTGGTCCAGCTCAAAAAATAACTCCCTGATAGCTATTATACTGGATTGAGCAGCGAGTCGGAGTAGGTTGCAACCATAAGGAGGATCATGGGTGAACTCTTTGAATCCATCGGGCAGGAGAAGATCGAGGTTCAGTAGCTGAAGATCCAACTGGCTTGCGAGCAGCAAGCCGTTAAGGATGCAAAAGCTAAATCGGATGTTCTAAGGAAGAGGCTGCGGGAGTCAGAGGAGAACTACCAACAGACTGATCAAATGTTTCATGATAACTTGATGAGGAGAAAAGAGCTTGAAGAAGATATTATCATTCTGAAGGAATCCTTAGTACTGGCTAGCAGTCCAAAATCTAAGGAACCTGATCCTTCTTAGGATTTTTCCCATCCTTCTATTTTGTACTTGGGTTTATAGACCCTCGTTTTGTAACTATCCTTAACTTTAATGAAATGGCATTTTCTTCTATTGTCTGCTTGCATGGATTAGATGTTTATCGACTCTTTTATTTTCATTACCTTCCTTTTTAACAGAATGAGCGTCGAATAGTATTTTTCCTCTCTTTTAAGCAACTAGAGATTTTTACCCATGTTAGGACGAAATCGTCAGGGCATTCTTTGCTCTTACTAGGATGAGGTTCTCCTCCTATTCCTAGAGAGGCTATAGAGATGCAAAAGGGCCATTGAAAGGGCCTCTTCCTGCATCCCAGCTTAAGCAACCGAGATCTTTACTTTAGCTCAATGTTAGGATGAGGTTCCCCTCCTATTCCCAATAGAGCTATAGGAGCACAAAAGGGCCGTTGAAGGGACCTCTTTCTGCATCCCGACTTAAGTAACTAAGGTCTTTGCTTTAGCTCAATGTTAGGATGAGGTTTTCCTCCTATTCCTAATAGGGCTATAGGAGAACAAAAGGATTGTTGATGGGGTCTCTCCCACATCCCGACTTAAGTAACCGAGGTCTTTGCTTTAGCTCAATATTAGGACGAGGTTCCCTTCCTATTCCTCATAGGTCTATAGGGGCACAAAAGGACCATTGAAAGAATCTCTTTCCATATCCTAGCTTAAGTAACAATCTTCGCTTAGCTCAATGTTAGGATGATTTTTTCCATTCAATAGGACATAGACACAAAACATTAAGAGCTCTCCCTACATCCTGATTTAACGGGTCTCTTTAGAAATTTAGGTAGGTCCTGTTAGATATATGTGCCCTAGAAGCCAGAATTGGCTGACACTTGTAATACACTTCTAGGGGCAAAATTGTAATTTTGACTATAATTAATAAATGGGTTATTTTCTATCACACATGTGTATTTAGTGTCTGTGATACATCCTTTGAGTTAATGGTAATGATAATTCATATTTTCAAGAGTTGAAAATTTAAGACATGAATAATCATTATTAACTCATAAATAGCTCCCGACCATAGGATCATCACGAGGATGGTGATTGATCCGGAAGGTTGGTGTACGATCGCTTCTCTTTAGTAGATGAGTCTTGAGTCTACGGTGTGGAGACACCGGAGCGAGAGTACAGGTACTCGTTAGAGAACGAGGGCACTGAGCGTGACCACCTCGAGTAGTCATTAGGGAGTCTACCTTCTCGTCAATGACTGACTCGATGCTGCAGTAGTGTGTCTGGTTCTTTGACCTGAGATGCATCGGCAGTTCACCTTGAGGGTGTTATAGTTTGACTACACCATTACTCGGTCTCCTAGCCATATGGAACCCTGAGGTGTATGTTGGCTGTGACATGTTCATTGTAGGAACTGGATTGCATCAAGATGGGATCTATCTACCTCGGTGGTAGAGGAGTAGCCCTATGATGATCATGAGAATCAAGTCCTGAAGCCCATGGCCATGGCAGAGTGAAATAATAGAAAGAGTTTCTATTTAGATTTTCACATTGGACTCGAATCGAATGATTACATCATATGACAGAGACTAGGGTTTGACGAGTTCACCTTAACCCTAATCTGATCGGGGCTCAAGATAGAAGAACTGAATCACACAGGTAGCTGCACCAAGAGGTTCGCATTCAGCTCTGATGGGTTGCCACCATATACTGCTAGGTGTCACTGGTGGATTTTGGGAGCAATTAGAATGATTTAGATGATCGATCATTCTAGCTGTTCGAATCAGAAGAGTTCTGATCCATCGAAAGGAGTTTCGATGATGTCGATGATAGAGATCATGACATATCCCATTACCATACAGAACTGAACCTAACTGGGTCACACAAAACAAGGGTTTGAATCTGGTGATCATCAATTGAACTAATCTAGTTCAATTGATCTGAATGAGATTCAATTAGGTTCAAGGAAATCGTGCTAGCACTCGATTGAACCTAACGTTCTTCTTTTGCTATCATAAATAAGTTGTCCTGTCTGAGCCAAAGGAGTTTGTGCTCAAATCAGAGGTCTTCTTATGGTCTGACTGGAGGTTGTCCAAGTCAGAATAGGTTGTCTTATTTGTAAGACATTACCTGCCATTTTTGGTCACCTGCCATTTCTTGTTCTTTGACTTTGGTCAAAAGTCTACCTTTGACTGGTCAAACGTTGACCATTGACCCTTTGACTTTTGACCACATGTCATGCACCTATTGGAGAGCTGGTGGGGGCTTGTCCCCCTGCCAGAACCTGGCAAGGAGAAGGGCGCACGCCAAGGGTGGCGTGAGCCCAAGTAGGAGGCGCCTAGGAGTCCTTGTTGGACAAGGACTCCATCTCCCTTTAGGATTCCAATTAGAGTTCTTCTAAGAATCCAGTTTGACTGGTCTTAGGCACCCTCTAAGGAGGAATCCAGGGGACTCTAATTCCCACCAATCAGATTTAGATCTGATTTCACAAAGGGTTGTGATTGGTTGGGAGGAAGAGGAGTTGGATCACGCTTAGTCTATAAATAAGACCCTGCGCCCAACCCTAATTCCAAGTGAAATTTCAAGAAGCAATTCCCACGCCCCAAGGCTGCCTCTCCCTCCTTCTCCACGCCATACTCTCTTCTCCCCTTGCTCTCCACGTCCAAAAGTGTTTTGGATTTGGATTGGTGCGATTCAGATCAAGAAAAGGCGATCAAAAGCAAGAAGGCTGCGCTGCTGCAAAAGGACGACTGCAGATCTTCAAAAGGAGTTTTGAAGATCCTCCAGATCAGATCCAGATCTGATTTTTGGAGGTGTGATAGAGAAGAAGAGGATCTCTCCAGATCCAGCCCGAGTGGATACCGGTAGAGGCCAGGCGCTTGCGTGGCTAAGATCCAGAACCTTCCGCTGCAAACAGGATCATCAACAGGGTAATAGGATTACCCAAATCAGGTAAATTAAATTTGATTTAATTTATCTTTATTTTATTTTATTTATTAAAATAATAAGAATCAGATCTGAAACATATCAAGATCTGATTGAGATCAAGAAAAAAAAATTTTTGAAATATATCTCTTGATCTGATCAGATCTGAACGAACCTGGACCGGGAAATCAGGATTTCCCTTCAACTGGTATCAGAGCCATGGTTCTAAAAATAGTTTAGATCTGATTTTAAATTTTATTTTAATTAAAAATAACGTGATTTCAGATGTCACATGAGATGTGATCAGATCTGAAATCAAGAAAAATTAAAATTAAATGATTTGGATCTAAGAACATGAAGATATGCATGACTAGTTCTAGAATAGAATAGTTCTATAGAATAGTTTTTGCATGTCTTTGATTTAATATGATTAAATCATATTTTAGATCTTCTTATTTACTGTTTTCTCATATTATAAGTGTTATAATAACATCTGATAAACAGCAAATAAAAATTATTTAATTTTAAATATCATATGAGATATGATAGATGCATGACTAGACTAGTTGTAGAATAGTTCTACATAATTGTCTAGATTAGAATTTATTTTGATTAGATCAATTTAAATCTAATTTTTTCAGATTATTATGTGATAATTTAGATCTGAAAACATGCATGATTATGATACATGAGATGTATGCAAAATATGCCATGATTAGATCTAAATTTGTATATGAGATATATGATATAGATCTATAACTGTTTTTTGTAGAATTTACATGTTCCTGATTAAGGCGTTCCTCTTGGCCGTCCGGTCATAAGAACGAAGAAGGGTTTAAAGGCCCTCTCTTCCCATTCGATGGGGTGTTCTTATGATGTGTAGGGGTGCTGCGTGTTCGTCCTTAATCAGAAACCCAAAACTTACTTTCTGCAAAACCCTAGATCCTGAAACCCTAGGATTTATTGTGCATATTTTGTTTATGAACCCAACTTAATTAAGAATTAAGTTTATGGAATATTAATTAGGTCTAAAATTGAGAATTTCAGATCTAAGACATATTCATAATACTGGGTTCGGGCTTGGGTAGCTCAATTAGGTCTAAGCGGTTGATCAAACCGAATCAAGAGTTGGTTAGATGGGATCAACAATGCTTAAATTGACCAGCCTAATAGGATTAAGTCTGGGTCAAGATCGAGTCACGATCAAGCAAGACCTAATTAGGCTCAGAGGTTAGAGTCTGGATTGTAGGCTAACCCAATTGGTTCTGACTCAACAATTTGGTGTCTAAGGTAAGTTTGGCACAGACGACCGACTGGTTTTTAATTGGAAGCTACTCGACCTGAATGCGTTCTTGTACGAGTTAATGGCATATTCCTTCCACCGGTCTCACTTACCTGGCCATATCTGTTGACACAGTTCTGATCTGAGGTGGTCAATAATCCGAGCTAACCCATGCCACTAGGTTAGTCATAATTGTTATGACTAAGCCAAGTCTAGTTTAATGAGACCTGAATCAATTCTCCCTAAGAAAAGATTAAGTCTGAGGTCTTCCACCATTGTAGATGTGCGGGCCCTTCCCGGGGTTGATTGTTCTCGGCTGGATACAGTGGCTCAGTTGCACCGGGAAGATGCAACCATGTCTATTAGGCATTGGATGCTATGGGCTGGAGGATGAGTTGGGCTCAATATTTCGGATACGGTGAGAGACTCAATTAGGAACCCAGTCTATGCAAATGGTGGGTCTGACTTAACTAAGGAGTGGATCAATATTCCGGATACGGTGAGATTCATGAATTAGAGACCAAGTTTGGGTGCACCATGATTAGAGAATCATTGAACAAGAGTTGTTCACTCATTGGCTAACCCATCACCAATAACTGTTAGGTGAGGTGATGAGTCAGTTGGTGAGACCGCACCACCCACTAGAAATCATTCAATCGTGGAGATTTTCGCATCTCTACAGAGGGAGTGTAGGGATCCGAGAAAATAGTGGGAGCTAATTTGTTTAAAAAATAAAATCCCTAAACAAATTGGTCAAGTCAAAATTACAGTATCTAACTAGAATCTTTGACTCTCTACAGGAAAAATGTCTGCGTCCAACCCACTGGCACGTATCCTAGACACACATAGACTGACTGGACCCAATTATAAAGATTGGCTCAGGAACTACAAAATTGTTTTGGGTTTCGAGAAGTTAACACATGTTTTGGACCAGGACCCTCCCACCTTACCAGCTCGTCCATCCACTGAACAGAGAGCGTCTCTGGAAAAATGGATTGACGAAGATAATAAGGCCAGATACTACATGTTGGGCTCGATGTCTGATGAGCTCCAGCGCCAACATGAAGATATCGGGACTGCTCGCCAAATGTTGGCTCACCTGCAGGAGATGTTTGGTGAACAGAGTCGCGCAGCCAAATATCAAGTCACGAAAAAATGACTTTTTAAGGCTAAGATGCGTGATGGGCAGTCAGTCCAAGATCACTGTCTGACAATGATCAAGGACATGGAAGAGCTTGAGAAGCTCGGTGTGAAGTTGGACTTGGACTTGCAGAATGATATTATTCTGCAATCCTTGACTGATGCATATGGGCAATTCATCATGAATTACCACATGCATAAACTTCAAAATTCCTTGGCCGAGTTAATGAATATGCTGGTTACCGCTGAGCTTTCTATGAAAGGTTCTAAAGGCTCAGTTCTTGCTATGGAACGGACTTCTTCCAAAAGAAAGTCTTATGGAAAGAAAAAGAAGTCTGTGAAAAAGCAAAAGGTGGAAGGATCAAAGAAGAAGAAGGCAGAACCGAAGAAGAAGGTCGATGGCAAAGGAAAGTGTTTCCATTGCAACAGCGACGGCCATTGGAAGCGGAACTGCCCTACTTACCTGGCCACCCTGAAGAACAAGAAGGAAGGTCCTTCTGGAGGTATGCTCGTTATTGAGTCTAACCTTACGGTTTCTTCTGCATCCAGTTGGGTGCTTGACTCTGGTTCTAGTGCTCATCTGTGCACTTCTATGCAGGGTCTTGAGGATAGCAGGAGGCTGAGGGATGGAGACATGATCCTACGCATCGGTAATGGAGCAAGAGTTGCTGCAGTAGCCGTGGGAACATACCCTCTTCGATTACCATCTGGTTTAGACTTAGTTTTGAAAGACTGTTATTATGTGCCTGCAGCTAGCAGGAATTTGATTTCTGTTTCATGCTTAGCACAAGAAGGTTATGTGATCACCTTCTTTAAGGACCATTGTAACATTCTTTATGAAAGAAATAAAATTGCAAATGGTTTCCTTATTAATGGTCTTTATCAGCTACATATTGATGTACCTGTTCTAACTATCGAGCAAAACGTGAATGCCAAACGACCTAGGGATAGTCCAAACGACAGATATCTATGGCACCTGAGATTAGGTCATATAGCAGAAGATAGGATCAACAAATTGGAGAAAAATGGGCTATTGAGTCCATTGACTTTCGAGTCATATCCAACTTGTGAATCTTGTCTTCAAGGCAAAATGACTAAACTCCCTTTTGTTGGACATGGGGAGAGGGCCACAGATCTCCTTGCCCTAGTACATACTGATGTGTGCGGCCCATTTGATGTGCCGGCTAGAGGCAATTTTGTCTACTTCATTACCTTTACCGATGATCTGTCTAGGTATGGGTATGTGTATCTTATGAGACACAAAGTCTGAAGCTTTTGAAAAGTTCAAAGAATTCAGACATGAAGTAGAAAAACAAACTGGAAAACCCATTAAGGTTCTTCGATCAGATCGAGGAGGTGAATACCTTAGCCGGGAATTCCTAGACTATCTTAAGGAAAAATGGCATAGTCTCTCAATGGACTCCACCAGGAACACCTCAACTCAACGGGGTTTCAGAACGGAGAAATCGGACTCTATTGGATATGGTTCGATCCATGATGAGCTTCACAGACCTCCCTGATTTTCTTTGGGGACATTCATTGTTAACTTCAATTCTATCTACTGAATAGGGTTCCCTCTAAAACCGTTCCTACCACACCGTATGAGATATGGCACGGTAAGAAACCAAGTCTGAGTCATCTCAGAATTTGGGGTTGTCCGGCTCATGTCAAAAGACAACAAGCGGACAAGTTAGAGTTTAGGTCCTTTAGAGCTCGATTCATAGGATATCCTAAAGAGTCATTAGGATACTATTTCTACATTCCAGAAGACCACAATGTGATTGTGAGTCGACATGCCATCTTTCTTGAAAAATAGTTTATTCAAGATAGTGGCATTGGAAAGCAGATTAAGCTTGATGAGAAAGTCTCACAAGCAGAACGAGCTAAGGACCAAGTGGAACCAAATCAGGTTGAGCCAATAAGAACACTACCTCCTCCACCTCGTAGATCGGAAAGAGTTTTCCCGTCCCCCTGAAAGATACTTAGGTATTATTTCAGAGGAATGTAGAGGAAATGTTCCTCATAGGTAATGGTGCTCATGGTGATGATCCCAAAACCTACAACGAGGCGATATCAGATATCGACTCCGAGAAATGGCTTAGAGGCAATGAAGTCAGAAATTGACTCGATGCACTCAAACCAAGTCTGGACCTTGGTAGATCCACCAGAAGGTATAGTACCTATTGGGTGTAAATGGATCTTCAAGAGAAAGATTGGTGCAGATGGGAATGTGGAGACATTCAAGGCTAGACTAGTGGCAAAAGGTTATAGTCAACGCGAAGGCATTGACTATCAGGATACCTTTTCCCCAGTAGCTATGCTAAAATCCATCCGCACATTGCTTGCCTGTTGCAGCCTATTTCGATTATGAAATATGGCAAATGGACGTGAAAACGGCATTCCTAAATGGATATCTTGAGGAAGATATCTATATGGAACAGCCGCTAGGTTTCACATCCAGTGATACTGATCACAAGGTTTGCAAGCTGCAAAGGTCCATATATGGACTTAAGCAAGCATCTCGGAGCTGGAACACTCGTTTCAATGATGTGATCAAAAAGTTTGGTTTCATCAAAAATGAAGAGGAACCATGTGTTTTCAAAAAGGGTCAGTGGGAGCGCTGTTGTCTTCCTCGTATTGTACGTGGATGACATCCTCCTTATTGGGAATGATATTCCCATGTTGACATCAGTCAAGATGTGGTTGTCCAAGGAATTCTCCATGAAAGACCTAGGTGAAGCATCCTTTATTCTAGGAATTAAGGTCTATAGGGATAGACCGAATAGGATGCTAGGACTTTCACAGAAGATGTACATAGAGGAAGTACTAAAGAGGTTTAGTATGGAAAACTCTAAGAGGGGATTAATACCCTTCAGACATGGTATTCATCTTTCCAAGAAGATGTGCCCCTAGCACACCTGAGGAAATAGAACGCATGAGCAAGATCCCTTATGCTTCTGCAATAGGGAGCCTCATGTATGCCATGCTATGTACACGACCTGATATAGCCCATGCTGTGAGTGTCACAAGCAGATATCAGTCAAATCCAGGTGAAGAACACTGGACTTCTGTGAAATGTATCCTTAAGTACTTGAGAAGAACTAAGGATATGATGTTGGTCTTTGGTAATGGAGAACTCCAAGTCCAGGGATACACAGACTCGGACTTCATGTCCGATATAGATGATCGAAAGTCGACATCTGCAGACTGTTTGTGCTGGAAGAGTTCCAAGCAAACGGTGATATCATCTCATCCGCGATTACCTTGAGAAAGGTTACGTTGAGGTCAAGAGAGTCAACTCCACAGATAATGTGGCAGACCCACTTACAAAGCCGTTGGGCCAGCAGAAGATCGAAGCCCACCTTGAGAAGATGGGACTTAGACTTGTAGCCAATTGGCTTTAGGACAAGTGGGAGATTGTTAGATATATGTGCCCTAGAAGCCAGAATTGGCTGACACTTGTAATACACTTCTAGGGGCAAAATTATAATTTTGACTATAATTAATAAAATGGGTTATTTTCTATCACATATGTGTATTTAGTGTCTGTGATACATCCTTTGAGTTAATGGTAATGATAATTCATATTTTCAAGAGTTGAAAATTTAAGACATGAATAATCATTATTAACTCATAAAATGCTCCCGACCATAGGATCATCACGAGGATGGTGATTGATCCGGAAGGTTGGTGTACAATCGCTTCTCTTTAGTAGATGAGTCTTGAGTCTACGGTGTGGAGACACCGGAGCGAGAGTACAGGTACTCGTTAGAGAACGAGGGCACTGAGCGTGACCACCTCGAGTAGTCATTAGGGAGTCTACCTTCTCGTCAATGACTGACTCGATGCTGCAGTAGTGTGTCTGGTTCTTTGACCTGAGATGCATCGGCAGTTCACCTTGAGGGTGTTATAGTTTGACTACACCATTACTCGGTCTCCTAGCCATATGGAACCCTGAGGTGTATGTTGGCTATAGCATGTTCATTGTAGGAACTGGATTGCATCAAGATGGAATCTATCTACCTCGGTGGTAGAGGAGCAGCCCTATGATGATCATGAGAATCAAGTCCAGAAAGCCCATGGCCATGGCAGAGTGAAATAATAGAAAGAGTTTCTATTTAGATTTTCACATTGGACTCGAATCGAATGATTACATCATATGACAGAGACTAGGGTTTGACGAGTTCACCTTAACCCTAATCTGATCGGGGCTCAAGATAGAAGAACTTGAATCACACAGGTAGCTGCACCAAGAGGTTCGCATTCAGCTCTGATGGGTTGCCACCATATACTGCTAGGTGTCACTGGTGGATTTTGGGAGCAATTAGAATGATTTAGATGATCGATCATTCTAGCTGTTCGAATCAGAAGAGTTCTGATCCATCGAAAGGAGTTTCGATGATGTCGATGATAGAGATCATGACATATCCCATTACCATACAGAACTGAACCTAACTGGGTCACACAAACAAGGGTTTGAATCTGGTGATCATCAATTGAACTGATCTAGTTCAATTGATCTGAATGAGATTCAATTAGGTTCAAGGAAATCGTGCTAGCACTCGATTGAACCTAACGTTCTTCTTTTACTATCATAAATAAGTTGTCCTGACTGAGCCAAAGGAGTTTGTGCTCAATCAGAGGCCTTCATATGGTCTGACTGGAGGTTGTCCAAGTCAGAAATAGGTTGTCTTATTTGTAAGACATTACCTGCCATTTTTGGTCACCTGCCATTTCTTGTTCTTTGACTTTGGTCAAAAGTCTACCTTTGACTGGTCAAACGTTGACCATTGACCCTTTGACTTTTGACCACATGTCATGCACCTATTGGAGAGCTGGTGGGGGCTTGTCCCCCTGCCAGAACCTGGCAAGGAGAAGGGCGCACGCCAAGGGTGGCGTGAGCCCAAGTAGGAGGCGCCTAGGAGTCCTTGTTGGACAAGGACTCCATCTCCCTTTTGGATTCCAATTAGAGTTCTACTAAGAATCCAAGTTTGACTGGTCTTAGGCACCCTCTAAGGAGGAATCCAGGGGACTCTATTTCCCACCAATCAGATTTAGATCTGATTTCACAAAGGGTTGTGATTGGTTGGAAGAAGAGGAGTTGGATCACGCTTAGTCTATAAATAAGACCCTGCGCCCAACCCTAATTCCAAGTGTGATTGAATGCAATTAGAATTCCCACGCCCCAAGGCTGCCTCTCCCCTCCTTCTCCATGCCATACTCTCTTCTCCCCTTGCTCTCCACGTCCAAAAGTGTTTTGGACTTGGTTTGGTGCGATTCAGATCAAAGGAAAGGCGATCAAAAGCAAGAAGGCTGCGCTGCTGCAAAAGGACGACTGCAGATCTTCAAAAGAGTTTTGAAGATCCTCCAGATCAGATCCAGATCTGATTTTTGGAGGTGTGATAGAGAAGAAGAGGATCTCCAGATCCAACCCGAGTGGATACCGGTAGAGGCCAGGCGCTTGCGTGGCTAAGATCCAGAACCTTCCGCTGCAAATCAGGATCATCAACAGGGTAATAGGATTACCCAAATCAGGTAAATTAAATTTGATTTAATTTATCTTATTTTTATTTTATTTATTAAAAATAATAAGAATCAGATCTGAAACATATCAAGATCTGATTGAGATCAAGAGAAAAATTTTTGAAATATATCTCTTGATCTAATCAGATCTGAACGAACCTGGACCGGGAAATCAGGATTTCCCTTCACCCTTCTCTACAGAATTAGACAAAAAGGCATTGAAGGGCCTCTCTTGCATCCAGCTTAAATAACGAGGTTTCGCTTAGCTCAATGTTAGGATGATCTCCTCCTATTCCTAATAGGGCTAACTTCATCTAATGATAGAGTTCAGGAAGCTATTTCCTATCATCATAGTTTTGCACCAAGATCGAAGATATTAACATAAAGAGATTTTATTGAAATGAGATTATTGATAGTACATGCATAAGTTCTTTAAGCTCCATGGGTGTGGAAGATCAGTGCCTCCAAGATTTTTCAAGTAATAAGTTTTAGGCTGGACAACCTCTTTGACTTCGTAAGGACCTTTCCAGTTTGGGACGAGCTTCCCTTGATTTTGAGATTGTGAAATGGCTGCTCATCGAAGTACCAAGTCTCCGACTTTGAATATTTTGCCTTTGACTCTGGAGTTATAGTAGCAAGCCACTCTTCGTCTATAAGCAGCCAACCGAACTTGAGCTTCTTTTTATTTTTCCTCCAGCAGATCGAGGTTTGCTTTGAGGTCTTGTGAATTGCATTACTCGCTGAAGGCTACAACCCATGTCGATGGCAGCTTAAGCTCTATCAGGATGACTGCTTCCATTCCAAAAGCTAGAGCGAATGACGTTTCTCCAGTCTATAGCTTCTGGGTAGTTCAGTATGCCCATAGGATATGGTAAAGCTCATCCGCCCAAGTTCCCCTAGCTCCTTCAAGCCTTGCCTTGATGCATTGCAATAAGGTTCTATTAGTCACTTCTGCTTCATTGTTCACTTGTGAATGAGCTACTGACGTGATGTTGTGGGAGATGTTGAATTCTTCATAGAACTTAGTGAACTTCCTCCCAGCAAATTATCATCCATTATCCATAATACGGGTTTGGGGTAGGCCAAATCTACAAACAATCGACCTCCCATCAAAGTCTTGCACTTTGGCTTCAGTAATCTTTGCCAGGGATTCAGCCTCGATCCATTTGGTGAAGTAGTCGATCATAACTAAGAGAAACTTCCGTTGTCCAAGTGCCATCGAGAAGAGGCCAAGTATATCCATTCTTCACTGTGCAAATGACCAATGGGCACTTAATGGGGTAAACTCAGAGGCCGGCTATCTTTGTATATTTGCATTCCTTTGATAGCGGTCGCACTTTCTAACATATTTAATGCAATCATGGTGCATAGTCGATCAATAATAACCCTACTGAAGCAGCTTGTGAGATAGGAATCTAGTGCCCAGATGGCACAGATTCCTTCATGCACTTTTCACAATGCAAATTCGGCCTCGAAAGGTCGAAGACATCTTAAAAGTAGCAAATAATATGATCTCTTATATAGTTTATCTTCGTAAAGTACATACCGGGAGGCTTGGTTCCTCAACTTTTGAGCTTCCTTTAGGTCGTAAGGGAGAATTCTACCTCTGAGATAAGCAGTCAATGGATCAATCCAGTAGGGCTCATGGTCAATCTGCATAATAGTTAGCAGCTCTTCCAAACTTGGATATTTCAGTACTTCAAAGTATACTTCCTTCGGAAGTTCAATGAAGGCAAGTGTGGCCAATTTGGATAAAAAGTCGACTCTGGCATTTTCCACCCTTGAGATCTACTGGATATTGAAACTGTTAAAAGCTGGGGTCAAGCTCTTCATTTTTCCAAGGTATTGTATCATGTTTTCCTCCCAAGCCTTGTAATCGCCGCTGACCTATCCCACTATCAATTATGAATCACTATAAGCTCAGAGCTAATCTACTTCTAGTTCTTTTGCTATCTTCAGTCCTGCTATCAAAGCTTCATATTCTGCTCCATTGTTCATTATGGAAAACTCAAAATGCAGTGCATACTCAATAATAACCCTTTTTGGATTGACTAAGATCGGTCCAGCTCCTGCATCAGAAGCATTGGAAGATCCATCCACATACGGGCCGAGAAACCTTCAGGAAGGTTCGCTCTTTCATCGAGGAAGCTCGATTGTAGCTACAAAATGCTAGCCTCATTCTGCTTAGGTTCAACATCATCCGAGATTGTGCATTCAACTATAAAATTGGCCAGTATCTAAGCTTTGATTGATGGCCGAGGTTGATAATTGATATCAAACTCTGTGAGCTTAATTGTTCACTTTGTGATTCTTCCAGAGGTGTCTGTTTGATGAAGAACTGTCTTGATTGGCTGATCAGTGAGGAGTGTTATTATGTGCCCCTAAAAGTAGGGCCGAAGTCTCCTGGCTATAATCAGTAGAGCATAAGTTAATTTTTTTAATTTAGTTTACCTGATCTCTACATCCCTTAGGACTCAGCTTATATAGTAGACCGGCCACTGTATTTTCATCTCTTCTTTGATTAAAACCATCGTGAGGGCTATTGGGAAGACTGCCAAGTACAGAAATAATCCTTCTCAAAGTTTGAGCTTAGTCAGTAGGGAAGGTGAGATGAGGTAGCTTTTGAGCTCTTCGAATGCTTGTTGGCATTTCATAGTCCAACAAAAGTTCTTCGATTGTTTGAGGGCTTGGAAGAAAGACATGCATCGCTCAGTCGACCTCGAGACAAAGTGATTCAAAGATGCCACTTTTTCGGTTAGGCACTGAACTTCTTTTATTGATTTTAGGACTGTCATTTCTTGGATGGCTCGGATCTTCTTTGGATGTTGAAAATTATGTCCCATAACCAATCATCAGCCTATTGATGGTTGAGCTATTTTATAATTATAATTAATTTATTAATTAATAAAAATATTTTGACATCTTTTTCGTCATAAGTTTACATCTTCTAATGAACTCCATTATTGTGGTGATGTCCTTAGGATTGTTTAGCTTCGATAAAGAGAGGATTATTGGATTAGTCCTTAAATTTATTCACGACCAAATGATAGGCTGTCAATTAAGACAACAACATCTATCGAGCATAGGTTGCTATATGCCATATAGGTTCATTGTCTCTTAACCAAGGAGTGTGGAGATACTAATATGGCATACAGGTGAGATGTATGGGTACATCATCATTGAACGTGATCAACTCCAGAGCATTCTGCTGTTGAGAATGTCTCTGATGGGATATAGGTATAAGTATCCCTTAGACCTGAGATCACCTCAGTGACTTGCAAGCAACTCATTATGCCTTGGTACCGGACTAACTAAATTTTTAATTCAGAAATTGATGGCATCTAGGCACAGCCATGTACTTGTGAAGTCGTTGTGTAATCAAGATGGAATTGACAATTCCAAGAGTTGGAGAACAATATATCATTGTATTTCAATATAGCAAAACCTTGGCCAGGGTAATCCATCAGATGGATTTGATATTTTAAAATACAATGTGGACAACCTAATCAGAGTTGACAATTGAACTTTGAGGTGTCCTACGAGCATTATGATCAAGAGGATGAATTATATGGAAACTATATCCGCATAAGTTTTAAGGATGGTGTTCTATACCTTTGACCTATCCGACTGTCGGATATCATTGCTAGATGGTCACTTCGATTGGTACAAAAATTTATTCCTATGCTATTGACTTTAGTTCGGACCTATAAGGTCACATACATTAGAGCTTACGATCTGATCGAATGGTTGATCAACGATTAAGAATCATTCTAGGGTTAAACAATCAATATGATTGGTGTTTAACCTAGTGCAAGTGTTGCAGGAGGATCGATTAGCAATAGGATTGCTAATTAGCTTAATTTGCTTAAGCCAATAGACTGAGATTAAGTCTAATCAAATATGATTTAAGCAGATTTTGTTTGGGCTTGATTGGATCAAGTCCAATTGGTTTATTGGATAAGTCAACTGCAAGAAAGAACTAGTCCTAGTCTAACTAGGACTCAGATTAATTCAATTTTCTAATTTAATTAAAAAATAAATTAAAATTAAATCTAATTTAATTTGATTTAATTAAGTCCTTAAATGGGTTAGGGCTTTATTTAATTGGATTGATTTAATCTTGATTTTAATTGGTTAAAAGATCTTGTTTGACCAAGTCAAAATAGAAGTCCTTATGTGACTAGGACTTCCTATCACTTGCGCCACTTAATCCTCATGCCCCATGCTCATTTTGTTTTATTTCTTATGTAAAAATTCTCCACTCCCATGGATTCTTATGCCCTCTTTGTCTCCTCCTTTTCTCATAAGATAATTTGTTGGATGACCAAGTCAAAAGAGGAGTTAGTTTTGCTTAGGATTCTATGAGATAGAATCCTTGTTGACCAAAACATCTTTCCTTGAGTGCTGCCCCCTCTTTTAATTAATTTTCTTTTCTTGTGTACCCACCCTTGCTGGTCTACACCAATAATAGTGGGGGAGGCACCCAAGAGTTGGGTTCCCCAATAACTTGCCATGTTTGGATATTTCTAGTCTAGGATTTTGATCTAACTTGGACTCTTTATTTTCTCTATTTATTGGATAATTTTCTTTTGATTTTCTCATAGAGTATAGAGCTTTGGGAGAGGTTTGGGGTGTGCAAAAATCAAAGGAAGAGGGTCCTTAGGCATGGGGGTTCCATAGGCACCAAACTAGGTATCTAGGTGAGAAAAAAGAGAAGAAGAAGAGGATCTTCTTCTAGGACTGTTTTATTTTCAATCTCTCCTCTCTTTTTTTTTTTTGAGTTTTTTCTGAGAGAGTCTTAGATCAGTAAACTCTGATCTTTCTTCTCATATTTTAAAAAATTTAAATTTTGAAGAAGGGAGCATCAGGTCGACTGTTGAAGAAGGATCAGTATAGTACTAGCATACTGTGCTGATTTCCTGCATTGAACTTTCGATCAGAGATCATAGGCTCGTGTGGATGACTCCTATAGATCAGACACATGTGCAGCTTATAACCTCATCCGCATGCTTGGATCAGCATGTTAGAACATCTAACATGCTCAGATAATAGATATGATCTATAAACTTCAAACCTACATTTAATGTAGTGTAGATCTAGGTTGATTTGATCAACCTTTTCTTTCTTGTTTGATTTTAATTTGTGATTTAATATCATACCTTGATCATGTAATAAAATTGAGATCTAGGTATTTACATGTTTATTTACTTAAATATTTGATTTATTTAAGTCTTCTGCTGTAAGATGTTGGAAAAGTTTCAAGATCTACCTATAAAATCCTAGATCATGAACCTTCAATTGGTATCAGAGCAAGGTTGTCATTATATGATTTTTATGCATATTTAAATTATTTCTTAGATTAGATATAATTTAAAATCTAATTATTAAATCTAAAATTAAAAAAAATTTAAATCTCATGAATTGACATAAAGTTGTCCTGCTGTAAGGTTTATCCCTTATAGTGAATAGGTTGTCCTAGTTCATGATGATCTGACGCTAATCATAAATTTATTAGATTTAATCTAATTTTATTTATAATTTAATAGATTTAAAATAATTTTAAATCTAAAAATAGAATATTTTAGATTGCATGGACTGTCATAAGGTTGTCCTGCTGTAAGGTTTACCCCTTACAGTGAATACGTTATCCTAGTACGTGCTGATCTAAAATATTGATCATAAAATTTTAAATTAGATCTAAAAAATTTTATAATCTGATTAAAAATATATTAATCTAATTTTAATCTTATAAATATATTAGATTTAATCTAGAAAGATTTATGATTGATTATTATTGAAACTGTTTCAATTACATGAACCGTTTAGATTAGATCTAAAGTAGATTCATGTTTATGTTACTTGCATATTGATTATGAATCAAACATGCAACTTGGTTGATAGAACTATATTGTAAAAATATTTTACGAATATGAAAACTATTTTCGAAAAGCCAAATCCCAACCCTCAGTCCAAAACATAATTAAGAATTAAGAAGTTGTTTGATTTGGTTCTAGGATTGTAAATTGATGATCCTATGATACAAATCATAACACATTGGGTTAATGGGTTAGTGGGGATTAGGTCCATTTATTAGATTAGACCTAGGGTTAGATTAAAGAATGGACTTAATTAGAGAATTGACTAAATCTAATCAATTGTTGTCTTAGATTAGGTCAAGGATTCTCTAAATCAATTGCAATAGTTGTAGTTGGTCAAGTTCATGTCTTTAACAAGACCCAAGATGGACTTGATTCTTGGCTACATGGTCTAACATGAACTGTTAGGTTGATCTAATTGAAACTAATTAAATCAGTTGGTTTCTAAGGTAAACCAGATCAGTGGTTTTTAATTGGCAGCCCGCTTACCTGACCATTTTTTATGGTGTCTAAGGCAAGCTTTGGCAGACCCTCTCACTGATCAAACTTACCTGACCTTTTGGTGAGATTATGTTTTAATTGAATTACTTGACTATTTGAGCTGACCCATGTTAGCTAAGTAAATCAGTGTGATTGATTTAGGTGCTCCTAGACTAGCCTATTAATGGTCTCTCTTAAGCTGACTTGGTGAAGTTAGTGGAAGGATCATGACAAGCTGGTTGATCTGACCTACTCACTTCTATAAATTAAATTCTCTAAAATTATTAGGTTCCTAAAATAAAATAGTTATATGATAACTGGATCATAGCCTCCCATTAATGTAGATGATAATGAGTCCATCAGTTGGATAATCATTAGAGAACCAAAGAACTGGTGCCTATCGATTGATGGAATTATCATTCATTATATGATCTCTTGGATACATCTTTCTAAATGGTGGTCAGGTGGGCCAACCAAAGTTGGGCCTGATCATTCATTGGTTGGATGGACCAAGTATGGTCATGCTAATGGTTGGACCTAACTGGACCCTTTTCTGAGAACGCCAAAACCAACTGATCAGGGCTTGGTGCAAAATTTAATTATTAAAAATTATTTAGAGAAATAATTGGTAATGAACCTACCCATAGATGTACATGGGCGGGCCAACCAAAGTTGGGCTTGTGTACAATCTATGTGGATTCTAGTACCCACTAAGAAATTAGGGTAATTTCTCAAATTGGAGGTAGAGGCTATCAATTTGAATAAAATAGTGGGAGAAACCTTTTGATTAAAGTCCAAATCTTTAGATTTAATAAATCAATTACTAATTAGGTTTTGATTTTCTTTTGTGCAGACATGACTACTTTCCTATCACTCCGACCATTATTGGAAAATGATAAGTTGGTGGGATCCAACTTCGGTAGTGGTACCAAAAGTTGATGATTGTCCTAGAACATGAACGGATCCTATATCTGCTGACCGATCCTGCACCTGAGGAGCCAACTACCAATGCTCGTGAAATAGTCAGAGATACTTATCAGAAGTGGCTCAGTGATCGAACCATGGTGTGCTGCATTATGCTAGCTATGATGAGCGATGAGTTCAGTCGTAGGTTTGAGATAGCTCAACCAAATAAAATGCTCCAAGTGTTGGAGGATTCTTTTGGCACATCCGATAATGTTAAGAGGCATAAGACTAGTTACACCATCTTCAATGCCAGAATGCGAGATGGAGCCTCTATCACTGATCATGTACTATATATGATCGAGCTAATAGAGCACTTGAGCAAATTTGGCTTTTCCTTGCATGAACAACTTGGAAAAGATGCAATACTAAACTCGCTGCCAAAGTCCTATCTCCCTTTCCTTACTCATTACAAAATGACAAAACCTGAAGCAAACTACCATGGCTTATTGAGGTTACTTCAGAACTTTAAGAAGAATCACCAGCTCCATAAAGAGTCGGCGAACTTAGTGGGAGGTTCGTCTTCTAATTCTTGACCCTTTAGGAAAGGAAAGAAGAACAAGAAGAAGAAAACAAAGAAGGTGCAAGTTCAGACTGAGACATCAGTGCAGGGCCAGACCAAGAAGATCAAGCTCAATAAGAGTCAAGCTGAATGTTTCTTTTGCAAGAAGTAGGGGCACTGGAAGAAGAGCTATCCTCAGTACATTGCCTCTCTAAAATCGAACAGGCAGAGAAAGAAGCAAGCTATTGCTGGACAAGGTATTTATATGATAACTCCTTACAATTGCTCTATTTATGATATTACTGACTAAATATTGGATACCGATAGTCCTTACCATATTTTTAATTCGTTGCAGGGGTTGCAGGTCAGTAGAAGATTCGAGCAAGATGAGAGATTCCCAAACATTGGAGATGAAAGATCAGTTCCAATTCTAGCTTTAGAAATTTTGAAACTTGTATTTGAATCTCATACCGTTGTTCTTAGTAATTATCTTTTCTATCCTAGTTTCTTTTTAAATATCATTTTTGTTGGGGTTTTAGCCATGAACAATTATGAAATTTTAATAAAAAAATGAGTTTGCAATGTCATTGTGAATGGTGTTACTGCTTTCTATGGACAATTGAACAATGGTGTATATATGTTATCACAACCTATTAATATAGCCTATTCTACTAGCAAGCATCCTAGATTAGATAGTGTATCACATATCTACTTATGGCACTTTAGGCTAGGTCATATAAAAAAAAATAGGATAAATAGGATGACTCAAGAGGGAATCCTCGAAGTCAATGATTGTGAATCACTTCCAACCATGAGTCCTATCTTCTTGGTAAAATGACCAAGTCATCTTTTACTGAAAAAGGTGAGAGAGCCAATGAGCTCTTAGGTCTAGTACATACTGATGTATGTGGATCAATGAGCACAAGTGCCAGAGGTGGATATGTCTACTTCATCACCTTCATAAATGATCTATCCAGATATGGATATGTCTATATGATGAAACATAAGTCAGATTCTTTTGAAATGTTCAAACAATTTTGAAGTGAAGTAGAAAAATAAACTAAAAAAAGGATTAAAACTCTTTAATCTGATTGAGGAGAATATCTTTCTGATGAGTTTCTCACATATCTAGGAGAGAATGAAATTCTCTCTCAATGGACTCCTCCTAGAACACCATAGCATAATGGTGCGTCTGATGCAGGAATCGGACTTTGTTAGACATGTTCTGATCCATGATGGGATTTGCCAGCTTGGCAATATCCTTCTAAGGAAATGCACTCAAATCAGCTTGTTATCTATTAAATAGGATTCCAAGTAAGTCTGTAGTTAAAACCCCATATGAGATATGGACAGGGCGTAAGCCAGCACTTTCACAACTTAAGGTTTGGGGGTGCTCGACTTATATCAAACGGTTAGTTATAGACAAACTTGAATCTAGGTCTGACAAGTGTATATTCATAGGATACCCAAAAGAGATCAAAGGATACTATTTCTACCATGCTAATGAACAAAAGATATTCGTCAGTTTTAGGGCAATCTTTTTGAAAAAGAAGTTTCTTGATGAAGAAACTGTTGTCTCTAAAGTTGAACTTCATGAAGTTCAATAGGTAGAAAGTCCGACACAGAATGTTGAACCTAAGTCGAATTTGATCAGATCAGATCCGAAGCCTAGTGAACCCACAAAATTAAGGCAATCCGATAGAGTACCGCACCATCCAAACAGATACTATGGATTCTTGGTCCAGGATGGTGATCCCATTAAACTCGATGAGAATCATGAGAACTCGATTACTTATATGGATGCAATGCAGAGACCAAACTCTTAGAAATGGCTAGAAGCCATAAGATCCGAAATGGATTTCATGAAGGTCAATGATGTATGGATATTAGTTGACCTAGCTGAAGGGGTTAAATCCATTGGGTGTAAATAGGTATTCAAAAGGAAGAGGGGCGCGGACGAAAAGGTGGAGACCTATAAAGCCCGTCAGGTTGCCAAGGGGTATCGTCAATATTATGGTATTGACTATGATGAGATGTTCTCTCCTGTGGTAATGCTCAAGTTTATTTGGATCATGCTTGCCATTGCTGCCCATCTGGACTATGAGATCTGACAGATGGATGTGAAGACAACTTTCCTAAATGAAGAGCTGACCGAAGAGGTGTAAATGATACAACCTGAAAGATTCACATCCACAGATGAGTCCAAGGTGTGTAAGCTTTCGAGATCCATTTATGGATTGAAGCAAGCATCTCGGAGTTGGAATATGCATTTTGATAAAGTGATCAAAACATATGGCTTCATTAAGAACGGAGAAGAACCCTGCATTTATAAATGGGCAAATGGTCTAGCAGTGGTATTTCTTATTTTGTACGTGGATGACATTCTCTTAATCGAGAATGATATTTCTGCACTATAAGGAATAAAAGTCTGGTTGTCATCACAGTTCTCCATGAAGAACATAGGTAAAACATCCTACATCCTAAGGATGAAGATCTATAGGGATAGATCTAAAAGGATGCTTGGTATATCCCAGTCCACGTACATAGAAACTATGCTGAAGAGATTCAGCGTGGAGAATTTCAAAAAGGGCTATCTCCCGATAGGCCAAGAAATTTCTCTCTCTAAGAAGGATTGTTTGACAACTCCTGAAGAAAGAGAGCGTACGAGTAGAATCCCCTATGCTTCGATAGTAGGGTCTATTATGTATGCAATAACATGTACGAGACTAGATGTGGCATACTCACTAGAAGTGGTGAGTAGATACCAGTCTGATCCTAATGAAAATCATTGGAAGGTGGTTAAAACCATCCTTAGGTATTTGAGAAATACTAAAGACCAATGGTTGGTTTATGGTAAGTCAGATCTGAAGCTTGTGGGGTTTACAAACTCCACCTTTCAAACTGACCATAATGATAGTAAAGTGTGTCAGGATATATCTTTACTCTAAATGAAGGAGCCGTCTACAGGAAAAGTTCTAAGCAGCATATAGTGGCTGACTCTGTTTGCGAAGCAGAGTATATGGTAGCATCAGATGCAGCAAGAAAAGCTGTAGCTGAGGATGTTCGTCATCAAGCTCGAAGTGGTACCCTCTGTTGATGGTCTAGTCTTGCTCTACTACGACAGCACTATTAGATATGTGTGCCCTAGAAGCTAGAATTGGCTGACACTTGTAATACACTTCTAAGAAAAAAATTATAATTTTGACCATAAATAATGAAATGGGCTATTTTCTATCATAAATGTGTATTTAGTTTCTGTGATACATCCCTTGAGTTAATGGTAATGATAATTCTTATTTTCAAGAGTTGAAAATTTAAGACAAAAATTTTTATTATTAACTCATAAAATGCTTCTGACCGTAGGATCATCATGAGGATGGTGATTGATCCAGAAGGTTGGTGTACAATCACTTCTTTATAGTAGATGAGTCTTGAGTCTATGGTGTAGAGACATCGGAGCGAGAGTACAGGTACTCGTTAGAGAATGAGGGCACTGAGCGTGACCATCTGGAGCAGTCATAAGAAAGTCTACCTTCTCGTCGATGACTGACTCGAAGTTATAGTGGTGTGTCTGATTTTTTGACCTGAGGTGCATCTGTAGTTCACCTTGTGGGTGTTATAGTTTGACTACATTATGACTCGATCTCCTAGCCATTCGAAATCCTGAGGTGTATGTTGGCTATAGCATGTTCATTGTAGGAATTGGATTGCACCAAGAGAAAATCTATCTACCTCGGTGGATGAGGAGCAGCCCTACGATGATCATGAGAATCAAGTCCATAAGCCCATGACCATGGTAGAGTAAAATAATAGAAAGAGTTTCTATTAAGGTTTTCACATCGAACTTGAATCAAATGATTAAATCATATGATAGAAACTAGGGTTTGATGAGTTTACCTTAACCCTAATCTGATCGGGGCTCAAGATAGAAGAACTTAATCATATAAGTAGCTGCACCAAGCAGTTCATTTTTAGTTTTGATGGGTTGCCATCATATACTGTTAGGTATCATTGGTGGATTTTGGGAGCAATTAGAATGATTTAGATGATCGATCATTCTAGTTGTCTAAATTAGAAGAGTTCTGATCCATCGAAAGGAGTTTCGATGATGTCGATGATAGAAATCATGAGATATCCTATTACCATAAAAAACTAAACCTAATTGGGTCACACAAATAAGAATTTGGATCTAAATATCATCAATTGAACTAACCCAGTTTAATTATTTTGAATTAGATTCAATTAGGTTCAAGAAAATCGTGCTAGCACACGATTGAACCTAACGTTCTCCTTTTATTATCACTAAAAATTATATCGACTGAGCCAAATGAGTTTGTGCTCACTCAGGTACCTTTACTTGGTCTGACTGGAGCTTGTTCAGGTCAAAAAAAGGATTATCTTAATTTATAAGATAAATTTAAGACAACATCTATCATTTTTCGTTACCTACTAATTCTTATGCTTTGACTTTGGTCAAATGTTGACTTTTGACCCTTGGACATCTGCCCATGTATCATGCACTTATTGGAGAGCAGATAGGGGCTGGTCCCCTTACTAGAATTTAGAAAGCAAGAGGCATATGCCTAGGAATGCGTGCGCCCATGGATTGGGATGATTGGAGTCCCATACAGATGGGACGTCAGGTTGCTTCTTGGATTCTACTTAGGTGACCCCTAGCTGTAGACTTTGACCCTTCTTAGGTGCCATCTAAGGATGAATTAGTGAGGCTCTCATCTGATTGGATCAGGTGATGTCATCCCACCAATCAGATTTAGATCTGATTGCATGAAGCAATGTGATTGGCCGAGATGATGTGGCACTGCATGGCGTAGCAGGGTTTATATAAACCTTGTCTGCACCCCACTTTTAGAGAGTTTTCTCTTAGCCCACTTCCCAAGGCTGCCCCTCTCCCTCCTCCATGCCATCTTCTGATCCTCTCTATCCTCTCCACACCCAAGAAAAGTTGGGCTCCATTTTGGTGCGATCCAGGCAAGAAAAAGCTGACGAGAAAGGAAGAAGGCAGCACTACTGTAGAGACGACTGCTGATCTTCAGAAGAAGTTTTGAAGATTCTTCAAATTAGATCCAGATCTAATTTTTGGAGAAGTGATAAAGAAGGAGAAAATCTTCAGATCCAGCCCGAGTGGATATCGGTAGAGGCTAGGTGCTTGCGTCGCTGGATCTAGAATCTCAGGTAATCAGTAGGATCATCAAAGGATAATCAGATTATCTAATTTTAAGATATAAATTAAATTAGATTTAATTTATTTTTATTTTATTTATTAGATCCATAAAATTAGATCTGAAATATCTTAGATCTAATCTTGATACATGAGAGAAAACTTTAAAATATCTCTTTTGATTCAATCAGATCTGAACAAATCTGATCTGAAAAATCAGGATTTCTCCTTCAAGCACTGGCACCATAGCTCAAGCAAAGGAACCGAAGGCACACCAACGAAAAAAATTACATTCTATGCTGCTTCATTTAGTTCGTGAGGTCATGGATTATGGTGACGTCGACCTTCAGAAGATTGATAGAAAGGAGAACCTAGCCGTCCTCTTCACTAAATCCCTAGCAATCAAGGAGTTCGACAACCATAAGTTGAAGATGGGTATTAGATTCTGTGCCTAGTGGCTTTAGGATAAGTGAAAGTTGTTGAAAATTATATTCCAAAGTCAATCATCAGCCGATTAATGGTTGAGCTATTTTATAATTATAATTAATTTATTAATTAATAAAAAAATTTTGGAATCTTTTTCATCATAAGTTTACATCTTCTAGTGAACTCCATTATTGTGATGAAGTCCTTAGGACTATTTTATTTCAATAAAGAGAGGATTTATCGATTAGTCCTTAAATTTATTCATGACCAAATGATAGGCTATTAATTAGGACAACATCGTCTATCAAGCATAGTCGCTATATGCCATATAGGTTGGTTGTCCTCTTAAGCAAGGAGTGTGAAGACACTAGTATGGCATACAGGAGAGATATATGGGTACATCATCATTGAATGTGCCAACTTCAGTGCATTCTACTTTCGAGAATATCTCCGATGAGATCACCTCAGTGACTTGCAAGCAACTCACTATGCTTTGGTATCAGATTAACTGAATTTCTAATTCAATAATGGAAGGCTTTTGGGCACAGTCAAGTACTTGTGAAGTCAGAGTGTGATCATGATGAAATTGACCACTCCAAGAGTTGGAGAAGAATGTATCACTATATTTCAATATAGCAAAACCTTGGCTAGGGTAATCCAGCAGATGAATTTGATATTTTGAAATATAATATGGACAACTGATCAGAATTGACAGTTGAACTCTAAGATGTCCTATGACCATTGTGGTCAAGAGGATGAATTATATGGAAACTATATCCGCATGGATTCTAAGGATGGTGTTCTACACCTTCGACCTATCCGACCATCGGGTATCATTGCTAGATGGTCACTTTAATTGGTACAAAAATTTATTTCTATACTACCAACTTATGTTCGGACCTATAAGGTCATATACATTACAGTTTATGATTTGATCGGATGGTTGATCAACGATTAAGAATCATTCTAGGGTTAAATAATCAATACGATTATGTTTAACCTAGTGCAAGTATTGCAGGAGGATTGATTAGCAATTGGATTGCTAATTGACTTAATTTGATTATGTCAATAGGTTGAGATTAAGTGTAATTAAATATGATTTAATTATATTTGGTTTGGACTTGATTGGATCAAATTCAATTGGTTTATTGGATAAGCCAAGTGCAAGAAAGAACTAGTCCAAGTCTATCTAGGACTCGGATTAACCTAATTTTTTAATTTAATTAGAAAATAAATCAAAATTAAATTTAATTTAATCTAATTTAATTAAGTTCTTAAATGGGTTAGGGATCTTATTTAATTGAGTTGGTTTAATCTTGATTTTATTTGGTTAAAAGATCTTGTTTGACCAAGTCAAAATAGGAGTCCTAGTGTGACTAGGACTCCCTATCACTTGCGCCACTTAATCCTCACGCCCCATGCCCTTTTTGTTATGTTTCTTATGTGAAAATTCTCCACTCCCATGGCTTCTCATGCCCTCTTTCTCTCCTCCTTTTCTCATAAGGCAATTTGTTGGAAGACCAAGTCAAAAGAGGAGTTAGTTTTGCTTAGGATTCTATGAGATAGAATCCTTGTTGACCAAAACACCATTTCTTGAGTGCTGCCCACTCTTTTAATTAATTTTTCTCTTATTCCATGAAAATAATCTTCTTTTTTGTGCACCATCCAATGCTGATCCACAACAATAATTATGGAGGAGGCGCCCAGGAGTTGGGCGCCCCAACAACTTCCCATTTTTAGATATTCCTAGTCTAGGATTTTGATCTAAGTTTGACTCTTCTTTTTCTCTATTTATTGGATAAATTTTATTTTAATTTTTTTATGAAATATAGAGCATTGGGAGAGGTCTAGGGTGTGCAAAAATCAAAGGAAGAGGGTCCTTAGGCATGGGGGTTCCATAGGCACCAAACTAGGTGTTTGGGAAAAGAGAAGAAGAAGAGGGTTTTCTTCTAGGGCTGTTTTATTTTCAATCTCTTCTCTTTTTTTTTTTGAGTTTTTTCTAAGAGAGTCTTAGATTAGTAAACTCTCATTTTCCTTCTCATATTTTGAACAGTCCAAATTTTGAAGAAGGGAGCATCGGATCGACCGTCGAAGATGGATCAGCACAGTACTAGCATGCTATGCTGATTTACTGCATCGAACTTCAGATCAAAGATCGTAGGCATGTGTGGATGACTCCTAGAGGCTGGATGCATGTGCATCTTGTGACTTCATCCTCAAGTCTGGATCAATAAGTTAGAACATCTAACTTGCTTAGGTAATAGATATGACCTATAAACTTCATACCTATATTTGATGTAGTGTAGATCTAGGTTGATTTGATCAACCTTTTGTTTCTTGTTTGATTTTAATTTTTGATTTAATATCATTCCTTGATCATGTAATAGATTTGATATCTAGGTGTTTACATATTTATTTACTTAAATATTTAATTTATTTAAGTCTTTCACTGTAAGATCTTGAAAAAGTTTCAAGATCTACCTGTAAAACCCTAGATCAAAAATCTTCAATATTTTAAAATACAATGTGGGCAACCTGATCAGAGTTGACAATTGAACTCTGAGGTGTCCAATGAGCATTGTGGTCAAGGGGATGAATTATATGAAAACTATATCCGCATGGGTTCTAAGGATAGTGTTCTACACCTTTGACCTATCCGATCATTGGGTATCATTGCTAGATGGTCATTTCGACTAGTATGAAAATTTATTTCAATACTACCAACTTAGATTCAAACCTATAAGGTTACACACATTAGAGCTTATGATCTGATCGGATGGTTGATCAATGATTAATAATCATTTTAGGGTTAAACAATCAATATGATTGGTGTTTAACCAATTGCACGTGTTGTAGGAGGATCGATTAGCAATTGAATTGCTAATTGACTTAATTTGATTAAGCCAATAGATTGAGATTAAGTTTAATTAAATATAATTTAACTAGATTTAGTTTGGGCTTGATTGGATCTAGTTCAATTAGTTTATTGGATAAGCCAAGTGCAAGAAAGAACTAGTCCTAGTCTAACTAGGACTTGGATTAATCTAATTTTCTAATTTAATTAGAAAAAAATTAAAATTAAATCTAATTTAATCTGATTTAATTATATCCTTAAATAGATTGGGGATTTTTTTAATTGGGTTGATTTAATCTTGATTTTATTTGGTTAAAAGATCTTGTTTGACCAAGTCAAAATAGGAGTCCTAGTGTGCTAGGACTCCCTATCACTTGCCACTTAATCCTTACGCCCCATGCCTTTTTTATTTTGTTTCATACGTAAAAATTCTCCAATCCCATGGCTTCTCACACTCTCTTTCTCTCCTCCTTTTCTTATAAGGCAATTTGTTGGAAGACCAAGTCAAAAATGGAGTTAGTTTTGCTTAGGATTCTATGAGATAGAATCCTTATTGACCAAAACACTTTCTCTTGAGTACCACCCCCTCTTTTAATTAATTCTTATCCTATTTCATGAAAATAATCTTCTTTCTTGTGTGCCCTATCTTGCTGGTCCATGCCAATAATTGTGGAGGAGGCGTCCAAGAGTTGGGCACCCCAACAACTTTCCATGTTTGGATATTCCTAGTTTAGAATTTTGATCTAACTTGGACTCTTCTTTTTCTGTATTTATTGGATGAATTTTATTTTAATTTTTTCATAAAATATAGAGCTTTGGGAGAGGTTTGGGGTGTGCAAAAATTAAAGGAAGAGGGTCCTTGGGCATAGGGGTTCCATAGGCACCAAACTAGGTGTCTAGGTGAGAGAAAAGAGAAGAAGAAGAGGGTCTTCTTCTAGGGCTGATTTATTTTCAATCTCTCCTCTTTTTTCTAAAGTCTTTTTCTGAGAAAATCTTAGATCAGTAAACTCTCATCTTCCTTCTCATATTTTGGAGAGTCCAAATTTTGAAGAAGGGAGCATCGGATCGACCGTCGAAAAAGGATCAGCACAGTACTAGCATGTTGTGCTGATTTTCTGCATCGGACTTCAGATCAGAGATCGTAGGCTCGTGTGGATGACTCCTAAAGGCCGGATGTATGTGTGGCTCATGACTTCATTTTTAAGCCTAGATCAGCAAGTTAGAATGTCTAACTTGCTCAGGTAATAGATATGATCTATAAACTTCATACCTGCATTTGATGTAGTGTAGATTTAGGTTGATTTGATCAATTTTTCTTTCTTATTTGATTTTAATTTTTATTCTAATATCATTCCTTGATTATGTAATAGATTTAAGATCTTGATATTTATATATTTATTTAAATAAATATTTAATTTATTTAAATCTTCCACAGCAACATCTCAAAAAAGTTTCAAGATCTACCTGTAAAACCCTAGATCAAGAACTTTCAATTGGTATCAGAGCAAGGTTATTATTACATGATTTTTGTACATGTTTAGACTATTTCTTAGATTAGATCTAATTTATAATCTAATTATTAGAGCTAAAATTTTAAAAAAAAAAATTTAGATCTTATGAATTGCCATAAGGTTGTCTTGCTGTAAGGTTTACCCCTTACAGTGAATAGGTTATCCTAGTTCGTGATGATCTGACTCTAATCATAAATTTATTAGATTTGATCTAATTATATTTATAATTTAATAGATTTAAAATAGTTTTAAATCTCAAAATAAAATATTTTAGATTGCACGGACTGCCATAAGATTGTCCTGCTATAAGGTTTATCCCTTACAGTGAATAGGTTGTCGTAGTATGTGCTAATCTAAAATATTAATCATAAAATTTAAATTAGATATAAGAGATTTTATGATCCAATTAAAAATATTTTAATCTAATTTTAAACTTTATAAATACATTAGATTTGATCTAGAAAGATTTATGATTGATTATTATTGAAACTGTTTCAATTACATGAACCTGTTTAGATTAGATCTAAAGTAGATTCATGTTTATGTTACTTGCATATTGATTATGAATCAAACATGCAACTTGGTAGA
Source organism: Cocos nucifera (assembly GCA_006176705.1). Classification (NCBI taxonomy): domain Eukaryota; kingdom Viridiplantae; phylum Streptophyta; class Magnoliopsida; order Arecales; family Arecaceae; genus Cocos; species Cocos nucifera. Next base: position 102,855 of record QRFJ01002180.1, on the reverse strand, counting down.
CAGAACCATGTAGTAAATATGTTTTACAAATATGAAAACTATTTTCGAAAAGCCAAACCCCAACCTTCAGCCTAAAACTTAATTAAGAATTAAGAAGTTATTTGATTAGGTTATAGGATTGTAAATTGAAGATCCTATGGCACGAATCATAACACATTGGGTTAATGGATTTATGGGGATTAGGTTCATTAATTCGATTAGACCTATGATTAGATTAAAGAATAGACTTAATTAGTTAATTGACTAAATCTAATCAATCGTTGTCTTAGATTAGGTCAAGGATTCTCTAGATCAATTGCAATAGTTGTAGTTGGTCAAGTCCATGTCTTTAACAAGACCCAAGATGGACTTGACTCTTGGCTATATGGTCTAGCATGAACTGTTAGGTTGATCTAATTAAAACTAATCAAACCAGTTGGTGTCTAAGGTAAATCAGATCGGTGGTTTTTAATTGGTAGCCCACTTACCTGACTATTTTTTATGGTGTCTAAGGCAAGCTTTGGCAAACCCTCCCATCGATCGAACTTATCTGACCTTTTAGTGAGATTATGTTTTGATTAAATCACTTGACTATTCAAGCCGACCCATGTTAGCTAGATAAATTAATGTGACTAATTTAGGTGCTCCTAGACCAACCTATTAATGATCTCCCTTAAGCTGACTTGGTGAAATTAGTGGAAGGATCATGATAAGCTGGTTAATCTAATCTACTCGCTTCTATAAACTAAATTCTCTAAAATTATTAGGTCCCTAAAATGAAATAGTTATATGATAACTAAATCATAGCCTCCCATTAAAGTGGATGATAATGAGTCCATCAATTGGATAATCATTGGAGGCCCAAAGGCCTGTTGCTTATCGATTGATGAAATTATCATTCATTATATGATCTCTTGGATACATCTTTCTAAATGGTGGTCAGGTGGGCCAACCAAAGTTGGACCTGATCATTCATTGGTTGGATGGGCCAAGTATGGTCATGTTAATGGTTGGACCTAACTGGACCCTTTTTTGAGAAGGCTAAAGCCAACTGATCAGGACCTGGGGTAAACTTTAATTACTAAAAATTATTTATAGAAACAATTGATTATTAACCTATCCTTAGATGTATATGGGTGGGCCAACCAAAGTTAGGCTCGTCTATGTGGATTCTAGTACCCACTAAGAAATTAGGATAATTCCTTGAATTAGAAGTAGAGGCTACCAATTTGAATAAAATAGCGGAAGAAACCTTTTGATTAAAGTCCAAATCTTTAGATTTGATGAATCAATTAATAATTAGATTTTGGTATTCCTTTATGCAGACATGGCCACTTTCCTATCGGTCCAATCATTGTTGGACAATGATAAGTTGGTGGGACCCAACTTCGAAAGCTGGTACCAAAAGTTGAAGATTGTCCTAGAGCATGAACGGATCCTATATATGCTGATGGATCCTGCACCTGAGGAGCCAGCTGCCAATGCATGTGGAACAGATAGAGATACTTATCAGAAGTGGCTCAGTGACCGAACCATGGTGCGCTGCATTATGCTGGCTGTGATGAGCGACATGTTTAGTCATAGGTTTGAGACAGCTCAGCCAAATGAAATACTCAAAGTGTTGGAGGATTCTTTTGGCACACCCGATGACATTGAGAGGCACAAGACTAGTTGCACCATCTTCAATACCAGAATGGGGGATGGAGCCTCTATTACTGATCATGTACTGTATATGATCGAGCTGATAGAGTGCTTGAGCAAACTTGGCTTTTTCTTGCATGAATAACTTAGGAAAGATGCAACATTGAACTCACTACCAAAGTCCTATCTCCCTTTTCTTACTCATTATAGAATAACAAAGTCTGAAGTAAACTACTATGGCTTACTGAGGTTACTTCAGAACATTAAGAAGGATCACCAGCTCCATAAAGAGTCGGTGAACTTAGTGGAAGGTTCATCTTCTGGTTCTCGACTCTTTAGTAAAGAGAAGAAGAACAAGAAGAAGAAAATAAAGAAGGTGCAAGTTCAGGCTGGAACATCAATGCAGGGCCAAACCAGGAAGATCAAGCCCGATAAGAGTTAAGCTGAATGCTTCTTTTGCAAGAAGCGGGGGCACTGAAAGAGGAACTGTCCTTAGTACATTGCCTCTTTTGATCCGAACAGATAGAGAAAGAAGCAAGCTATTGTTGGGCAAGATATTTATATGGTAACTCCTTGCAATTTATCTATTTATGATATTACAGACTGGGTATTGGATACTGGTAGCCCTTACCATATTTGTAATTCATTGCAGGGCTTGCAGATCAGTAATGATTTGAGCAAGGCGAGAGATTCCTAAACTTTGGAGGTGGAAGACCAGTTTCAATTCTAACTTTAGAAATTTTGAAACTTGTATTTGAATCTCATACCGTTGTTCCTAGTGATTGTCATTTCTATCCTAATTTTCTTTTAAATATCAATTTTGTAGGGCTTTTGGCCATGAACAATTATGAAATTTTAATAAAGAAATGAGTTTGCAATGTCATTATTAATGGTGTTACTACTTTCTGTGGATAATTGAACAATGCTGTATATATGTTATCACAACCTATTAATATAGTCTATTCTATTGGCAAGCACCCTAGATTAGATAGTGTATCAGATATCTACTTATGGCACTATAGGCTAGGTCATATAAACAAGAATAGGATAAAGAGGTTGACTCAAGAGGGAATCCTCGAAGTCAATGATTGTGAATCACTTCCAATCTATGAGTCCCGTCTTCTTAGTAAAATGATCAAGTCACCTTTTATTGAAAAAGGTAAGAGAGCCAATGAGCTCTTAGGTCTAGTACATACTAATGTATGTGGACCAATGAGCACAAGTGTCCGAGGTGGATATATCTACTTCATCACTATCACAGATGATCTATCCAGATATGGATATATCTATCTGATGAAACATAAGTCGAATTCTTTTAAAATGTTCAAATGATTCTAAAGTGAATTAAAAAAATAAATTGGAAAGAGTATTAAAACTCTTCAATCTAATTGAGGAGGAGAATACCTTTCTAGTGAGTTTCTCATATGTCTAAGAGAAAATGGAATTCTCTTCAAATGGATTCCTCCTAGAACACCATAGCATAATGGTGTGTCTAAAAGGAGGAATCGAACTTTATTAGACATGGTTCAATCCATGATGGGATTTGCTAGCTTGTCGATTCCTTCTGAGAATATGCACTCAAATCGGCTTGTTATCTATTAAATAGAATTTCAAGTAAGTCTGTAGTTAAAATCCCATATGAGATATGGATAGGGCGTAAGCCAGCACTTTCACATCTTAGGAATTGGCAGTGCCTGGCTTATGTCAAACGATTAGTTACAGACAAACTTGGACCTAGGTCTGAGAAGTGTATGTTCATAGGGTACCCAAAAGAGATCAAAGGATACTATTTCTACCAAGCTAATGAACAAAAGGAGTTCGTCAGCCTTAAGGTAACCTTTTTGGAAAAGGAGTTCCTTGGTGAAGAAACTATTGCCTCTAAGATTGAACTTGATGTAGTTCAATAGGTAGAAAGTCTAACATAGAATGTTGAACCTAAATCGGATTTGATCAGATCAGATCTAAAACCTAGTGAACCCATACCATTAAGGCGATCCGATAGAGTACCACGCCATTCGAACAGATACTATGGATTTTTGGTCCAGGATGGTGATTCGATCGAATTCGATGAGAACGATGAGGATCCGATCACATATATGGATGCGATATAGAGACTTGACTCTGAGAAATGGTTGGAAGTCATGAGATCTAAAATGGATTCCATGAAGGTTAATGATGTATGGACATTAGTTGACCCACTTGAAGGGATTAATTACATTGGGTGTAAATGGGTCTTCAAAAGAAAGAGGGGTGCAGACGAAAAGATGGAGACCTATAAAGTCCATCTGGTTGCCAAGGGATATCGTCAACATCATGGCATTGTCTATGACCAGACGTTCTCTCGTGTGGCAATGCTCAAGTCCATTCGGATCATGCTTGCAATTGCTATCCATCTGAACTATAAGATTTAGCAGATGGATATGAAGATAGCTTTTCTAAATGAAGAGCTGACTAAAGAGGTGTGTATAATACAATCTGAAAAATTTACGTCCACAGATAAGTTCAAGGTGTGCAAGCTTCAGAGATCCATTTATGGATCGAAGCAGGCATCTTAGAGTTGGAACATGCATTTTGATAAAGTGATCAAAACATATGGCTTCATTAAGAATGGAGAAGAATCCTGCATTTACAAATGGGCAAATGGTTCAACAGTGGTATTCCTTATTTTTTATGTGGATGACATTCTCTTAATCGAGAATGATATCCCCACACTATAAGGAATAAAAGTCCGGTTGTCATCATAGTTCTCTATGAAGGACTTAGATGAAGCATCCTACATCCTAGGGATGAAGATCTATGGGGATAGATCTAAAAGGATGCTTGGTATATCCCAGTCAACGTACATAGAAACTATGCTGAAGAGGTTCAGCATGGAGAATTCCAAAATGGGTTATCTCCTGATAGACCAAGAAATTTCTCTCTCTAAGAAGGATTGTCCGACAACTCTTTAAGAGAGAGTGCGTATGAATAGAATCCCATATGCTTCGACAGTGGGGTCTATTATGTATGCAATGACATGTATGAGATCAGACGTGGCATACTCACTTGGAGTGGTGAGTAGATACCAGTTTGACCCTAGAAAAAATCACTGGAAGGTGGTTAAAACCATCCTTAAGTATTTGAGAAATACTAAGGACCAATGGTTGGTTTATGGTGAGTCAGATCTGAAGCTTATGGGGTTTATAGACTCTAGCTTTCAATCTGACTATGATGATAGTAAAAGTATGTTGGGGTATATCTTTACTCTAAATGGTGGAGCCATATATTGGAAAAGTTTCAAGCAGCAACAGTGGCTGACTCTATTTGCGAAGCAGAGTACATGGCAGCATCAAATGCAGCAAAGAAAGTTGCATGATTGAGGAAGTTCATCATCGAGCTTGGAGTAGCACCCTCCATTGATGGTCCAGTCCTGCTCTACGGTGACAGCATTGACGCTATAGCTCAAGAAAAGAAACTGAAGGCACACCAGCAGACAAAGCACATTCTGCACTGCTTCCATTTGGTCCGTGAGATCGTGGATTGTGGATCGTGGTGACGTCGACCTTCAGAAGATCGATGGAAAGGAGAACCTAGCAGACCTCTTCACCAAAGCCCTGGCAACCAAGGAGTTCGACAACCATAAGTCAAAGATGAGTATTATATACTATACTGAGTGGCTTTAGGATAAGTGAGAGTTGTTGAAAATTATGTCCCAAAGATAATTGTCAGCCTGTTGATGGTTGAGCTATTTTATAGTTATAATTATTTTGTTAATTAATAAAAATATTTTGTCATCTTTTTCATCATAAGTTTACATCTTCTAATGAACTCCATTGTTGTGATGAAGTTCTTAGGACTGTTTAGTTATGATAAAGAGAGGATTTATCGATTAGTCCTTAAATTTGTTAACGACCAAATGATAGACTATTAATTAGGACAACAGTATCTATCGGGCATAGATCGCTATAAGCCATATAGGTTGGTTGTCCTCTTAACCAAGGAGTGTAGAGATACTGGTATAGCATACAGATGAGATATATGGATATATCATTATTAAACGTGACCAACTCCAGAGCATTCTACTATTGAGAATGTCTCTGATAGGATATAGGTATAAGTATTCCTTAGACCTGAGATCACATCAGTGACTTGCAAGCAACTCACTATGTTTTGGTACTGGACTAACTAAATTTTTAATTTAACAATGGAAGGCTTCTAAGCATAGTCTAGTACTTGTAAAGTCGGAGTGTGATCTGTTAGATATATGTGCCCTAGAAGCCAGAATTGGCTGACACTTGTAATACACTCCTAGGGGCAAAATTGTAATTTTGACTATAATTAATGAAATGGGTTATTTTCTATCACACATGTGTATTTAGTGTCTGTGATACATCCTTTGAGTTAATGGTAATGATAATTCATATTTTTAAGAGTTGAAAATTTAAGACATGAATAATCATTATTAACTCATAAATAGCTCCCGATCATAGGATCATCATGAGGATGGTGATTGATACGGAAGGTTGGTGTACGATCGCTTCTCTTTAGTAGATGAGTCTTGAGTCTATGGTGTGGAGACACTGGAGCGAGAGTACAGATACTCGTTAGAGAACGAGGGCACTGAGCGTGACCACCTCGAGTAGTCATTAGGGAGTCTACCTTCTCGTCAATGACTGACTCGATGCTGCAGTAGTGTGTCTGGTTCTTTGACCTGAGATGCATCGGCAGTTCACCTTGAGGGTGTTATAGTTTGACTACACCATTACTCGGTCTCCTAGCCATATGGAACCCTGAGGTGTATGTTGGCTATAGCATGTTCATTGTAGGAACTGGATTGCATCAAGATGGAATCTATCTACCTCGGTGGTAGAGGAGTAGCCCTATGATGATCATGAGAATCAAGTCCAGAAATCCATGGCCATGGTAGAGTGAAATAATAGAAAGAGTTTCTATTTAGATTTTCACATTGGACTCGAATCGAATGATTACATCATATGACAGAGACTAGGGTTTGACGAGTTCACCTTAACCCTAATCTGATCGGGGCTCAAGATAGAAGAACTGAATCACACAGGTAGCTGCACCAAGAGGTTCGCATTCAGCTCTGATGGGTTGCCACCATATACTGCTAGGTGTCACTGGTGGATTTTGGGAGCAATTAGAATGATTTAGATGATCGATCATTCTAGCTGTTCGAATCAGAAGAGTTCTGATCCATCGAAAGGAGTTTCGATGATGTCTATGATAGAGATCATGACATATCCCATTACCATACAGAACTGAACCTAACTGGGTCACACAAACAAGGGTTTGAATCTGGTGATCATCAATTGAACTGATCTAGTTCAATTGATCTGAATGAGATTCAATTAGGTTCAAGGAAATCGTGCTAGCACTCGATTGAACCTAACGTTCTTCTTTTACTATCATAAATAAGTTGTCCTGACTGAGCCAAAGGAGTTTGTGCTCAATCAGAGGCCTTCATATGGTCTGACTGGAGGTTGTCCAAGTCAGAATAGGTTGTCTTATTTGTAAGACATTACCTGCCATTTTTGGTCACCTGCCATTTCTTGTTCTTTGACTTTGGTCAAAAGTCTACCTTTGACTGGTCAAACGTTGACCATTGACCCTTTGACTTTTGACCACATGTCATGCACCTATTGGAGAGCTGGTGGGGGCCTGTCCCCCTGCCAGAACCTGGCAAGGAGAAGGGCGCACGCCAAGGGTGGCGTGAGCCCAAGTAGGAGGCGCCTAGGAGTCCTTGTTGGACAAGGACTCCACCTCCCTTTTGGATTCCAATCAGAGTTCTACTAAGAATCCAGTTTGACTGGTCTTAGGCGCCCTCTAAGGAGGAATCCAGGGGTCTCTATTCCAACCAATCAGATTTAGATCTGATTTCACAAAGGGTTGTGATTGGTTGAGAGGAAGAGGAGTTGGATCACAAGAGGTCTATAAATAAGACCCTGCGCCCAACCCTAATTCTAATGCAATTGAGAAACCCCACGCCCCAAGGCTGCCTCTCCCCTCCTTCTCCATGCCATAGTCTCTTCTCCCCTTGCTCTCCACGTCCAAAAGTGTTTTGGACTTAGGTTGGTGCGATTCAGATCAAGGAAAGGCGATCAAAAGCAAGAAGGCTGCGCTGCTGCAAAAGGACGACTGCAGATCTTCAAAAGAGTTTTGAAGATCCTCCAGATCAGATCCAGATCTGATTTTTGGAGGTGTGATAGAGAAGAAGAGGATCTCCAGATCCAACCCGAGTGGATACCGGTAGAGGCCAGGCGCTTGCGTGGCTAAGATCCAGAACCTTCCGCTGCAATCAGGATCATCTACAGGGTAATAGGATTACCCAAATCAGGTAAATTAAATTTGATTTAATTTATCTTATTTTATTTTATTTATTAAAATAATAAGAATCAGATCTGAAACATATCAAGATCTGATTGAGATCAAGAGAAAAATTTTTGAAATATATCTCTTGATCTGATCAGATCTGGACGAACCTGGACCGGGAAATCAGGATTTCCCTTCAACTGGTATCAGAGCCATGGTTCTAAAATTATTTAGATCTGATTTTAATTTTATTTTAATTAGAAAATAAAGTGATTTTAGATGTCACATGAGATGTGATCAGATCTGAAATCAGAAAAAATTAAAATTAAATGATTTGGATCTAAGAACATGAAGATATGCATGACTAGTTCTAGAATAGAATAGTTCTATAGAATAGTTTTGCATGTCTTTGATTTAATCTGATTAAATCATATTTTAGATCTTCTTATTTACTATTTTCTGATATTATAAGTGTTATAATAACATCTGATAAATAGCAAATAAAAATTATTTAATTTTAAATATCATATGAGATATGATTGATGCATGTCTAGACTAGTTGTAGAATAGTTCTACATAATTGTCTAGATTAGAATTTATTTTGATTAGATCAATTTAAATCTAATTTTTTAGATTATTATGAGATAATTTAGATCTGAAAAACATGCATGATTATGATACATGAGATGTATGCAAAATATGCCATGATTAGATCTACTTTATATATGAGATATATGATATAGATCTGATATTGTTTTGTAGTATTGAATGTTCCTGATTAAGGCGTTCCTCTTGGCCGTCCGGTCATAAGAACGAAGAAGGGTTTAAAGGCCCTCTCTTTCCATTCGATGGGGTGTTCTTATGACGTGTAGGGGTGCTGCGTGTTCGTCCTTAATCAGAAACCCAAAACTTACTTTCTGCAAAACCCTAGATCCTGAAACCCTAGGATTTATTGTGCATATTTTGTTTATGAACCCAACTTAATTAAGAATTAAGTTTATGGAATATTAATTAGGTCTAAAATTGAGAATTTTCAGATCTAAGACATATTCATAATACTGGGTTCGGGCTTGGGTAGCTCAATTAGGTCTAAGCGGTTGATCAAACCGAATCAAGAGTTGGTTAGATGGGATCAACAATGCTTAAATTGACCAGCCTAATAGGATTAAGTCTGGGTCAAGATCGAGTCACGATCAAGCAAGACCTAATTAGGCTCAGAGGTTAGAGTCTGGATTGTAGGCTAACCCAATTGGTTCTGACTCAACAATTTGGTGTCTAAGGTAAGTTTGGCACAGACGACCGACTGGTTTTTAATTGGAAGCTACTCGACCTGAATGCGTTCTTGTGCGAGTTAACGGCATATTCCTTCCACCGGTCTCACTTACCTGGCCATATCTGTTGACACAGTTCTGATCTGAGGTGGTCAATAATCCGAGCTAACCCATGCCACTAGGTTAGTCATAATTGTTATGACTAAGCCAAGTCTAGTTTAATGAGACCTGAATCAATTCTCCCTAAGAAAAGATTAAGTCTGAGGTCTTCCACCATTGTAGATGTGCGGGCCCTTCCCGGGGTTGATTGTTCTCGGCTGGATACAGTGGCTCAGTTGCACCGGGAAGATGCAACCATGTCTATTAGGCATTGGATGCTATGGGCTGGAGGATGAGTTGGGCTCAATATTTCGGATACGGTGAGAGACTCAATTAGGAACCCAGTCTATGCAAATGGTGGGTCTGACTTAACTAAGGAGTGGATCAATATTTCGGATACGGTGAGATTCATGAATTAGAGACCAAGTTTGGGTGCACCATGATTAGAGAATCATTGAACAAGAGTTGTTCACTCATTGGCTAACCCATCACCAATAACTGTTAGGTGAGGTGATGAGTCAGTTGGTGAGACCGCACCACCCACTAGAAATCATTCAATCGCGGAGATTTTCGCATCTCTACAGAGGGAGTGTAGGGATCCGAGAAAATAGTGGGAGCTAATTTGTTTAAAAATAAAATCCCTAAACAAATTGGTCAAGTCAAAATTACAGTATCTAACTAGAATCTTTGACTCTCTACAGGAAAATGTCTGCGTCCAACCCATTGGCACGTATCCTAGACACACATAGACTGACTGGACCCAATTATAAAGATTGGCTCAGGAACTACAAAATTATTTTGGGTTCCGAGAAGTTAACCCATGTTTTGGACCAGGACCCTCCCACATTACCAGCCCGTCCATCTGTTGAACAGAGAGCGTCTCTGGAAAAATGGATTGACGAAGATAATAAGGCCAGATATTACATGTTGGGCTCGATGTCTGATGAGCTCCAGCGCCAACATGAAGATATCGGGACTGCTCGCCAAATGTTGGCTCACCTACAGGAGATGTTTGGTGAACAGAGTCGCGCAGCCAAATATCAAGTCACAAAATGACTTTTTAAGGCTAAGATGCGTGATGGGCAGTCAGTCCAAGATCACTGTCTGACAATGATCAAGGACATGGAAGAGCTTGAGAAGCTCGGTGTGAAGTTGGACTTGGACTTGCAGAACGATATTATTCTGCAATCCTTGACTGATGCATATGGGCAATTCATCATGAATTACCACATGCATAAACTTCAAAATTCCTTGGCCGAAGTTAATGAATATGCTGGTTACCGCTGAGCTTTCTATGAAAGGTTCTAAAGGCTCAGTTCTTGCTATGGAACGGACTTCTTCCAAAAGAAAGTCTTATGGAAAGAAAAAGAAGTCTGTGAAAAAGCAAAAGGTGGAAGGATCAAAGAAGAAGAAGGCAGAACCGAAGAAGAAGGCCGATGGTCAAAGGAAAGTGTTTCCATTGCAACAGCGACGGCCATTGGAAGCGGAACTGCCCTACTTACCTGGCCACCCTGAAGAACAAGAAGGAAGGTCCTTCTGGAGGTATGCTCGTTATTGAGTCTAACCTTACGGTTTCTTCTGCATCCAGTTGGGTGCTTGACTCTGGTTCTAGTGCTCATCTGTGCACTTCTATGCAGGGTCTTGAGGATAGCAGGAGGCTGAGGGATGGAGACATGATCCTACGCATCGGTAATGGAGCAAGAGTTGCTGCAGTAGCCGTGGGAACATACCCTCTTCGATTACCATCTGGTTTAGACTTAGTTTTAAAAGACTGTTATTATGTGCCTGCAGCTAGCAGGAATTTGATTTCTGTTTCATGCTTAGCACAAGAAGGCTATGTGATTACCTTCTTTAAGGACCATTGTAACATTCTTTATGAAAGAAATAAAATTGCAAATGGTTTCCTTATTAATGGTCTTTATCAGTTACATATTGATGTACCTATTTTAACTATCGAGCAAAACGTGAATGCCAAACGACCTAGGGATAGTCCAAACGATAGGATATCTATGGCACCTGAGATTAGGTCATATAGCAGAAGATAGGATTAACAAATTGGAGAAAAATGGGCTATTGAGTCCATTGACTTTCGAGTCATATCCAACTTGTGAATCTTGTCTTCAAGGCAAAATGACTAAACTCCCTTTTGTTGGACATGGGGAAGAGGGCCACAGATCTCCTTGCCCTAGTACATACTGATGTGTGCGGCCCATTTGATGTGCCGGCTAGAGGCAATTTTGTCTACTTCATTACCTTTACCGATGATTCTGTCTAGGTATGGGTATGTGTATCTTATGAGACACAAAGTCTGAAGCTTTTGAAAAGTTCAAAGAATTCAGACATGAAGTAGAAAAACAAACTGAAAAACCCATTAAGGTTCTTCGATCAGATCGAGGAGGTGAATACCTTAGCCGGGAATTCCTAGACTATCTCAAGGAAAATGGCATAGTCTCTCAATGGACTCCACCAGGAACACCTCAACTCAACGGGGTTTCAGAATGGAGAAATCGGACTCTATTGGATATGGTTCGATCCATGATGAGCTTCACAGACCTCCCTGATTTTCTTTGGGGACATTCATTGTTAACTTCAATTATCTACTGAATAGGGTTCCCTCTAAAACCGTTCCTACCACACCGTATGAGATATGGCATGGTAAGAAACCAAGTCTGAGTCATCTCAGAATTTGGGGTTGTCCGGCTCATGTCAAAAGACAACAAGCGGACAAGTTAGAGTTTAGGTCCTTTAGAGCTCGATTCATAGGATATCCTAAAGAGTCATTAGGATACTATTTCTACATTCCAGAAGACCACAATGTGATTGTGAGTCGACATGCCATCTTTCTTGAAAAATAGTTTATTCAACGGTATCGCATTGGAAAAGCAGATTGAGCTTGATGAGAAGAGTCTCACAAGCAGAACGACTAAGAGACCTAGTTGAACCAGAATCAGGTTGAGCATAAGAACATACCCCTCCACCTCGGTAGATCGAGAAAGGAGTGTTCCCGTCCCCCTGAGAATATTAGGTTATTTATTCAGGAGGAGTGTAGAGGAAAAATGTCCTCAGTAGTGTAGATGGCTCATGGAAGATGGCATCCCAAAAACCGTACAACGAAGGCGATATTCTAAGATATCGATCTACTGCAGGCAAATGAGCTTGAGGATAATGAAGTCAGAGATCGTACTCGATGCACTCAAAACAAGTCTCTGGACCTTTGGTTAGAGTCCACCAGAAGGTATAGTACCTATTTTGGGATGTAAATGGATCTCTCAAGAGAAAGTTGGTGCAGGATGGGAACGTGTGGAGATACATTAAGGCTAGACTCAGGTGCAAAAGGTTATAGTCAACGCGAAGGCATTGACTATCAGGGATAGCCTTTTCCCCGAGCAGCCTTGCTTAACAAATCTCCATCCGCACAGGTTGATTGCGTTGCCAAGCGCTATTTCTATGAATTTGGCAACAGTTTGGACAATCGTGAAAATGGCATTCCTAAAATGGATATCTTGAGGAAGATATCTATATGGAACAGCCGCTAAGGTATTCAAGTCCAAGTGATACTGTTCACAAGGTTTGCCAAAGCTGAAAGTCCATATAGTGGACTTAAGCAAGCATCTCCGACTTGGAACACTGCCGTTCCACCAATGATGTGGATCAAAAAGTTTTGGTTTCATCAAAAATGAAGGAAACCATGTATTTTCAAAAGGGTCGAGTGGGAGCGTGTTGTCCGTTCCTCGTTATCTGTACGTGTGATGACCATCCTCCTTATGGGAATGATATTCCCATGTTGACATCAGTCGAAGTGTTTGGTTGTCAAAAGGAAGTTCTCCTATGAAAGACCCCCATGGTGAAGCGTCCTTTATTCTAGGAATTAAGGGTCATTATAGGAGACTAGACCGATAGGATGCTAGGAGCTTTACAAGAAAGATGGTACATAGAGGAAAGTACTAAAGAGGTTAGTATGGGAAAAACTCTAGAGGGGATTAATTACCCTTTAGACATTCCTGGCGTTTCATCACTTTCAAGAAATGGTGCCCCAGCACACCTGAGGAAATAGAACCAGCCATGACCAAACGCAAGATTCCCTTATGCTTCTGCAATAGGAGGCCTCATGTATGCCATGCTATGGTACAACACCTGATATAGCCCATGCTGTGAGTGTTCACAAGCAGATTATCAGTCAAATCCAGGTGAAGAAACACGGACTTCTGTGAAAATGTATTCCTTAAGTACTTGTAGAAGAACTAAGGATATGATGTTGGTCTTTTGGGAAAGAGAAAACTCAAGTTCGAGGGATACGACAAGACTCCGGACTTCATGTCCATATTAATATCGAAAGTCGACATGGCTGGGAGTCTGTTACTGTGGTGCAATGCTGGAGCTGTAGCTGGAAGAGTTCCAAGCAAACGTGATGCAGATTCCACCATGGAAGCAGGAATATATAGCTGGCATCAGAGGCTGCAAAGAAGCTTCTGGTACAAGAAGTTTGCTGCAGAAATGGAAGTAATTGCCCATCATATGCCAATTCCTTCTTCTACTGCGGACAACAATGGCGCCATAGGCCTTGCTTAAGGAAGCCGAGGTCTCACCAGAGTCCAAGCAGCATTGAGCGGCGATATCATCTCTCCGCATTACCTTGAGAAAGGTTACGTTGAGGTAAGAGAGTCAAGCTCCGCAGATAACTGTGGCAGGGACCCACTTACCAAAGCCGTTGTGGCCGAGTAGAAGGATCGAAGCCCACCTAGAGAAGAGGGACTTAGACTTTAGCCAATTGGCTTCTAGGGACAAGTGGGGAGATTGCTTAGCGATATATTGGTGCCCTAGAAGCCAGAATTGGCGCTGACACTTGTAATACACTCTAGGGGCACAAATTTAATTTTGTATTATAATTAATGAAATGGGTTAATTTTCTATCACACATGTGTATTTAGTGTCTGTGAACATTCCTTTGAGTTAATGGTAATGTAATTTCATATTTTTCAAGAGTTGAAAATTTAAAAGACATGAATAATCATTATTAACTTCATAAAAGCTCCCGACCATAGATCATCATGAGGATGGTGATTGATCCGAAGTTTGGTGTACGATCGCTTCTCTTTAGTAGATGAGTCTTGAGTCTACGGTGTGGAGACACCGGAGCGGAGAGTACAGTTACTCGTTAGAGAACGAGGGCACTGAGCGTGACCACCTCGAGTAGTCATTAGGAAGTCTACCTTCTCGTCAATGACTGACTCGATGCTGCCAGTAGTGTGTCTTGGTTCTTTGACCTGAGATGCATCGCAGTCACCTTGAGGGTGTTATAGTTTGACTACACCATTACTCGTCTCCTAGCCATATGGATCCTGAGGTGTGTATGTTGGCTTTAGCATGTTCATTGTAGGAACTGGATTGCATCAAGATGAATCTATCTACCTCGAGTGGTAGAGGAGTAGCCCCATGTGATGATCTCATGAGCGAATCAAAGTCCAGAAATCCATGGCCATGGTAGAGTGAAATTATGAGAAAGAGTTTCTATTTAGATTTTCACATTGGACTCGAATCGATAGATTACCATCATATGACAGAGACTAGGTTTGACGAGTTCACCTTAACCCTAAATCTGATCGGGGGCTCAAGATAGAAGAATGAACACACAGGTTAGCTGCACAAGAGGTTGCATTCAGCTCTGATGGGTTGCACCATATACTGCTAGGTGTCACTGGTGGATTTTGGAGCAATTAGAATGATTTAGCAATGTGATCATTCTAGCTGTTCGAATCAGGAAAAGTTCTGATCCATCGAAAGGAGTTTCGATGATGTCTATTGATTAGAGATCATGACAATATCCCATTACCAATATAGAACTGAACCTAACTGGGTCCACAAAACAAGGGTTTGAATCTTGGTGATCATCAATTGAACTATCTAGTTCAATTGATCTGAATGAGATTCAATTAGGTTCAAGGAAATCGTCTAGCACTCGATTGACCTAACGTTCTTCTGTTTTACTGATTCATAAGATAAAGTTGTCGCTGACTGAGCCAAAGGAGTTTGTGCGTGATCAGAGGGCCTTCATATATGGATCTGACTGGGAGGTTGTCCAAGTCAGAAATAGGTTGTCTTATTTGTAGACATTACCTGCCATTTTGTCACCTGCCATTCTTGTTTCTTGACTTTTGGTCAAAAGTCTACCTTTGACTGAAGTCAAATTTGACCAATTGACCCTTTGACTTTTGACCACATGTCCATGCACCTATTGGAGAGCTGTGTGAGGGCCTGTCCCCCTGCCAGAACCTGGCAAGGAGAAGGGCGCAACGCCAAGGGTGGCGTGAGCCCAAGTAGGAGGCCCTAGGAGTCCTTGTTGGACAAGGACTCCACTCCTTTTTGGATTCCAATCAGAGTTCTACTAAGAATCCAGTTTGACTGGTCTTAGGCGCCCTTAAGGAGGAATCCAGGGGTCTCGTATTCCAACCAATCAGATTTAGATCTTGATTCACAAAAGGGTTGTGATTTGGTTGAGAGGAAGAGGAGTTGGATCACAAAGAGGTCTATAAATAAACCCTGCACCCAACCCTAATGCTATGCAATTCAAATTGAGAAACCCCAGCCCCAAGGCTGCTCTCTCCCCTCCTTCTCCATGCCATAGTCTCTCTCCCTTGCTCTCCACCTCCAAAAGGTGTTGGACTTAGGTTGGTGCGATTCAGATCAGGAAGGCGATCCAAAAGCAAAGAAGGTCTGCGCTGCTGCAAAAAGGACGACTGCAGATCTTCAAAAGAGTTTTGAAGATCCTTCCAGATCAGATACTCAGATCTGATTTTTGGAGGTGTGATAGAGAAGAAGAGGATCTCTTAGATCCAACCCGAGTGAGATACCGGTAGAGGCCAGCGCTTGCGTGGCTAGATCCAGAACCTTCCGCTGCAATTCAGGATCATCTACAGCGGGAAATAGATTACCCAAATCAGGTAAATTAAATTTGATTTAATTTATCTTGTTTTATTTATTTATTAAAATAATAAGGAATCAGATCTAAAACATATTCAAGATCTGATTGAGATCAAGAGAAAATTTTTGAAAATATATCTCTTGGATCTTGATCAGATCTGGACGAACCTGGACCGAAAATCAGGATTTCCTTTCATGATCAAGATGGAAATTGACCACTTCAAGAGTGGAGAAGAAATGTGTCACTATATTTTAAGTATAGAAAAACCTTGCCTAGGATAATCCATTAGATGGATTATGATGATTTTGAAATTACAAATGTGAACAACCTTAAATCAACAGAGTTGAATAGTGAACTCGAGGTATCCTAACCGAAGCATTGTGGTCACAGGGATGAATTATCGTGGAAATCCCATATCTCCATGTGGTTCCTAAAGGATGGTGTTCGTTATACCCACGCGAACCCTATCGACACGTGCGGATATCATTTTTAGATGATCACTAAATTGGGATAGAAATTTATTCCTATGCTACTAGCTTAGGTTTGGACCTATGAGATTACACACATTAGAGCTTATGATCTAATCGAATGGTTGATCAACAATTAAGAATTATTCTAGGATTAAACAATCAATAGATTGGTGTTTAACATAGTGCAAGTGTTGCAGGAGGATCGATTAGCAATTGGATTATTAATTGACTTAATTTGATTAAGCCAATAGGCTGAGATTAAGTTTAATTAAATATGATTTAATTAGATTTAGTTTGGACTTGATTGGATCAAGTCCAATTGGTTTATTGGATAAGCCAAGTGCAAGGAAGAGCTAGTCCTAGTCTAACTAGGATTTGAATTAACCCAATTTTCTAATTTAATTAAAAAATAAATTAGAATAAAATTGGATTTAATCTAATTTAATTAAGTTCCTAAATGGGTTAGGATTTTATTTAATTGGGTTGGTTTAATCTTAATTTTATTTGGTTAAAAGATCTTGTTTGACCAAGTCAAAACAGGAGTCCTAGTGTGACTAGGACTTCCTATCACTTGTGCTACTTAATCCTCATGCTCCATGTCCTTTTTATTTTATTTCTTACAAAAAAATTCTCCACTCCCATGGCTTCTCACACCCTCTTTCTCTCCTCCTTTTCTCATAAGACAATTTGCTGGAAAACCAAGTCAAAAGAGGAGTTAGTTTTGCTTAGGATTCTATGAGATAGAATCCGTGTTGACCAAAACATCTTCCCTTGAGTGCCTCCCCCTCTTTTAACTAATTCTTCTCTTATTCCAAGAAAATAATCTTCTTTTTTGTGCACCCTCCCTTGCTGGTCCACACCAATAATTGTGGAGGAGGCGCCTAAGAGTTGGGCACCCCAATAACTTCCCACATTTTGATATTCCTATTCTAGGATTTTGATCTAACTTGGACTCTTCTTTTTCTCTATTTATTTTACTCAAATTTTTTTATACAATATAGAGATTCGGAAGAAATTTAGGGTGTGCAAAAATTAGAGGAAGAGGGTCCTTGGGCATGGGGGTTCCGTAGGCACCAAACTAGGTCTCAAGGTGAGAGAAAAGAGAAGAAGAAGAGGATCTTCTTCTAGGGCTGTTTTATTTTCAATCTTTCTTCTTTTTTTTTTGGATATTTTCTAAGAGAATCTTAGATTAGTAAACTCTCATCTTTCTTCTCATATTTTGGAAAGTCAAAATTTTAAAGAAGAAAACATCGGATCGACCGTCGAAGAAGGATCGGCACAGTACTAGCATGCTGTGTTGATTTTCTGCATCGAACTTCAGATCAGAGATCGTAGGCTCGTGTAGATGACTCCTAGAGGCCAGATGCATATGCTGCTTGTGACTTCATCCTCAAACCTAGATAAGTAAGTTAGAACGTCTAACTTGCTTAGGTAATGATATGATCTATATACATCATACCTGCATTTGATGTAGTGTAGATCTAGGTTGATTTGATCAATCTTTTCTTTCTTGTTTGATTTTAATTTTTGATTTAATATCATGCCTTGATCATGTAATAGATTTGAGGTCTAGGTGTTTACTTATTTATTTAAATAAATATTTATTTTATTTAAGTCTTTCACTATAAGATCTTGAAAAAGTTTCAAGATCTACTTGTAAAACCCTAGATCAGGAACCTTCAATTGGCACTGAACTTCTTTTATTGATTTTGGGGCAGTCATTTCCTGGATGGCTTGGATCTTCTTTGGATTGGCCTCGATTCTCTATCTCGAGACCATGAAGCCCAAGAATTTCTTCGAGGTTACTCTGAAGGTGCACTTGATCAGATTCAACTTCATCTTTTATCTTTGGAGAGCATTGAAGGTCTCTTCAAGATCGGCTACGTGACTGATCAAAGTTTGGCTCTTGACAAGCATGTCATCTACGTAGACTTTCATGTTGCGGTCCATCTACTCTCTGAAAATCTTATTGACCAAATGCTAATATGTTGTGCCTATATTTTTAAGCCCGAAGGGCATGACCTTATAATAATAAAGACTGCGGTTAGTGATAAAAGTAGTTTTCTCCTCATCCTCTGGTGCCATCTAGATTTGATTGTAGCCAGAGAGGGCGTCCATGAAGGTGGAGAGCTCATGGCTCGAAGTTGCATCCACCAGTTGATCAATTTTGGACAGGAGGTAGCTATCCTTTAGGTAGGCCTTGTTCAGTTTCTTGAAGTCTATGCACATTTTTCATTTGCCATTAACCTTCTTGACTAGGACCACATTAGAGATCCAACTCAGATAGTTGATTTCTCAAATAAATCCATCCTTAAGGAGCTCATCCACTTCCTCCACTATCACCTTTTGCCTTTTCGGTGCGTGGCTCTGAATTTTTCTTTCACTGGCTTGCACTCGAGATCAACAACCAGCCGATGTTCCATGACCTCAGCATTAATTTTCGACATATCTACTGGGGCCTAGACAAAAGTGTCAGCATTCTTCCATAGGAAGGTAACGAGCTGCTCCCAAACTTCATCCCCTAGGTTGGAGCCGATCTGCACCATGTATTCTGTATTTTCATCATTTAGAGGGACAGCTACATAGTCTTCCAATGGTTCACCTTGCTCTTCAATAAGGTCATCATGGACATCCAGACCATCAATCGGGCAAAGGTTGGGTTGGCTATTATTTTGTAAAGCGATGGAGTAGCAGTGCCTTACCAAAACCTGATCTTCTATAACCTCCTAGATTCTGCACCTCCTCAGGAACTTCATTTTTAGGTAGTAGATCGACACCACAGCCCGAAGTGCATTTAGACCAGATCGATCGAGAATTATGTTGTAGGCTGATGGAGCCTTCACAATCAGAAAGTCGATCTATGCTTTGGCTTAATTTGGGTATTGTCCTACTATCATAGTCAGTGTTATTATTCCTTCAACTGGCACAGCATCGCCAGTGAAGCCCACTAATGGAGAGTTCATAGGTTTCAGGTAGTTATTAGGTATAGACATTTTAGAGAATGCATCATAAAATAAGACACCAATAGAGCTTTCATTATCTATCAGAATGCACTGTACATCATAGTCAGCAATGTTTTGAGAGATTACAATGGCATCGTTATGCGAAAACTAAACTCCTTGAGTATCTTCATCAATGAAAGTTATTGGTTCTTTAGTCCTCCAATTCTTCGCTTTCCCTATCGATTCACTAGCCTCTCCCCACCAAACTCCCCTAGAAATGTTCTTGATGCTGTCGAGGGGTGGCCGATCTCCTTGCTGCTCTTTCTTTCTTGATGGTTCAGGCTGGGACAGTACCCTTGGTTGATCATTTCTTACTTCAAGCCAACATCGCATGAATTGACCAAGTCAGCCTCGCCTGATAAGCTCCTCAATCTCATCTAGGAATTGGATGTATTCCTCAGTATCGTAACCATGGTCATGATGGTAGAGGCAGTACTTATTAGGATTTTGCTTGTTGGGATGAGACCACATCTTCTCCAGCCTCGATAGTTACTCCTTGATTTCCATCAGCACCTGGATCCTCAGCACGTTAAGAAGAGCATAGTTGTGGAACCTTCTAAGGGGGGAGCTCTGTCGTGCCCTTCTATCCGGAGTTCTTTGCCTTCGGGCCTGAGGAGGAGTTCGAGCTCGCTTGCACTCAAGAGGAGTTCGAGAGCATCGTCGAGCTTCACTCGACCTTTCTTCAGTAGTGGGCTTACTTGATTCATCCACTCGCCGCTCTCCAGTGGCTTCACTATCTTTGGCCTTCAAGGCCTCTTTTGTCCAAGCATAACCATCAGCCCGGGGCAGCATATTAATAAAATTCCTAAGGTACTTCTTCTCCAGAGAGAATAACAGATTATTCTTTTGGAGGCCATCTATTAGTGCAGCCATTGCAATAGACTGGCCTAAGTTTCGGACCTCCAAAGTAGCTGCATTGAAGTGGTTGACATAGACCTGAATGAACTTTCCTTCCTTTTGCCTAACATGGATGAGGGAATTCAAGTCTCATCGGGGACGTTGACTGTTGACGAAGTGAGCCACAAATTGGTGGCTCATTTGATCGAAGAAAAAGATAGTACCCTGCTTAAGGGCCAAGTACCATTTCTTGGCTGCTCCCTTCAGGGTGGAGGGGAAAGCTCAGCATAGGATGGCGTCAGGCGCACCATGGAGCAGCATCATTATCCAAGAGGCCTCTAAATGATCGATAGGATCAATAGTCCCATCGTAGCTCTCAAACTATGGAAGCTTAAAGTTCGATGGGATTGGTTCTTGCATGATTTGCTGAGAGAAAGGAGGATCAATGCAAATGTCCTTAATGTGGGAGGGAGGAACACGATGGAGTTCTTCAATCCATCAGTTCATTTCTTGTAGCTTTTGGTCCAAAAGATCCTCATGATCGTGGATCTTCAAAGTCTTCTAGCAGAATGGGGGTAAGGTCCCCCCAGGGGTCGAATCATGATTGGAGCAAGGGCTCTCTGCCCTCTATTTTTCTTTTTTGAAAGTTATCGATCGACTCACCCAAGTCAGTCTCTCTATATCAGATCCTAGGGTTCTGGTGTAGCCTGGTCTGGCTGGGTAGGCATTGTAGGCCGTTGTTACTCCATGGCCTACACTACTTTAGTGAGGCCTCTAACCTGCTGGACCAGTAGGTTGACTTGCTCCACGTCCACCATTGCTACAGATGGAGCTTGAGATGCTAGGGATGAGATAGGGGCGGGCAGATCTAAATGAGATCTAGCTACGAAGGTGGTTGACTACCGAGTCGAGACCTTCTTGGGAGGCATTACCGAGAAATTAGTCGAGGAAGAAAAGCTTTGAAGGGGAGAAGAAGAAGAAAATGCTTTCGCTAAGCACGCTTTTAAGAACAAGGGACCCTCAAAAGAAAGAGGACCCTTTCTCTAGCATCAATTCTATTGGTACAGAATCTGTTTGACGTCGAAACTAGCTATAGCTAAAGAAGTCGAGGTCACCATCGAAAACTGCAAAAGAAGTCTAAATCGGAGGAGGGGTGGCTCTAGCAGGACTCTCCAACGGTCAAGTCAGCTCTTCCAACTAATAGAAATGGAATGCTCAACAGAGAAAGTAGCAAATTTTCAAGATGGTGGAGAGAGCCCTGGAGAAAACTTATCTAGAGGGTTTCTTTTATAGATGGAGCCTATAACAAACTGATGGTGATAGCCGTGAAGGAAAATCCTGATTTTTTGATCCAGGTTCGTTCAGATCTGATCAGATCAAGAGATATATTTTAAAAAATTTTTTCTTAGATCTATATCATATCTGAGATGTTTCAAATTTGATTCTTATTATTTTAATAATTAAAATAAATTCAGATAAATTAAATCAAATTTAACTTACCTTGAATCGGGTAATCCTATTACCTGTTGATGATCCTGTATGCAGCGG
This sequence comes from Cocos nucifera, assembly GCA_006176705.1. NCBI lineage: Eukaryota > Viridiplantae > Streptophyta > Magnoliopsida > Arecales > Arecaceae > Cocos > Cocos nucifera. Next base: position 80,780 of record QRFJ01002180.1, on the reverse strand, counting down.
AAGGTTCTGGATCTAGCCACACAAGCATCTGGCCTCTATCGATATCCACTCAGGCTAGATCTGAAGATCCTCATCTTCTCTATCATATCTCCAAAAATTAAATCTGGATCTGATCTAGAGGATCTTCAAAACTCCTTTTGAAGATCAGCAGTCATCCTTTACAGCAGTGCAGCCTTCTAGTTTTTGATCGCCTTTCTTTGATCTGGATCGCACCAACCAAGCTCCAAAACTCTTTTAGATGTGGAGAGGAGAGGAGAAGATGCTTTGGCATGGAGGAGGAGAGGAGAAAAGGCCTTAGGGCATGGAGAATTGTGATTACTCTTTGAGTTGGGTACAGGATATTATTTATAGACTAACTGTGATCCAACTCCACTTCTTCCCAACCAATCGTAACCTTTTGTGAAATCAGATCTAAATCTGATTGGTGGGAATAGAGTCTCCTGGATTCCTCCTTAGATGGCGCCTAAGACCAGTCAAACTGGATTCTTAGAAGGACTTCTAATTGAAATCCAAAAGGGAGATGGAGTCCTTGTCCAACAAGGACTCCAGGGCGCCTCTAGCTTGGGCGCACGCCTAGGGTGGTGTGCGCCCTCCCCCTTGCTAGGTTCTGGTAGGGGGGATAGGCCCCCACCAGGTCTCCAATAGGTGCTTGACATGTGATCAAAAGTCAAAGTGTCAATCATCAATGTTTGACCAGTGAAAGGTAGACTTTTGATCAAAGTCAAAGAACAAGAAATAGCAGGTGACCAAAAATGGTAGGTAATGTCTTACAAGATAAGACAACCTTTTCTAACTTGGACAACCAATAGTCAGACCATATGAAGGCCTCTGATTGAGCACAAACTCCTTTGGCTCAGATAGGACAACTTATTTCTGATAGCAAAAGAAGAACGTTAGGTTCAATCGAGTGTTAGCACGATTTTCTTGAACCTAATTGAATCTCGTTCAGATCAATTGAACTAGGATCAGTTCAATTGATGATCACCAGATTCAAACCCTTGTTTGTGTGACCCAGTTAGGTTCAGTTCTGTATGGTAATGGGATATGTCATGATCTCTATCATCGACATCATCGAAACTCCTTTCGATGGATCAGAACTCTTCTGATTCGAACAGCTAGAATGATCGATCATCTAAATCATTCTAATTGCTCCCAAAATCCACCAGTGACACCTAGCAGTATATGGTGGCAACCCATCAGAGCTGAATGCGAACCTCTTGGTGCAGCTACCTGTGTGATTAAGTTCTTCTATCTTGAGCCCCGATCAGATTAGGGTTAAGGTGAACTCGTCAAACCCTAGTCTCTGTCATATGATGTAATCATTCGATTCGAGTCCAATGTGAAAATCTAAATAGAAACTCTTTCTATTATTTCACTCTACCATGGCCATGGACTTTCTGGACTTGATTCTCATGATCATCATAGGGCTGCTCCTCTACCACCGAGGTAGATAGATTCCATCTTGATGCAATCCAGTTCCTACAATGAACATGCTATAGCCAACATACACCTCAGGGTTCCATATGGCTAGGAGACCGAGTAATGGTGTAGTCAAACTATAACACCCTCAAGGTGAACTGCCGATGCATCTCAGGTCAAAGAACCAGACACACTACTGCAGCATCGAGTCAGTCATTGACGAGAAGGTAGACTTCCTAATGACTACTCGAGGTGGTCACGCTCAGTGCCCTCGTTCTCTAACGAGTACCTGTACTCTCGCTCCGGTGTCTCCACACCGTAGACTCAAGACTCATCTACTAAAGAGAAGCGATTGTACACCAACCTTCCGGATCAATCACCATCCTCGTGATGATCCTATGGTCGGGAGCATTTTATGAGTTAATAATGATTATTCATGTCTTAAATTTTCAACTCTTGAAAATATGAATTATCATTACCATTAACTCAAAGGATGTATCACAGACACTAAATACACATATGTGATAGAAAATAACCCATTTTATTGATTATAGTCAAAATTATAATTTTGCCCCTAGAAGTGTATTACAAGTGTCAGCCAATTCTGGCTTCTAGGGCACATATATCTAACAATCTCCCACTTGTCCTAAAGCCAATTGGCTACAAGTCTAAGTCCCATCTTCTCAAGGTGGGCTTCGATCTTCTGCTGGCCCAACGGCTTTGTAAGTGGGTCTGCCACATTATCTGTGGAGTTGACTCTCTTGACCTCGAACGTAACCCTTCTCGAAGGTAATCGCGGATGAGGTGGTATCGCCGCTCAATGTGCTTGGATTTCTGGTGAGACCTCGGCTCCTTAGCAAGGGCTATGGCGCCATTGTTGTCGCAGTATAGAGGAATGGCATCTGATGGCATTACTCCAATTTCTGCAGCAAACTTCTTGTACCAGAATGCTTCCTTCGCAGCCTCTGATGCAGCGATATATTCTGCTTCCATGGTGGAATCTGCTATCACGGTTTGCTTGGAACTCTTCCAGCTGACAGCACCACCATTGCACACAAACAGACTCCAGATGTCGACTTTCGATCATCTATATCAGACATGAAATCCGAGTCTGTGTATCCCTGGACTTGGAGTTCTCCATTACCAAAGACCAACATCATATCCTTAGTTCTTCTCAAGTACTTAAGGATACATTTCACAGAAGTCCAGTGTTCTTCACCTGGATTTGACTGATATCTGCTTGTGACACTCACAGCATGGGCTATATCAGGTCGTGTACATAGCATGGCATACATGAGGCTCCCTATTGCAGAAGCATAAGGGATCTTGCTCATGCGTTCTATTTCCTCAGGTGTGCTAGGGGCACATCTTCTTGGAAAGATGAATACCATGTCTGAAGGGTATTAATCCCCTCTTAGAGTTTTCCATACTAAACCTCTTTAGTACTTCCTCTATGTACATCTTCTGTGAAAGTCCTAGCATCCTATTCGGTCTATCCCTATAGACCTTAATTCCTAGAATAAAGGATGCTTCACCTAGGTCTTTCATGGAGAATTCCTTGGACAACCATATTTTGACTGTTGTCAACATGGGAATATCATTCCCAATAAGGAGGATGTCATCCACGTACAATACGAGGAAGACAACAGCGCTCCCACTGACCTTTTTGAAAACACACATGGTTCCTCTTCATTTTTGATGAAACCAAACTTTTTGATCACATCATTGAAACGAGTGTTCCAGCTCCGAGATGCTTGCTTAAGTCCATATATGGACCTTTGCAGCTTGCAAACCTTGTGATCAGTATCACTGGATGTGAAACCTAGCGGCTGTTCCATATAGATATCTTCCTCAAGATATCCATTTAGGAATGCCGTTTTCACGTCCATTTGCCATATTTCATAATCGAAATAGGCTGCAACGGCAAGCAATGTGCGGATGGATTTTAGCATAGCCACTGGGGAAAAGGTATCCTGATAGTCAATGCCTTCGCGTTGACTATAACCTTTTGCCACTAGTCTAGCCTTGAATGTCTCCACATTCCCATCTGCACCAATCTTTCTCTTGAAGATCCATTTACACCCAATAGGTACTATACCTTCTGGTGGATCTACCAAGGTCCAGACTTGGTTTGAGTGCATCGAGTCAATTTCTGACTGCATTGCCTCTAGCCATTTCTCGGAGTCGATATCTGATATCGCCTCGTTGTAGGTTTTGGGATCATCACCATGAGCACCATTACCTACGAGGAACATTTCCTCTACTTCCTCTGAAATAATACCTAAGTATCTTTCAGGGGGACGGAAAACTCTTTCCGATCTACGAGGTGGAGGAGGTAGTGTTCTTATTGGCTCAACCTGATTTGGTTCCAATTGGTCCTTAGCTCGTTGTACTTGTGAGACTTTCTCATCAAGCTTAATCTGCTTTCCAATGCCGCTATCTTGAATAAACTATTTTTCAAGAAAGATGGCATGTCGACTCACAATCACATTGTGGTCTTCTGGAATGTAGAAATAGTATCCTAATGACTCTTTAGGATATCCTATGAATCGAGCTCTGAAAGGACCTAAACTCTAACTTGTCCGCTTGTTGTCTTTTGACATGAGCCGGACAACCCCAAATTCTGAGATGACTCAGACTTGGTTTCTTACCGTGCCATATCTCATACGGTGTGGTAGGAACGGTTTTAGAGGGAACCCTATTCAGTAGATAAATTGAAGTTAACAATGAGTGTCCCCAAAGAAAATCAGGGAGGTCTGTGAAGCTCATCATGGATCGAACCATATCCAATAGAGTCCGATTTCTCCATTCTGAAACCCCGTTGAGTTGAGGTGTTCCTGGTGGAGTCCATTGAGAGACTATGCCATTTTCCTTGAGATAGTCTAGGAATTCCGGCTAAGGTATTCACCTCCTCGATCTGATCGAAGAACCTTAATGGGTTTTTCCAGTTTGTTTTTTCTACTTCATGTCTGAATTCTTTGAACTTTTCAAAAGCTTCAGACTTGTGTCTCATAAGATACACATACCCATACCTAGACAGATCATCGGTAAAGGTAATGAAGTAGACAAAATTGCCTCTAGCCGGCACATCAAATGGGCCGCACACATCAGTATGTACTAGGGCAAGGAGATCTGTGGCCCTCTCCCCATGTCCAACAAAAGGGAGTTTAGTCATTTTGCCTTGAAGACAAGATTCACAAGTTGGATATGACTCGAAAGTCAATGGACTCAATAGCCCATTTTTCTCCAATTTGTTGATCCTATCTTCTGCTATATGACCTAATCTCAGGTGCCATAGATATCTATCATTTGGACTATCCCTAGGTCGTTTGGCATTCACGTTTTGCTCGATAGTTAGAATAGGTACATCAATATGTAGCTGATAAAGACCATTAATAAGGAAAACCATTTGCAATTTTATTTCTTTCATAAAGAATGTTACAATGGTCCTTAAAGAAGGTAATCACATAGCCTTCTTGTGCTAAGCATGAAACAGAAATCAAATTCCTGCTAGCTGCAGGCACATAATAACAGTCTTTCAAAACTAAGTCTAAACCAGATGGTAATCGAAGAGGGTATGTTCCCACGGCTACTACTGCAGCAACTCTTGCTCCATTACGATGCATAGGATCATGTCTCCATCCCTCAGCCTCCTGCTATCCTCAAGACCCTGCATGGAAGTGCACAGATGAGCACTAGAACCAGAGTCAAGCACCCAACTGGATGCAGAAGAAACCGTAAGGTTAGACTCAATAACGAGCATACCTCCAGAAGGACCTTCCTTCTTGTTCTTCAGGGTGGCCAGGTAAGTAGGGCAGTTCCGCTTCCAATGGCCGTCGCTGTTGCAATGGAAACACTTTCCTTTGACATCGGCCTTTCTTCTTCGGCTTCTGCCTTCTTCTTCTTTGATCCTTCCACCTTTTGCTTTTTCACAGACTTCTTTTTCTTTCCATAAGACTTTCTTTTGGAAGAAGTCCGTTCCATAGCAAGAACTGAGCCTTTAGAACCTTTCATAGAAAGCTCAGCGGTAACCAGCATATTCATTAATTCGGCCAAGGAATTTTGAAGTTTATGCATGTGGTAATTCATGATGAATTGCCCATATGCATCAGTCAAGGATTGCAGAATAATATCATTCTGCAGATCCAAGTCTAACTTCACACCGAGCTTCTCAAGCTCTTCCATGTCCTTGATCATTGTCAGACAGTGATCTTGGACTGACTGCCCATCACGCATCTTAGCCTTAAAAAGTCATTTCGTGACTTGATATTTGGCTGCGCGACTCTGTTCACCAAACATCTCCTGCAGGTGAGCCAACATTTGGCGAGCAGTCCCGATATCTTCATGTTGGCGCTGGAGCTCATCAGACATCGAGCCCAACATGTAATATCTGGCCTTATTATCTTCGTCTATCCATTTTTCCAGAGACGCTCTCTGTTCAATGGATGGATGGGGCTGGTAAGGTGGGAGGGTCCTGGTCCAAAACATGGGTTAACTTCTCTGAACCCAAAACTAATTTTGTAGTTCCTGAGCCAATCTTTATAATTGGGTCCAGTCAGTCTATGTGTGTCCAGGATACGTGCCAATGGGTTGGACGCAGACATTTTCCTGTAGAGAGTCAAAGATTCTAGTTAGATACTGTAATTTTGACTTGACCAATTTATTTAGGGAATTTTATTTTTAAACAAATTAGCTCCCACTATTTTCTCGGATCCCTACACTCCCTCTGTAGAGATGCAAAAATCTCCACGATTAATGATTTCTAGTGGGTGGTGCGGTCTCACCAACTGACTCATCACCTCACCTAACAGTTATTGGTGATGGGTTAGCCAATGAGTGAACAACTCTTGTTCAATGATTCTCTAATCATGGTGCACCCAAACTTGGTCTCTAATTCATGAATCTCACCGTATCCGGAATATTGATCCACTCCTTAGTTAAGTCAGACCCACCATTTGCATAGACTGGGTTCCTAATTGAGTCTCTCACCGTATCCGAAATATTGAGCCCAACTCATCCTCCAGCCCATAGCATCCAATGCCTAATAGACATGGTTGCATCTTCCCGGTGCAACTGAGCCACTGTATCCAGCCGAGAACAATCAACCCCGGGAAGGGCCCGCACATCTACAATGGTGGAAGACCTCAGACTTAATCTTTTCTTAGGGAGAATTGATTCAGGTCTCATTAAACTAGACTTGGCTTAGTCATAACAATTATGACTAACCTAGTGGCATGGGTTAGCTCGGATTATTGACCACCTCAGATCAGAACTGTGTCAACAGATATGGCCAGGTAAGTGAGACCGGTGGAAGGAATATGCCATTAACTCGTACAAGAACGCATTCAGGTCGAGTAGCTTCCAATTAAAAACCAGTCGGTCGTCTATGTGCCAAACTTACCTTAGACACCAAATTGTTGAGTCAGAACCAATTGGGTTAGCCTACAATCCAGACTCTAACCTCTGAGCCTAATTAGGTCTTGCTTGATCGTGACTCGATCTTGACCCAGACTTAATCCTATTAGGCTGGTCAATTTAAGCATTGTTGATCCCATCTAACCAACTCTTGATTCGGTTTGATCAACCGCTTAGACCTAATTGAGCTACCCAAGCCCGAACCCAGTATTATGAATATGTCTTAGATCTGAAATTCTCAATTTTAGACCTAATTAATATTCCATAAACTTAATTCTTAATTAAGTAGGGTTCATAAACAAAATATGCACAATAAATCCTAGGGTTTCAGGATCTAGGGTTTTGCAGAAAGTAAGTTTTGGGTTTCTGATTAAGGACGAACACGCAGCACCCCTACACATCATAAGAACACCCCATCGAATGGGAAGAGAGGGCCTTTAAACCCTTCTTCGTTCTTATGACCGGACGGCCAAGAGGAACGCCTTAATCAGGAACATGTCAATACTACAAAATAGTTATTAGATCTATATCATATATCTCATATACAAATTAGATCTAATCATGGCATATTTTGCATACATCTCATGTATCAAATCATGCATGTTTTCAGATCTAAATTATCTCATAATAATCTAAAAAATTAGATTTAAATTGATCTAATCAAAATAAATTCTAATCTAGACAATTATGTAGAACTATTCTACAACTAGTCTAGACATGCATCAATCATATCTCATATGATATTTAAAATTAAATAATTTTTATTTGCTATTTTTTAGATGTTATTATAATAATTATAATATCAAAAAATAGTAAATAAATAGATCTAAAATATGATTTAATCAGATTAAATCAAAACATGCAAGACTATTCTATAGAACTATTCTATTTTAGAACTAGTCATGCATATTTTCTAATCTTAGATCCAAATCATTTAATTTTAATTTTTTTTCTGATTTCAGATCTGATCACATCTCATGTGACATCTGAAAATCACTTATTTTTAATTAAAATAAATTTAAAATTAGATCTAAACACTTTTAGAACCATGGCTCTGATACCAGTTGAAGGAAAATCCTGATTTCCCGGATCCAGGTTCGTTCAGATCTGATCAGATCAAGAGATATATTTTTCAAAAATTTTCTTCTTGATCTAATCAGATCTTGAGATATTTCAGATCTGATTCTTATTATTTTAATAAATAAAATAAAATTAGATAAATTAAATCAAATTTAATTTACCTTGATTTGGGTAATCCTATTACCCTGTAGATGATCCTGTATGCAGCGGAAGGTTCTGGATCTAGCCACGCAAGCGCCTGGCCTCTACCGGTATCCACTCAGGCTATGGATCTAGGAGATCCTCTTCTTCTCTATCACATCTCCAAAAATCAGATCTGGATCTGATCTGGAGGATCTTCAAAACTCCTTTTGAAGATCAGCAGTCGTCCTTTGCAGCAGCGCAGCCTTCTAGCTTTTTGATCGCCTTTCTTTGATCTGGATCGCACCAACCAAGCTCCAAAACTCTTTTTTGGACATGGAGAGGAGAGGGAGAAGATGCTTTGGCATGGAGGAGGAGAGGAGAGGCAGCCTTGGGGCATGGAGAATTGTGATTCACTCTTTAAGTTGGGCGCAGGGTCTTATTTATAGACTAAGCTGTGATCCAACTCCTCTTCTTTCCCAACCAATCACAACCCTTTGTGAAATCAGATCTAAATCTGATTGGTGGGAATAGAGTCCCCTGGATTCCTCCTTAGAGGGTGCCTAAGACCAGTCAAACTGGATTCTTAGAAGAACTCTAATTGAAATCCAAAAGGGAGATGGAGTCCTTGTCCAACAAGGACTCCTAGGGCGCCTCCAACTTGGGCGCACGCCTAGGGTGGCGTGCGCCCTCCTCCTTGCCAGGTTCTGGCAGGGGGACAGGCCCCCACCAGCTCTCCAATAGGTGCATGACATGTGGTCAAAAGTCAAAGTGTCAATGGTCAACGTTTGACCAGTCAAAGGTAGACTTTTGACCAAAGTCAAAGAACAAGAAATGGCAGGTGACCAAAAATGGCAGGTAATGTCTTACAAAATAAGACAACCTTTTCTGACCTTGGACAACCTCCAGTCAGACCATATGAAGGCCTCTGATTGAGCACAAACTCCTTTGGCTCAGTCAGGACAACTTATTTATGATAGTAAAAGAAGAACGTTAGGTTCAATCGAGTGCTAGCACGATTTTCCTTGAACCTAATTGAATCTCATTCAGATCAATTGAAACTAGATCAGTTCAATTGATGATCACCAGATTCAAACCCTTGTTTGTGTGACCCAGTTAGGTTCAGTTCTGTATGGTAATGGGATATGTCATGATCTCTATCATCGACATCATCGAAACTCCTTTCGATGGATCAGAACTCTTCTGATTCGAACAGCTAGAATGATCGATCATCTAAATCATTCTAATTGCTCCCAAAATCCACCAGTGACACCTAGCAGTATATGGTGGCAACCCATCAGAGCTGAATGCGAACCTCTTGGTGCAGCTACCTGTGTGATTAAGTTCTTCTATCTTGAGCCCCGATCAGATTAGGGTTAAGGTGAACTCGTCAAACCCTAGTTTCTGTCATATGATGTAATCATTCGATTCGAGTCCAATGTGAAAATCTAAATAGAAACTCTTTCTATTATTTCACTCTGCCATGGCCATGGACTTTTGGACTTGATTCTCATGATCATCATAGGGCTGCTCCTCTACCACCGAGGTAGATAGATTCCATCTTGATGCAATCCAGTTCCTACAATGAACATGCTATAGCCAACATACACCTCAGGGTTCCATATGGCTAGGAGACCGAGTAATGGTGTAGTCAAACTATAACACCCTCAAGGTGAACTGTCGATGCATCCTCAGGTCAAAGAACCAGACACACTACTGCAGCATCGAGTCAGTCATTGACGAGAAGGTAGACTCCCTAATGACTACTCGAGGTGGTCACGCTCAGTGCCCTCATTCTCTAATGAGTACCTGTACTCTCGCTCCGGTGTCTCCACACCGTAGACTCAAGACTCATCTACTAAAGAGAAGCGATTGTACACCAACCTTCCGGATCAATCACCATCCTCGTGATGATCCTATGGTCGGAAGCAATTTATGAGTTAATAATGATTATTCATGTCTTAACTTTTCAACTCTTAAAAATATGAATTATCATTGCCATTAACTCAAAGGATGTATCATAGACACTAAATACACATATGTGATAGAAAATAATCCATTTGTTGATTTTAGTCAAAATTATAATTTTGCCCCTAGAAGTGTATTACAAGTGTCAGCCAATTCTGGCTTCTAGGGCACATATATCTAACAAGCCGCAACTACTAAGTAGTGGGCCATTCAAGTCACGTGGTGTTTGTTACAAAGGATAGTGTCGGTTATCGTGACGTATCTATTATCATGACATGCAAGCAGTTGAGATTTAATTGTTAAAGTTCGCACTGAACCGCTATCAGTAGCGAGAAAGATTCAATTGGGAGAAGCCCTATGGATGATTGGAAGGAATTCGGAGGGAGTTCGATTGATGGAGAAATCTATCTAGAGAGAGAGTTCACCTAAAGAAGAAGTCCGAAGGAAGTTTGTCCAAGCAATCCTAAAGATCGGTATGCATACTAAAGGTTGGTCAACCTAGTGACAAGTGAAGCCATGGTTGAAGCTCTTCCATGATCAGGAATCCATCTCAATCAAGCATCGGTCCGAAGTTTGGCTGGAGCGGGGTTTATCCCCAACAATACCTAATAACTAGCTCGGACCAATGATTCTCTATTGGTTGGCTTCACTGGAGATGCAGTGCCAGTTGAGGGTGTAATAACTCTGAGTGTGGTTGTAGGGCAATATCCAAAGCAATCCAGGATGCAAATAGATTTTCTGATGGTAAAAGCTCCATCTACTTACAATGCAATTCTAGGCCGACGTGATCTAAATGCACTACGGGTAGTGGTGTCAATCTACTATATAAAAATGAAGTTTCCAATAAGCTATGGGATTGGAGAGGTTAGAGGAGACCAAACTCTGGCAAGACATTTCTATTCAATTATCTTGCAAAGGGGTGAACAGCCAGACCCTTGCCCAGTTGATGGGTTGGACATCCGGGATGACCTTACAGAAGAAAGGGGTGAACCAATGGAAGATCATGTCTTAGTCCGTCTAAACGATGGAAATAATGAGCACACGGTGTAGATCAGCTCCAATTTGGAAGCAAATGTACGAGAGCAGCTTATTGAATTTCTGTGGAGAAATGCAGAAGTCTTTGGTTGGGTCCCCGCAGACATGCCAAGAATTAATGTCGAAGTAATGGAACATCGACTAGCTGTCGATCCAAAATACTAGCTAGTGAAAGAAAAGATGCACAACCACACCCCAAAGAGACGGAAGGCAATTGCAGAAGAAGTTGACAAGCTCCTCAAGACTGAATTCATCCAAGAAGTCTCCTATTCAAACTAGATTTGTAATGTAGTCCTTGTCAAGAAGATAAATGGCAAGTGAAGAATGTGCATAGATTTCAAAAATTTGAACAAGGCTTGTCCTAAAGACAGCTATCCCTTATCTAGAATTGATCAACTGATGGATGAAACTTTGGGCCATGAGCTCCTCACCTTCATAATTGCCTTTTTTGGCCATAACCAAATTCGGATGGCACTAGAGGATGAGGAAAAAACTACTTTTATTAAGGCACTAGAGGATGAGGAAAAAACTACTTTTATTACTAATCATGATCTCTATTGTTATAGAGTCATGCTTTTCGGACTCAAAAATGCAGGAGCAATATACCAACATCTGATCAATAAGATCTTCAAGGAGTAGATCGATCGTAAGATGGAGGTATATATAGATAACATGCTTGTCATGAGATAGGCTTCAATAGATCACATAACCAACCTTGAGGAGACCTTCAATGTCCTTTGGAGATATAAGATGAAGTGAAACCTGACCAAGTGTGCCTTTGGTGTGACCTTATGAAAGTTTTTAGGATTCAAGGTATCGAAGCATGGGATTGAAGCAAATCTAGAGAAGATTTGGGTCATTCAAAAGATGAGTACTCCAAACTCAATCCAAAAAGTTCAGCGTCTGACTGAAAAGGTAGCAGCCCTAAATCGCTTCATCTCAAGGTCGATCGAGCGATGTATGTCCTTCTTTCGAGTTCTCAAATAGCCAAAGAACTTCTGCTGGGACACTGAATGCCAACAAGCATTTGAAGAACTCAAGAGCTTCCTCGGCTTGCCTCCCCTATTGGCCAAGCCCAAACTAGGAGAAGGATTGTTTTTGTATTTGGTGGTCTCTCCGATGGCCCTTACAGCAGTCCTAGTTAAGGAAGATGCGAAAGTGCAGTGGCCGATCTACTACATAAGCCGAGTCTTGAGGAACATCGAGACTAGGTATACTAAGTTAGAAAAACTAACTTACGCTCTACTAATTGCAGCGTGGAGACTCCAACCTTACATTTAGGGGCACACCATAACCCTCCTCACTGATCAACCAATCAAGACAGTTCTTCATCGAGTAGATGCCTTCAAAAGAATCATAAAATGGGCAATTGAACATACAAAAATTGACATCAACTTCCAACCTCGACCGTCGATCAAAGTTCAAATACTAGCAAATTTCATAATGGAATAAACTATACTTGATGAGGCTGAATTTGAATAGAATGAAGTTAGCATCCCATGGCTACAGCCGAGCTCGAATGAAGAGAGTGCCGATCTTCCTAAAGGCTTCTAGGTCTTGTATGTGGATGGCTCATCCAATGCTTCGGGCGCTGGCGCTGGGTTGATTTTGGTAAAATCAGAGGGAGTCATCATTGAATATGCGCTACACTTTGAATTTTCTACAACAAATAATGAGGCCAAATATGAAGCTTTGATTGCAAGATTAAGGATAGCCAAGAAGTTAGAAGCAGACCAGCTTTGAGTGTACAATGACTCTCAACTGATGGTTGGACAAGTTAATGATAATTATGAAGCTTGAAAAGAAAGCATGATAAAATATCTCGAGAAAGTAAAGAACTTAACTCCAGTCTTTAACAGCTTCAGCATTCAGCAGATTCGAAAGTAGAAAATGTCAGAGCCGACCTTCTTTCTAAATTAGCCACATTAGCTCCAACTGAACGGCCCAAGAAAGTTTTCTTTGAAGTTCTGAAATATGCGAGTTTGGAAGAACCACAGTCTGTGATGCAGGTTGAGCATGAGCTGAGCTGGATTGACCCACTGCTCACTTATCTCAAAGATGGAGTTCTCTCTCATGACCTAAAAGAAGCTCAAAAATTATGGAATCAGGCCTCTTGGTATGTTCTCTATGAATGCAAGTTATACAAAAGGTCGTATTTATTGCCACTCTTAAAATGCCTCGGACCCTCCGAAGCCGACTTTGCATTGTGGAAAGTGCATGACGAAATCTGCAAGAGTCATTTGGGGGCTCGATCCTTATCTCATAAGCTACTTTGGCAGGATTACTATTGACCAATAATATATAATGATTCTATAGAGTATGTCAGAAAGTGTGATCGATGCCAAGGAAATGCAAAAATTCAAAGACAACCAACATCTAAGCTTACCCCATAAGCACCTCATGGGCATTTGCGCAATGGGGAATGGACATACTCGGACCCTTTCCTATGGCATCCCGATAGCGAAAATTCCTCTTGGTGGTGATTGCTTACTTCATAATGTGGGTTGAAGCCAAACCCCTGGCTAAGATTACTGAAGCTAAAGTGCAGGACTTCATCTAGAAGTCCATTATTTGTAGATTCGGCTTACCCCAAACCCTCATAATAGATAATGGGCGGTAATTTGCTGGAGCAAAATTCATTAAGTTCTATGAGGACTTGAACATTTCTCATAATTTTATATTAGTAGTTCATCCATAGGCATACAGTGAGGTCGAGGTAACCAACAGAACCCTACTTCAAGGTATTAAGGCAAAACTTGAGAAAGCAAAGGGGACATGGGTAGATAAACTCTATCATGTACTTTGGGCATACTGAACTATCCAAAGATTGCCAACTGGAGAGACTCCATTCATCTTGGCCTTCGAAACAGAGGCGGTCATCCTAATAGAACTCAAACTTCCATCGACATGAGTTATGGCATTTAATGAGTAGCAAAACTCACAAGATCTTAGAACTAACCTCAACTTATTGGAAGAAAAGAGAGAAGAAGCTCGAGTTTGGATGGCAGCCTACAAATAGAAAGTAGCTCGCTACTACAACTCAATGGTCAGAGGCAAAGTATTCAAAGTGAAAAACTTGGTACTTTGACGAGTAGCTATTTCACAACCTCAGAATCAAGAAAAGCTTGCACTAAATTGGGAAGGCCCACATGAAGTCAAAGAGGTCGTCCAGTTTGAAACTTATTATTTGAAGGAGTTTAAAGGGGCAACACTCCCATGACCGTAATATTTGGAGAATTTATGAATATATTATCAGTAATCTTAATAAAATTTTTCTTTTTTAATATCTCTATCTCTTGGTGCAAAATTGTATAATAATAGGAAATAATTCAACCAAACTTTATTTGAAAACAAAAATAAAGATCTCGTTAATCTAAGACGAGATGGGGGGAGAGGCCCTTTCAATAGCCCAATTGTATCCCCATAATCCAATTAGGAGCAGGAGAAGAACCTCATCCTAACTTGAGCAAAATAAAGACCTTGTTAATCTAAGATGAGATGGGGGGAAAGGCCCTTCCAGCGGCCCAAGTATGCCCCCATAGTCCTATTAGGAATAGGAGGAGAACCTCATCCTAACTTAAGCAAAATGAAGACCTCGTTAATCTGAGATGAGATGAGGATAGAGGCCCTTCCAATGGCCCTTATGTACCCCTATAATCCTATTAGGAATAGAAGGAGAACCTCATCCTAACTTGTGCAAAGTGAAGACCTCATTAATCTAAGACGAGATGTGAGGAGAGGCCCTCTCAAAGGCCCTTATGAGCTCCTTCAGTCCTGTTAGGAATAGGAGGAGAACCTTATCCTAACTTAAGCAAGATAAAGACCTCTTGTTTATTAAAATTAAAAGAGGGGAGAGGCCCCCATCAACAGCCCTGTTGAGCCTGTGAGCACAGAAGTGGCACTCTCAAGTCTTGAAAATATTAGGAGATAGGTCATGAGAAGATGAAAATGAGCTGGAAGAGAAATCAGCTCTCCTAGCAAAATTCAGAAACTAAGCTGGCTCACCCTGAGACTAAGCCGGCTAAGTTGGAAACTGGGTCGGTTGAGCCAGCTAGGTTGAAAACTGGGTCGGCTGAGTCCAGGACTGGGTCGGCTAGGTCTCAGAGGAAAATTCAGATAGAGAGCAGTATTTTCGGGACTATAGGCATGGTACACAATCGGATTGGCTCAGTCTTAGCCAGCTCAGTCTGAAATTGGATTGGCTCAATTTTTATGGGTTACTATTTTGTGTACGTAGGTTTTTTGGATTTAAAAAATTTTTCTATGAGCTTGGGCTTGATCCTTTGTAAAATATATATACTAAAAATAGGTCAAGATTGTAGAGGCGGAGATATACTTAATAAAAGCTCTTTTCTTCAGAAAATCTCTTCTTCTTTTCATCTCTATTTCTTGAATTTGTTTGATTGTGCTTTCGTAGTAATGTCTGAGAGGTTCTTTCTTGTTGCTTGGCTGATCACCAGCAGCCACGACGATCCATGTGGAAAGAGTGCGTATTCCCAATAATTGGTATTAGAGTGGTGTTGCATGGAGGGAAGACACCTAGGGTTTACTATATTCAAGATCTATTGCACTAGGTTTTATCCTAAAACTTCTAGTTTGCTTCATGGTTGTCTCTAGATTAAGGTGGAGATTGTTTATAAGGAGGAATGATGATACAGAAGTTTGGAAAGAGGATCTAGGGCTAGTTAGATCTTCTTTAAAGGATAGTTTTGTTGGTGTGTATGATCATGAAGGGTATTAGGGATTTATTCTTGACTTGTTTGAAGTCAAGGGATCAAGTGGATTTAAGTTGGATTTTGAGAAGTTCGACAGTAAGGAGAACTTTACCCTATGGCAGCAAAGAGTAAAGGACTTGTTGGTTCTATAGAGGATCTATAATATCTTGACAAAAGAAAGGCCGAAAAAGATCAGTGCTGAGAATTGGAAAGAGTTGGAGGAAATTACTTTTAGCACAATCTAGATATGCTTGGCCGATCAGGTTTTGCCTATGGTTTGCATAGAGACTACGGCAAAGGGGCTATAGGAGAGACTGGAGAACACATACATGGAAAAGAATATGATCAATAAGCTATGTTTGAAGAAGCAGCTATATAGTCTAAGGATGCCCGAAGGTGGAGATCTTATTGCACATATCAAAAGGTTCAATCAGGTGTGTTCTGAGGTGATGAGTTTGGATGTGAAGATCGACGAGGAGGATCGAACGTTGCTGCTATTATGTTCTCTCCTAGGTTCGTATGATGGTCTTATAATAATTTTAGTTTATGAAAAGGAGACCCTAAACTATGAAGAGGTTGTTGGTATGCTCAAATCAAATGAGCAAAGAGAAAAGATTTGCAAGGGAGACCCTAAGTTTGAGATCTTGGCTATGAACGAAAGATAGAAAAGATCAAAGGAGAAGGCAAGAGGAAAATCCAAGGATAGGTCAAAGTCTCAGGACCAGAGGAAGATGACATTGAAATGTTATAAATATCATCTGCCTAGACACCTGAGGAGAGATTATCTCCTTTTGAGAATAACAAAAAAGAAGGCCAGCAAGGGAGATGATATAGCTTCTGTGAGTAGTGGAGAAGATCTGCTAGTTGTATTAGATGGACCCATAGAGTATGATACTATATGGATATTGGATTCAGCATGCTCGCACCACGATACTTCTCATCGAAAGTAGTTTGCTACCTATCAGAAGATCGATGGTGGAAGTGTCGGCCTTGGAGTTCATCATCCATGCAAAGTAGCTGGAGTTGGCTCTATCAGGATGAGGATGTACGATGGGATCATTCATACATTATCAAACATCAGGCATGTACCGAAGTTGAAAAAGAATTTGATCTCTTTGGACTACTTGGAGGAGCAGGGTTATGCTTTTAGTAGCCAGGCTAGGAGTGGATGTCTGAAAATTTTCAAGAAAGCTTTGGTGGTGATGAGAGGTAGAAGACTGAAAAATAATCTTTACAAAATGGAAGGCTCAGTAGTGAATGATAGTACAAAGGTGCTAGTAGCAGCACAGGAGGAGCAAATTTTATATCAGCTGTGGCACTATCGGATGGGTCATATGAGTGACTGTGGGCTCACAGAACTAAGTAGAAGAGATATGATCCCAGCCCTGAAGAAGGAGGGCATAGATCTTTATGAGCCATGCATCTTTGGCAAATGGCATAAGATGAAGTTTGCCAGAAGTACCAAGCATAGCGAGGGAGTGCTGGATTTAGTGCACTCGGATGTGTGGGGATCAGCTCCTGTATCAGCTAGAGGTGGGCATAATACTTTATCACTTTCATTGATGATTTCTCAAGAAAGGTGTGAGTTTATTTGATCAGAGAAAAATCAAAGGTGTTTGCCTGATTCAGAGCCTGGAGTGCTGAGGTAGAGAAGGAGTCAGGAAGACAGGTGAAGTGTCTGAGGTCGGAAAATGGAGGGAAGTATACAAGCCTAGAGTTCAGGAGGTACTGTGAGAAAAATGGCATCAAATGCCATTACATTATGAAGATGACTCTCCAATAGAATGGTGTCATGGAAAGGATGAACCGAACGCTGATTGAAAGGCATGGAGTTTGAGGCTACAGACATCACTCCCAAAGTCTTTTTGGGGTGATGCTCTAAATTTTTCTTATTTTCTTGTGAATAGGTCCCCTCATCGTAAGCTGAATAAAGGCATTTCAGAGAAGGTCTGGAGTGGAAATAAGGTAGAGCTTGGCCATCTGAAAGTCTTCGATTGCATAGCCTACATGTGGAGGCAATCGAGAGGAATAAATTGGATCCGAAATCTCAAAAGATGACATTCATAGGATATCCACAAGGAGTCAAGGGGTACCTACTGTGAGACTCTCAGGTATAGAAGTCAGTGATCTGCAGGAATGTGATCTTTGATGATAAGAGCATCTTGAGGAGCTTTGGGATAGATGGAACTAGGAAAGCAAATGTGAACAACGGTGGCCAGTCAGAGAATGATGGCATGCAAGCTACATCTACTTACAAGAGTATTCCTATTGAGGTGGAGCTAGGCAGAAAAGTATTATCTCAGATTGAAAATCAGCATAGAGGACTGCTAGTTCAGACATATGTGTAGGAGCAGCCCTAGACATCAAGCAGAGATGTGCCAGTGGAGGTGGCTTTACACAAGCCCCAGCGTACTATTAGGAGGCCAGTCAGATATGGCATTGATGAGGTTATCTCCTATGCACTCATCACTGCTAATGGAGATTTAGAGAATTATGCAGAGGCTATGGAGAGTGAAGATCATGATTCATTTATGCAGGCCATGATGGAGGAGATGGAATCACTGGGAAAGAATTAGACATGGTAGTTGGTGGATCTTCTAAAGGGTGCTCGACTTATTGGCTCAAAGTGGGTGTTCACAAAGAAAGAGGCACCTTCAAAACAAGGTGGAGTCAGATACAAAGCAAGGATGGTAGCAAAGGGATACTCACAAAGGGAAGGAATTAACTACACAAAAAATTTCTCTCCTATGGTGTTGATAGGATTGGTGTACAAGGCAGAAGCACGAATTTCAAAACAAAATTATGAAATCATACAAATCAAATCCGAATCCAAGGACAATCTTATTAGCAATTAAATCATATAACATGCATTTATAATATAAAAGAAAGTATTAGAACATACCTCTTATCGCTAAACCCTGAATTGTCCCTAGTTATCGGCAGCAGTCCATCAAGGGTTCCACCAGGTGCCCATGTGTTCACCCTCCAACATTGATCCACACGGAGACTTGATCAAGACACTAGCACCTCTGATTTATATATAATTAAAATTCTAATAATAAGAACTTTAATTAAATGGGCAAGATCTTCCTTAGCCTTTATGTCACCTTCCTTATCTCTCCTTACCTATCTTTCGTTTTCTTGTCTTCTTAATTTTTCTTCCTAATCTCTTTATCTTAAAATGACTTTTTATCCTTATAAGGACAAGGTCTAGAGAAGAGAAGGAAAAAAAAAATTGGACAATAAGAAAACACTTGTAAGAAAGAAAGATAATTTCACAACCCTCAGATTCTTGGTGCGCACCCTTATTTATAATGCACGTAGGGGTGCCAACACATTTTCTCGCACCCTTTCTATATTATTATCTCATATCCCTTCAACCTATCTCATGCTTTATCAAATAATAACGACATGTAGACTTAGTCCAAGAGGTGCCTTAAAGCAGAAGGACTCTTGGACTAATTCTACATAAGTTATTTACGAAGAGTCGCAAGTTTTCATTTTTGGCGCCATCATATACAACCATTAGATCAGATAAGAAGGCCATCCAATGGCCTTGATGAGGGATGCCCATTCAGCAAAAATGGCATGGAGATGATCTTTGAATAGTCAAAGTCCCAAGGGACTTTGACTTGGTCCAAGAGGTGCCAAGGAAGAGTGGGCGGCAAGGAGTCCTGAGCGACAAAGAGTCCCTTCTTATGCAAATAGATAATGGAGTTTTTAACCTGCAGAAGGACTCTTTTGCACCCCATATCTGATGTCCATGCCTATTTGAAAAATTTACGTGGCATGAAAAATAGGAAAAGTCAAAGAAGGTAGGTGCCAACTTAATCCCATGCGCCAAAGACTCTTTGCGCATGAAAGACTTCCCATGCGCAAGAGAGAGACTCTCTAGCACGTCGGATATGTGATACCCCAACTAAAGCCCAATCAATCTAGGTTAATTTAATTCAAGACCAAATCCAAGTTGGCTCAAATTGGTCCTTAATTAGCCCAAATTGGAAGTCGATCCGAATCCAATTCGAATCTGGATGCTAGGGTTTGTTACATGTGCTAGCATGTTCATCTTGCAAACATGGTCTAATCCAATTAGATCCTTAATCAATTACCTTTGTGTGTGACCCATTGGATTCCACATCTAGCTTGTAGTGGGTCTAGGTGTGATTTGACCTAATCAGGTTAGAACTCAACTAAACCGATTTAAGTCAAAACTAGCCTACCCAGTTTTACCAATTAAAACACTTTCTAATTTAATGATCAAATTAAAATTTTAATTTGATCAAATCCACATGACATGATTGATGCCTGGCAACATATTATGACTTTTGAGAAGATGTAAAATTTTGATGAAAATATCAAAAATATCCTTCAGTGGAAAGTTATCATGCAACTAGATCCTTCGATCACCTTGCATCCTGAATATGACTCTGGGTATGAAAATATGTCCAACCCAAAATCATATTCATTTCTCTTTCAATCTTATGATCATGATTTATTTAATGAAACATTAGAAATCATTTCTAATTTTCATCATGCTTTGATCAAAGTCTTCCTGAATCATCATTTGTTTGAAGCAGGCAGGATGCGATTTTCTCTTACCAGGAGTAATCGATTCCATGTTAACCTACTCACAACCTTCATATATAATCTATGATATCCAGATCATCCCGTACATGACTGAGTCATGAATGAGTATGAACCAAAATATAAATTCATATATATAAGATTCTATGGTAGTTTCAGGTCAAAGGATTACATGCACAATTCCACTATGAGAACCATCTATTGACATGTAGATAAGACTGCATTAGATATTCTCAACTTGGATCAATTTAGTGAACTCATTCTCTAATGAGCACCCACATCTTTGTATTAGTGTCATACACAAGTGATTGTGAGATCAATTACACTCTCAATTGAGCATACAAAAGATGTGCTAGTCTTATCGAAAATATTGATCTCTAAGTCAATGTTTTATCAATCAAAAATGTTTAAAATATGATTTTAAGATTTTAGATCTCATTGGTATAATCTCATCATAATCCTAAAACCATAGCCTTAATTTATGGGGTTCATCATAATCTTAAATGAATAATAAGACACTACATATGATGAAATAATACCTTTATTTATTTTAAAATGTCGTTACATGAGTTTGGAAGACAAGGAATAGTCCAAAAAAATAAATAAATAAATAAATTTTTGATTAGCTTAAGGGCATATACCTTTCAATCTCCCACTTGCACCAAAGCCAATCATCCTTATATTTTAATCTCATACAATCAAGGTGGTGATCAAACAATTACAGTGGTAAAGCCTTAGTGAATCGGTCTGCTATGTTGTTCCTTGTGTCAACTCATTCTATGACTACATCTTGTCTTTCAATAATTTCATGAATGAGATGGAAGCATCTCAGAATGTGTTTGGATTTATGATGAGACCTAGGTTCCTTTGCTTGATCAATAGCTCCAGTATTGTCACAGTAAAGTGGTACTGGATTCTTAATTTTGGGAATAACACCCAATTTAGTGATGAACTTCTTCATCCAGACAGCTTCTTTGGCGGCTTCACTTACGGCTATATATTCTACCTTAGTAGTTGAGTCAGCTACAGTTGGCTGCTTAGTACTTTTCCAACTCACTGCTGCACTGTTCAGAGTAAAGACATATCCTGAAATGGATTTGCTATCATCTGGGTCTGATTAAAGACTAGAGTCAAAATATGCTTCTAGTTTAAGATCAGAACCACCATATACTAGAAAAATATCTTTAGTCCTTCTTAAGTACTTAAGAATATTTTTCATAGCTTTTCAATGATCCTCTTCTGGATCAGCTTGAAATCTACTTGCAATGCCTAAAGCATAAGCAACATCAGGCCTTGTACATAACATGGCATACATTATTGATCCAACAGCCGAAGCATAAGGAATAGAACTCATTCTATTTCTCTCTTCAGGTGTCTTTGGAGACATCTTTTTAGAGAGATGTATGCCTTGACTCATGGGTAAGTAACCTCTTTTACTCCCATCCATACTGAATCTTTTCAGTATTAAGTCAATGTACCTAGATTGGGACAAGCCTAGCATCCTCTTAGATCTATCTCTATAGATCTTTATTCCTAGTATATAGGATGCTTCTCCCAAATCTTTCATGAAAAACTTATTTGATAGCCATAATTTGACTGATTGTAACATTGGGATATCATTCCCAATGAGGAGTATGTCATCTACATACAGAACCAAGAAGACTATGGTTCTCCCACTAGTTTTCTTGTACACACATGGTTCATCACATTCTTGATAAAACCAAACTCTTTTACTGTTACATCAAAATGGATGTTCCAACTCCTTGATGCTTGCTTTAATCCATAAATGGATCTCTTAAGCTTGCATACCTGATTTGATCTTTCATTTGACTCAAATCCCTCTGGCTGTGACATATAGATCTCCTCCTCAAGAAAACCACTAAGGAAGGTAGTCTTCACATCCATTTGCCATATTTCATAGTCATGGTATGTTGCTATGGCAAGCATAATTTAAATATATTTGAGCATGGCAACAGGTAAAAATGTTTCATCATAATCAATCCCCTATTTTTGCCTAAAACTCTTAGCCACCAATCTAGCCTTATAGGATTCAATTTGACCATCTGCTCCAATCTTTTTCTTAAAAATTCATTTGCATCCAATAGGATTTATATCCTCTGGTGCATCTACCAAAGTCTATACTTTGTTGGTGTGCATAGAGTCCATTTTGGATTGCATGGCAGCTAGCCATTTGTCAGAGTCCTTACTTTTGACTACTTCCATATAGGTCAGAGGTTCATCATTCTTAATGACTTGGTCTTCATTGTTCTCAATAATGAACCCATACCTCACAGGTGTATGTCAAACTCTTTTAGACCTACAGATAGGAGTTATGTGTTCTAGTTCTTTTATGTGATTATTTGGTTAAGAAATTTCTATTTATTTTTCTTGAACTTCACTAAGTTCAATATTTCTTCCACTGCCCTTTTCTAGGATAAATTATTTTTTCATAAAAGTGGCATGCGTACTTACAAATACTTTTTGTTCAGTATGGTGGTAGAATAAATATCCTATACTATCTCTAGGATATCCGATAAATAGACATCTGTCTGATCTAGCATCAAGCTTATGTCCAAAATTTCTTTTGACATATGCTGGATAACCCCATATCTTAAAATACTTAATGTTGGATTTCTTTCCTCTCCATATCTCATATGGAGTACTAGATATAGATTTAGAAGGTACTCTATTCAAGTTATAAATTGCGATCTCTAGAGTATTGCCCCAGAACGAAATAGATAATTCAGTGAAGCACATTATGGACCGTACCATATCTAATAAGGTACGATTTTTTTTTTGGCTACACCATTTAATTATGGTGTATAAGAAGATATCCATTCAGAGATAATTTCTTTAACTTTAAGATAGTCTAGAAAATCACTAGATAAGTATTCTTCTTCCCGATCAGATCGAAGGATTTTTATACAATGTCCAGTTTATTTTTTGACCATACTTTGATACTCTTTAAATTTATCAAAGACTTCTGATTTGTGTTTCATAAGATGCACATATCCAAACCTAGATAAATCATCAGTGAATTTTATAAAACAAGAGTATCCACCTCTGGCTTGAGTTGTCATAGGATCACATACATCCGTATGTATAAGTCCTAATAACTCTTTTGTCCTTTCTCCATGTCCACTAAATGGAGTCTTAGTCATTTTACCCATGAGACATGATTCATAAGTTCCTAATGATTCATAATCAAAAAGATCAAAGAACTTTTCTTTGTATAACTTGTTAATCCTAGCCTCACTAATATGACCTAATCGATAATGCCAAAGTAAAGTATTATTTATGTCATCTCTCTTATGTTTTTTATTTTTATCAATATGAAATATATTGTCATCCAAATATAGAGTCAACAAACCATTGCTAAATATGCCAAAACAAATATTTTCATTAGAATATTTAATCGAGCAACCTTCGCTCGTTACATTAAGACTATAACCTTGTTTAATTAACAAGGGTATAGATATAATATTTCTAATGATCTTAGGCATATAATAACAATTTGTAAGCTCTAAGATCTTCCCAGAAGGTAACTTCAATATATTTGTCCCTACAGCTTCTGCTTGGATAGACTCTCCTCCAGCGCCATAGAGCTTGAAGTCATCTTTCTTCAAACTCTTAATTTTCTACAGCCCTGCAAAGATTTGCAGATATGAAAACCACAGCCGGTATCTAATACCCAAGAGTTTGAAATGGAAGAATTTAATGATAATATAGTATTTATCTCATACATACCTTTTGGTGCATTATTTGCACCAGACTTCATGGTTGCAAGGTAAGCCTTGCAATTCCTCTTCCAATGATTTATTTTGCTGCAGTGAAAATAGGTCGTCTGTCCGGAGACCTTCTTCCCTTTTTTCTTCTTATTTATACCATCTTTAGGATTCAACCTTCTCTTTGAACCCTTTTTGCCTACCTTCTTCATGTAGATCCCATCCATAAGAAGAAGAGGAGCCTTATACTTCTTGATATGGCTTTCTACTATCTTGAGCATATTTAACAGCTCAGACAAGAAAAAATTTAGTTTGTTCATATGATAGTTTACGACAAACTGAGAAAATGATTCAGAAAGTGATTGCAGGATCAAATCCTGACTTAACTCTCCATCCATAACAAAACCTAATTGACTTAATCGAGTGATTAGGTCAATTACCATCAAAACATAATTTTGTATGGATGTCCTTCTATCGTTTTTGCATGAAATAATTACTCAGATATCTCATATCTAGCAGTCCTACTATGCTCTCCATAATGCTCTTTTAGATTGAGCAATATGGATTGAGTGTCCATGCTATCATGCTACCTCAGTAATTCATTACTCATAGAGGTAAGTATGATGCATTTGACAGTAAGGGAATCATTTTGCCACATCTTGTATGTGGACTTATCTTCATCTGTGGCATCTTTTACTAATGGTTTAGGATCAGGGGCATCAAGAATATAGGAGAGTTTTTCTTGACTGAGTACTATTTTTAGGTTTCTCAGCCTGTCCACATAAGTTTAATCAGTAAATTTATTTGAATCCAAAATTGAACGCGATGAAAGTGAAGAAGCCATTTAATCTACATAATAAAGAGCAATACATAGGCAAAAAACTCATGATGACAAATATAATTAAATTAGGACTTTAATTTAATTATGTCTCCTACTGTTTAATCAAAACTATAATCCTCTAATTGATTTTCTTAATGTGAATAAGACCCTAATTCCTTATAAATTTTCTTGTGGTTGCACAATAAACCTATTATAAGATCAAAGGTAGGAAACTCTTTCTAATTGTATTTTATGCAACTCTCAAAAAATTTTTGCCTCTAAAACATTAATAGTCTTGTGTTAGCACAACAAACTTTAATGTTTTAGTTTAAATAGAATCCTTCTTTTCTATACAGTCAAAATAAAATATAACTATTTTTGTGGTTACATAATACAGCAGTATATTCAAAATGCTGTAAGCATCTTAATGCACTAGATTAATATTACATCATTTTCGATGATAGATCTTGTGGTTACACAACAAAACTAATATAGTTTTGGATATAATAAGAACCTAGTATGAAAGAAGGCCTTAATGTAGTGAATATAATACTAAGCATTTCAATCTAGAATTAAATTAATCGAATCGACCAGGTAAATGGGAGAGAAGTGGGGGTCCCTCCATTGCTTTCCTTAGACACAAATAAATTGGCGAGGTCAGACAATGGAACCAATTAAAAAACCACATTCTCTTTACCAATCATGAACCATTTTTTCTAGACATCGATTGACCAATTAGACATCCCAACTGATTCAGCTATAGGTTAATTACACTACAACTTAATATAATTTTAAAGAGGAATTTAAATGGTCTCGATGCACATTTTAATTTAAATCAAACTAAATGCATAAAACCATCAACTATGATAAAATTTATATATATATATATATATATATATATATATATATATATATATATATATATATATATATATATATATATATATATATATTAACATATATAATTATTCTAGGACAACCATCATTACATAGTAAATACTTTTCACTATGTCAGGGCAACCTTTATAGAATAATATATATATTATAATCTCATTATGATAAATAAAAATATGATCTCATCATATAAATAATATGCAAATAAAAAGATTATATCATATCTTTCATTTATGCTTATATTATAAGCAAAGCATTATATGATTTAACCTAATAAGACTTGCTCTGGTACCACTGATAGGATTGGTATACAGGATAGAAGCATGGATTTCAAAGAAAAATTATGAAATCATACAAACAAAATCCAAACCCAAGGACCACCATATTAGCAATTAAATCATATAACATGAATTTATAATATAAAAGAAAGTATTAGAACATACCTCTTATCGCTAAACCCTGAATTGTCTCTAGTTGCCGACAGCAGTCCATCAGGGGTTCCACTAGGTACCCATGTGTCCACCCTCTAATATTGATCCACACGAAGACTTGATCAAGACACCAGCACCTCTGATTTATATATAATTAAAATTCTAATAATAAAAACTTTAATTAAATGGGCAAGACCTTCCTTAGCCTTTATGTCACCTTCTTTGTCTCTCCTTAGCAATCTTTCTGTGTTCTTGTCTTCTTAATTTTTCTTCCTAATCTCTTTATCTTAAAATGACATCTTATCCTTATAAAGATAAGGACCAGATAAGAGAAGGAAAAAAAAATTGGATAATAAGAAAATACTTGTAAGAAAGAAAGATAATTTCACAACCCCCAGACTCTTGGTGCGCATCCTTATTTATAATATACGTAGGGGTGCCAACACGTTTTCTCGCACCCTCTCCATATTATTATCTCATGACCCTCTAGCCTATCTCACACCATATCAAATAATAATGACATGTAGACTTAGTCCAAGAGGTGTTTTAAAGCAGAAGGACTCTTGGACTAATTCTACGTAAGTTATTTATGAAGAGTCGCAAGTTTTCATTTTTGGCGCCATCATATACAACCATTAGATCAGATAAGAAGGGCATTCAATGGCCCTGATGAGGGATGCCCATTCAGCAAAAATGGCATGGAGATGATCTTTGAATAGTCAAAGTCCTAAGGAACTTTGACTTTGTCCAAGAGGCACCAAGAAAGAGTGGGTGGCAAGGAGCCCTGGGCGACAAAGAGTCCCTTCTTATGCAAATAGATAATGAAGTTTTTAACCTATAGAAGGACTCTTTTATGCCCCATATCTAATTTCCATCTCTATTTGAAAAATTTATGTGATCTGAAAAATAGAAAAAGTCAAAGAAGGTAGGCGCCAACTTAATCCCATGCGCCAAAGACTCTTTGCGCATGAAAGACTTCCCATGCGCAAGAGAGAGACTCTCTGGTGCATGGGATTCTGGTATGTGATGCCCCAACTGAAGCCCAATCAATCTAGCTTAATGCAATTCAAGTTGAAATTCAATTTGGCTCAAATTGGTCCTTAATTAGTCCAAATCGAAAGTCGATTCGAATCCAATTCGAATTTGGGTGCTAGGGTTTGCTACATATGCTAGCATGTTCATCTTGCAAACACGGTCTAATTTAATTAGATCCTTAATCAATTCTCTTTGTGTGTGATCCATTGGGTTCCACATCTAGCTAGCAGTGGATCTGGGTGTGATTTGACCTAATCATGTTAGAACTCAATTAAATCGATTTAGGTCAAAACTAGCCTACCCAATTTGACCAATTAGAACACTTTCTAATTTAATGATTAAATTAAAATTTTAATTTAATTAAACCAACAAGACATGATTGATTCCTAGCAACATATCGTGACTTTCCAAAAGATGTAAAATTTTGATGAAAATATCAAAAATATCCTTCAGTGGAAAGTCATCATGCAACTAGATCCTTCGATCACCCTGCATCCTAAATATGACTCTGGGTATGAAAATATGTCAAACCCAATATCATATTCATTTGTCTTTCAATCTTATGATGATGATTCATTTAATAAAATATTAGAAGCTATTTCTAATTTTTATCATGCTTTGATCAAAGTCTTACTGAATCATCACTTGTTTGAAGCAGGCAGGATGCGATTTTCTCTTACCAGGAGTGATCGATTCCATGTTAACCTACTCACAACCTTCATATACAATCTACCATATCCAGATCATCCCGTACATGACTGAGTCATGAATGACTATGAATCAAAATACGTATTCATATATATAAGATTCTATGGTAGTTTCAGGTCAAAGGATTACATGCACAATTCCACTATAAGAACCATCTATTGACATATCGATAAGAGTCCATTAGATATTCTCAACTTGGATCAATTTAGTAAACTCATTCTCTAATGAGCACTCACATCCTTGTATTAGTGTCATACACAAGTGACTGTGAGATCAATCATCCTCTCAATTGAGCATATAAAAGATATGCTAGTCTTACCAAAAATATTAATCCTTAACTCAATGTTCAATCGATCAAGAATGTTTAAATTAGGATTTTAAGATTTTAGATCTTAATGGTATGATCTCATCATAATCCTAAAACCATAGCCTTAATTTATGGGGTACATCATAATCATAAATGAATAATAAGACACTGCATATGATGAAATGATGCCTTTATTTATTTTAAAATATCATTACATGAGTTTGGAAGACAAAGAATAGCTCAAAAAAAAATAAATTAATTAATTTTTGATTGGCTTGAGGGCATATACCTTTCAGGTGCGTCATACATCTATTCAAATTTTGCTATCACTGGTGGCACAACATAACATGGAATTGGCATAGATGGATGTGAAGATGGACTTCATGAAACTTTGGAGGAAGGAATCTACATGAAGCAGCTAGATGGTTTCATGGAGATAAGATAGGAAGAAAATGTGTGTTTACTCAAGAAGTCTTTGTATGGCTTGAAATAATTTTTTTGTTAATGGTATCAAAGGTTTGATAGCTTTGTCTTGAGCTTGGGTCTCAGTAGATGTGAACATGATTGCTGTGTCTACATTAAGGATGCGGATGAGGAGGATGCTCCATACCTATTACTATATGTAGATGATATGCTCATAGCCAGTAGAAGCATGGATGCTATGAAAAGGTTGAAAAGGGCATTATCATCTAAGTTTGAGATGAAGGATTTGGATCCAGCTAAGAAAATTCTTGAAATGGAGATTTGCAGAGATAGGTACAAAGGAGTGCTCCATTTATCATAAGAAAAGTATGTCTAGAAAGTTCTGGAGAGGTTACGAATGGAGAAGGCCAAACCTACAAAGATGTCATTACCGAGCCATATATCTCTCTCCAAGTTGCAAAGCCTTCAGTCAAAAAGAGAGAGAGAGTACATGAAATGAGTGAAGAGAAATCCTAATTTTCCGGACCAGGTTCGTTCAGATCTGATCGGATCAAGAGATATATTTTAAAAATTTTTCTCTTTGATTCTAATCAGATCTAAAATATTTCAGATCTAATTCTTATTATTCTAATAATAAAAATAAAATCTAAATAAATTAAATCAAATTTAATTTACCTTGATGTTGTGTAATCCTATTACCCGTTGATGATCCTATATGTAGCGGAAGATTTTGGATCGAACCACGCAAGTGCCTGGCCTTTATCGATATCCACTTGAGTTGGATCTAGAGATCCACTTCTTCTCTATCACATCTCCAAAAATTAGATCTGGATCTGATTTGGAGGATCTTTAAAACACCTTTTGAAGATCAGCAGTCGTCCTTTGCAGCTGCGCAGCCTTCTAGCTTTTGATTGCCTTTCTCTCATCTGGATTGCACCAACCAAGAATCCAAACCTCTTTGAATGTGGAGAGGAGAGAGAGAAGGTGCTTTGGCATGGAGGAGGAGAGGAGAAGCAGCCTTAGGGCATAGAGAATTGTGATGCCTTTCCAATATTCTTTTAGTTGGGCGCAAGGTCTTATTTATAGACTAAGCATGACCCAACTCCTCTTCTTCCCAACCAATCACAACCCTTTGTAAAATCAGATCTAAATCTAATTAGTAGGAATAGAGTCCCCTGGATTTCTCCTTAGATGGTGTCTAAGATCAGTCAAAGTTGGTTCTTAGGAGAACTCTAATCGGAATCCAAAAAGGAGATGGAGTCCCTATCCAACAGGGACTCCTGGGCGCCTCCAACTTGGGCACACGCCAAGGGTGGCGTGCGCCCTCCTTCTTGCCAGATTCTAGTAGGAGGACAGGCCCCCACCAGCTCTCCAATAGGTGCGTGACACATGGATAAAAGTTAAAGTGTCAATTGTCAACATTTGATCAGTCAAAGGTCAACTTTTGACCAAAGTCAAAGGACGAGAAATGGTAGGTGACCAAAAATGGTAGGTATTGTCTTACAAAATAAGATAACCCTTTTTTGATCTGGACAGACTCCAGTCAGATCAGGTGAAGGCCTCTGAATGAGCACAAACTCCTTTGGCTCAGTCAGGACAACTATTTATGATAGTAAAAGAAGAACGTTAAGTTCAATCGAGTGCCAGCACGATTTTCTTGAACCTAATTGAATCTCATTTAGATCAATTGAACTAGATTAGTTTAATTGATGATCACTAGATTCAAACCCTTGTTTGTGTGACCCAGTTAGGTTCAGTTCTGTATGGTAATGGGATATGTCATGATCTCTATCATTGACATCATCGAAACTCCTTTCGATGGATCAGAATTCTTTTGATTCGAACAGCTAGAATGATCGATCATCTAAATCATTCTAATTGCTCCAAAAATCCACTAGTGACACCTAGCAGTATATGGTGGCAACCCATCAGAGCTGAATGCGAACCTCTTGGTGCAGCTACCTGTGTGATTAAGTTCTTCTATCTTGAGCCCCGATCAGATTAGGGTTAAGGTAAACTCGTCAAACCCTAGTTTCTGTCATATGATGTAATTATTTGATTCAAGTCCGATGTGAAAATCTAAATAGAATCTCTTTCTATTATTTCACTCTGCCATGGCCATGGGCTTCTGGACTTGATTCTCATGATCATCATAGGGCTGCTCCTCTACCACCGAGGTAGATAGATTCCATCTTGAGGCAATCCAGTTCCTACAATGAACATGTCATAGCCAACATACACCTCAGGATTCCATGTGGCTAGGAGACCGAGTAATGGTGTAGTCAAACTATAACACCCTCAAGATGAACTGCCGATGCACCTTGGGTCAAAAAACTAGACACACCACTACAGTATCGAGGTAGTCATTGACGAGAAGGTAGACTTCCTAATGACTACTCGAGGTGGTCACACTCAGTGCCCTCGTTCTCTAACGAGTACCTGTACTCTTGCTTCGATGTCTCCACACCATAGACTTAAGACTCATCTACTATAGAGAAGCGATTGTACACCAACCTTCCGGATCAATCACCATCCTCGTGATGATCCTATGGTCGGGAGCATTTTATTAGTTAATAATGATTATTCATGTCTTAAATTTTCAACTCTTGAAAATATGAATTATCATTACCATTAACTCAAAGGATATATCACAGACACTAAATATACATATATGATAGAAAATAACCCATTTTATTGATTATAGTCATAATTATAATTTTGCTCCTAGAAGTGTATTACAAGTGTCAGCCAATTCTGGCTTCTAGGGCACATATATCTAACAATCTCCCACTTGTCCTAAAGCCAATTGGCTACAAGTCTAAGTCCCATCTTCTCAAGGTGGGCTTTGAATTTTTGTTGTTCCAACGGATTTCTAAGTGGGTCTGCCATATTATCTGTGGAGTTGACACTCTTGACCTCGACGTAACCCTTCTCAAGATAATCGCAGATGAGATGGTATCGCCGCTCAATGTGCTTAGACTTCTGGTGAGACCTTGGCTCCTTAGCAAGGGCTATGGCACCATTGTTGTCGTAGTACAGAGGAATGGCATTTAATGGCATTACTCTAATTTCTATCGCAAACTTCTTGTACCAGAATGCTTCCTTTGCAGCCTCTGATGCAGCGATATATTCTGCTTCCATGATGGAATCTGCTATCATGGTTTGCTTGGAATGCTTCCAGCTGACAGCATCACCATTGCACACAAATAGACTCCTAGATGTCGACTTTCGATCATCTATATTGGACATGAAATCTGAGTCTGTGTATCCCTAGATATGGAGTTCTTCATTACCAAAGACCAACATCATATCCTTAGTTCTTCTTAAGTACTGAAGGATACATTTCATAGAAGTCCAGTGTTCTTCACCTGGATTTGACTGATATCTGCTTGTGACACTCACAGCATGGGCTATATCAGGTCGTGTACATAGCATGGCATACATGAGGCTCCCTATTGTAGAAACATAAGGGATCTTCCTCATGCATTCAATTTCCTTAGGTGTGCTAGGGCATATCTTCTTGGAAAGATGAATACCATGTCTGAATGGTATTAATCCCCTCTTAGAATTTTCCATACTAAACCTCTTTAGTACTTTCTCTATGTACATCTTCTATGAAAGTCCTAGCATCCTATTTGGTCTACCTCTATAGACCTTAATTTCTAGAATAAAGGATGCTTCACCTAGGTCTTTCATGGAGAATTCTTTGGATAACCATAATTTGACTGTTGTCATCATGGGAACATCATTCCCAATAAGGAGGATGTCATCCACGTACAGTACAAGAAAGACAACAGCGCTCCCACTGACCTTTTTGAAAAGACATGGTTCCTCATCATTTTTGATGAAACCAAACATTTTGATCACATCATTGAAATGAGTGTTCCAGCTCCGAGATGCTTGCTTAAGTCCATATATGGATCTTTGCAGCTTGCAAACCTTGTGATCAGTATCACTGGATGTGAAACCTAGCGGTTGTTCTACATAGAGATCTTCCTTAAGATATCCATTTAAGAATGCCGTTTTCATGTTCATTTGCCATATTTCATAATTGAAATAGGCTGCAATGGCAAGCAATGTGTGGATGGATTTTAGCATAGCCACTGGGAAAAAGGTATCCTGATAGTCAATGCCTTCACGTTGACTATGACTTTTTGCCACTAGTCTAGCCTTGAATTTCTCTACATTCCCATCTACACCAATCTTACTCTTGAAGATCCATTTACACCCAATAGGTACTATACCTTCTAGTGGATCTATGAAGGTCCAAACTTACTTTAAGTGCATCGAGTCAATTTCTGACTGCATTGCCTCTAGCCATTTCTCGGAGTCAATATCTGATATCGCCTCATTACAGGTTTTGGGATCATCACTATGAGCACCATTACCTATGAGGAATATTTCCTCTACGTCCTCTAAAATAATACCTAAGTATCTTTCAGGAGGACGGAAAACTCTTTCCGATCTACGAGGTGGAGGAGGTAGTATTCTTATTGGCTCAACCTGATTTGGTTCCAATTGGTCCTTAGCTCATTGTTCTTTTGAGACTTTCTCATCAAGCTTAATCTGCTTTCCAACGCCACTATCTTGAATAAACTATTTTTTAAGAAAGATGGCATGTCGACTCACAATCACATTATGGTCTTCTGGAATATAGAAATAGTATCCTAATGACTCTTTAGGATATCGTATGAATTGAGCTCTGAAGGACCTAAACTCTAACTTGTCCGCTTGTTGTCTTTTGACATGAGTCGGACAACCCCAAATTCTGAGATGACTCAAACTTGGTTTCTTACCGTGCCATATCTCATACGGTGTGGTAGTAATGGTATTAGAGGGAACCCTATTCAGTAGATAAATTGAAGTTAACAATGAATGTCCCCAAAGAAAATCAGAAAGGTCTGTGAAGCTCATCATGGATCTAACCATATCCAATAGAGTCCGATTTCTCCATTCTGAAACTCCCGTTGAGTTGAGGTGTTCCTGGTGGAGTCCATTGAGAGACTATGCCATTTTTCTTGAGATAGTCTAGGAATTCCTGGCTAAGGTATTCACCTCCTCGATCTGATCGAAGAACCTTAATGGATTTTCCAGTTTGTTTTTCTACTTCATGTCTGAATTCTTTGAACTTTTCAAAAGCTTCAGACTTATGTCTCATAAGATACACATACCCATACCTAGATAGATCATCGGTAAAGGTAATGAAGTAGACAAAATTGCCTCTAGCCGGCACATCAAATGGGCCGCACACATCAGTATGTACTAGGGCAAGGAGATCTGTGGCCCTTTCCCCATGTCCAACAAAAGGGAGTTTAGTCATTTTGCCTTGAAGATAAGATTCACAAGTTGGATATGACTCGGAAAGTCAATGGACTCAATAGCCCATTTTTCTCCAATTTGTTGATCCTATCTTCTGCTATATGACCTAATCTCAGGTGCCATAGATATCTATCATTTGGACTATCCCTAGGTCATTTGGCATTCACGTTTTGCTCGATAGTTAGAACAGATACATCAATATGTAGCTGATAAAGATCGTTAATAAGAAAACCATTTGCAATTTTATTTCTTTCATAAAGAATGTTACAATGGTCCTTAAAGAAGGTAATCACATAGCCTTCTAGTGCTAAGCATGAAATAGAAATCAAATTCCTGCTAGCTGCAGGCACATAATAACAGTCTTTCAAAACTAAGTCTAAACCAGATGGTAATCGAAGAGGGTATGTTCCCACCACCACTGCAGCAACTCTTGCTCCATTACCGATGCATAGGATCATGTCTCCATCCCTCAGCCTCCTGCTATCCTCAAGATCCTGCATGAAAGTGCACAGATGAGCACTAGAACCAGAGTCAAGCACCCAACTGGATGCAGAAAAAACCATAAGGTTAGACTCAATAATGAGCATACCTCCAGAAGGACCTTCCTTCTTGTTCTTCAGGGTGGCCAGGTAAGTAGGGCAGTTCCGCTTCCAGTGGCCATCACTGTTACAATGGAAACACTTTTCTTTGGCAGTGGCTTTCATCTTTGGCTCTGCCTTCTTCTTCTTTGCTCCTTCTACCTTTGGCTTTTTCATAGACTTCTTTTTCTTTCCATAAGACTTTCTTTTGGAAGAAGTCCGTTCCATAGCAAGAACTGAGCCTTTAGAACCTAAAAGCTCAACGGTGACTAACATGTTCATTAATTCGGCCAAGGAATTTTGAAGTTTATGCATGTGGTAATTCATGATGAATTGCCCATATGCATGAGTCAAGGATTGCAGAAAAATATCATTTTGCAGATCTAAGTCTAGCTTCACACCGAGCTTCTCAAGCTCTTCCATGTCCTTGATCATCGTCAGAGAGTTATCTTAGACTGACTGCCCATCATGCATCTTAACCTTAAAAAGTCATTTCGTGACTTGATACTTGGCTACGCGACTCTGTTCACCAAACATCTCCTGTAGGTGAGCCAATATTTGGCGAGCAGTCCCGATATTTTTATGTTGGCATTGGAGCTCATCAGACATCGAGCCCAACATGTAATATTTGGCCTTATTTTTTTCGTCTATCCATTTTTTTAGAGATGCTCTCTATTCAGTGGACGGATGGATGGGTAAGGTGGGAGGGTCCTGGTCCAAAATATGGGTAAACTTCTTAGAACCCAAAACTATTTTGTAGTTCCTGAGCCAATCTTTATAATTAGGTCTAGTCAGTCTATGTGTGTCCACGATACGTGCTAATGGGTTGGATGCAGATATTTTTCTGTAGAGAGTCAAAGATTCTAGTTAGATACTATAATTATGACTTGACTAATTTGTTTAAAAATTTTATTTTTAAACAAATTAGCTTCCACTTTTTTCTCAGATCCCTACACTCCCTCTGTAGAGATGCGAAAATCTTCATGATTAATGATTTCTAGTGGATGGTGCGGTCTCACCAACTGACTCATCACCTCACCTAATAGTTATTGGTGATGGGTTAGCCAATGAGTGAACAACTCTTGTTCAATGATTTTCTAATCATGTTGCACCCAAACTTGATCTCTAATTCATGAATCTCACCGTATCCAGAATGTTGATCCACTCCTTAGTTAAGTCAGACCCACCATTTGCACCAACTGGATTCCTAATTGAATCTCTCATCATATCCGAAATATTGAGCCCAACTCATCCTCCAGCCCATAGCATTCAATGCCTAATAGACATGGTTTTATCTTCCCGGTGCAACTGAGCCACTATATCCAGCTGAGAGCAGTCAACCCCGGGAAGGGCCCGCACATCTACAATGGTGGAAGACCTCAGACTTAATCTTTTCTTAGGGAGAATTGATTCAGGTCTCATTAAACTAAACTTGTCGTAGTCATAACAATTATGACTATCCTAGTAGCATGGGTTAGCTTGGATTATTGACCACCTTAGATCAGAACTGGGTTAATAGATATGGCCAGGTAAGTAAGACCAGTGGAAGGAATATGCTATTAACCCATACAAGAACGCATTCAGATCGAGTAGCTTTCAATTAAAAATCAGTCGGTCGTATATGCCAAACTTACCTTAGACACCAAATTGTTGAGCCAGAACCAATTGGGTTAGCCTACAATCCAGACTCTAACCTCTGAGCCTAATTAGGTCTTGCTTGATCGTGACTCGATCTTGACCCATACTTAATCCTATTAGGCTCGTCAATTTAAGCATTATTGATCCCATCTAACCAACTCTTGATTTAGTTTGATCAACCGCTTAGACCTAATTGAGCTATCCAAGCCCTAACCCAGTATTATGAATATGTCATAGATCTAAAATTCTCAATTTTAGACCTAATTAATATTCCATAATCTTAATTCTTAATTAAGTAGGGTTCATAAATAAAATATGCACAATAAATCCTAGGATTTCAGGATCTAGGGTTTTGCAGAAAGTAAGTTTTGGATTTTTGATTAAGGATGAATACGCAACACCCCTACACATCATAAGAACACCCCATCGGATGGGAGGAGAGGGCCTTTAAACCCTTCTTCGTTCTTATGACCGGATGGCCAAGAGGAATGCCTTAATCAGGAACATACAATACTATAAAATAGTTTTAGATCTATATCATATATCTCATATACAAATTAGATCTAATCATGGCATATTTTGCATACATCTCATGTATCAAATCATGCATATTTTTAGATCTAAATTATCTCATAATAATCTAAAAAATTAGATTTAAATTGATCTTATCAAAATAAATTCTAATCTAGACAACTATGTAGAACTATTCTACAACTAGTCTAGACATGCATCAATCATATCTCATAAAATGTTAAAATTAAATAATTTTTATTTATTATTTTTAGATTGATTATAATAATTATTAATATCAAAAAATAATAAATAAATAGATCTAAAATATAATTTAATCAGATTATCATAAACATGCAAGACTATTCTATAGAACTATTCTATTTTAGAACTAGTCATACATATTTTCTAATCTTAGATCCAAATTATTTAATTTTAATTTTTTTTATTTTAGATCTGATTACATCATATGTGACATCTAAAATTACTTATTTTCTAATTAGAATAAATTTAAAATTAAATCTAAATACTTTAGAACCTTGGCTCTGATACCAGTTGAAGGAAAATCCTGATTTCCCAGACCAGGTTTGTTCAGATCTGATCGGATCAAGAGATATATTTCAAAAATTTTTTTCTTTAATCCTAGTTAGATCTAAGATATTTCAAATTTGATTCTTATTATTCTAATAATAAAAATAAAATCTAAATAAATTATATCAAATTTAATTTACCTTGATGTTGGGTAATCCTATTATCCGTTGATGATCCTGTATGCAGCGGAAGGTTCTCGATCTAGCCATGCAAGTGCCTGGCCTCTACTGGTATCCACTCAGGCTAGATCTAGAGATCCTCTTCTTCTCTATCACATCTCCAAAAGTCAGACCTGAATCTAATTTGGAGGATCTTCAAAATACCTTTTGAAGATCAGCGGTCGTCCTTTGCAGTTGTGCAGCCTTCTAGCTTTCAGTTGTCTTTCTCTCGTCTGGATTGCACCAACCAAGAATCCAA